>CM059802.1:6231875-6831875 GCA_030435695.1 Brachymystax lenok tsinlingensis | reverse complement strand
AGCGGTTACTCTACTCATCCATAGATTAGGCCCAGGCATCAGTCAGAATCCCTGCAATGCTCTGGAACAGAACTGTATATCTAAAATAGTCCTACAGTTGGATCTAGAAACCAGACCTGGGTTCAAATACATCTGTGCTTTATTGAGATTGCCTGTTGCAATAGAAACATCCAACCCACTTGACACTCCAGGCAAACTCTCAAAGTATTGAATACATTTCAAAGATTTCAAATAGTATTTGAACCCAGGTCTGCTATAAACTTCTCTGGAACTATGCTGTATGGTAGAGCCCTGTACATGAATTTGAAGCCCTACCCATGCCTGCTAATGTTCAGGCCCTACCCTATCCAGGCCCGATTGCTTCTGCCAAATTTAAGGCCCTGCCCTGCCCGAAACCCCAAATCACTTATTCTGTTAGTAAATCCATTGACTGCTCCTCTCTGTCTGTCACTCGCTCCCAGCGCACAGCCCGCTCTGCATGCAGTCTTCTCATGCCTCGGAGTCGGAGTATCCATAGCAACGGCTCCGCTTGGGCTGATCTGATCAGGCCTCATTCCTTCTACCTGAGATCTCTACTGGAGCCCTCATCCTCCACATACAACACCCGTTCTGCCAGTCACATTCTGTTAAAGGTCCCCAAAGCACACACATCCCTGGGTCGCTCGTCAATTCAGTTCGCTGCTGCTAGCGCCTGGAACGAGCTGCAAAAAAAACACTCAAACTGGACAGTTCTCTCCATCGCTTCATTCAAAGACTCAATCATGGTCACTGACAGTTGTGGCTGCTTTGTGTGATGTATTGTTGTCTCTACCTTCTTGCCCTTTGTGCTGTTGTCTGTGCCCAATAATGTTGTCATGTTGTGCTGCCGCCGTGTTGTGTTGCCGCCATGTTGTTGTCATGTGTTGCTGCCATGCTGTTGTCTTACTGTAGGTCTCTATGTTGTGTTGTGGGGTCTCTTGTCGTGATGTGTGCTTTGTCCTACATTTTTAATTCTGGCCCACTGCAGGAGGCCTTTTACCTTCTGGTAGGCCGTCATTGTAAATAAGAATTTGGTTCTTAACTGACTTGCCTAGTTAAATAAAAGGTTAAATAAAACATCTAAATAAATGAAGCCATGAGAGAGCAGCTAGCCGTTAGCTGCGTATCATTATAAACTCAGACTAAACTCAAGGATCAGTATTATTTTTTGTGAAATAAATCTTTCCAGTCATATATTTGACGAGGTTGAAGTACTTTACTTTGAACACCATGTGTGGTCCCATGTGGCTCAGTTTGTAAAGCATGGCACTTGCAACGCCAGGGTTGTGGGTTTGATTCCCACGGGGGGACCAGTATCAATGAAAATGCATGCCATCACTACTGCTCTGGATAAGAGCATCTGATTTTAGTCAGATATGACTGAGCATGTGCAAATGGCTCAGCTTCAAAATAATAAAAATTGTGTGATGATCTACCCATACCCTAGATAAAATTAAAAAAAAAAAACAGGACCTACCCGGCCATAATACAATGTATAATGTTGGGTAGCAGAGCTCAACTGTACGGTACCCAAACAGCAGTATATTGGACCCAGGGAGAACAACTGCCCCTCTCATTGAAGCTATGAAGTTCCAGAAAGCAGGATCACCATTATAGTGAATCGGTAATTAGCAATATTTGTGTAAATACATTTTTTTTCTAAGACAATCAATCATGGAACAAATACTTACTTCTAGTACACAAGAGGTATGTCCTGATTATTTAAAAAAAAAATCTCACACAGAAGAAGTTAAGGATAATTTAGTTGCTGTCAGCAGCACCCCGGTTGGCTTTCAACTGGAGAACCTCAATGAGAGGGGGCAACACCGAGCTAGCCTTCAACGGGCACTTCCTCGACTAGCTCAAACTGGGCATGTTAAGTCTTGAAAATATCCTCCACGAGATGCCATCTTTGTTGGTAAAATATACTTCCTTGACTTCAAATGCGCCATTGAATCTTCACATAGGAATGAATGGTGTGAGGTCAATGGGTTTATCCATTTATATACACTGAACAAAAATATAAAGTGCAATATGTAAAGTGTTGGTCCCATGTTTCATGAACTGAATGAGCTCATCCCTCTCAAATTTGCACCTTGTGCTGCAGACAATAAAAGGCCACTATACCGGACCTATTTTCTTCTCTCCATATCCCCGGATTCCTACCGCAAGTTGGACATTTTCACCTGGATCTTGCAGCTAGCTAGCTGCTACCCGAGTGACTATTGGTTAACGTCGGTCCCGGAGCAAGCACCAATTAGCCTGAAGCTTGCCTATACTAAGCCCATCTTCCGGCGAGCTGAAGAGTCCCATCAGCCACTCCTAGGGCTACAACACCTATCCGGACCCATTTCTACTGCCGCTGCAGAGCCCCACCGGGCCTTCACGACTGGACTACCGACGTTATCTGCCCGAGGGGGTTATTCAACAGGCCCTCCGTCGAGACGTCACCTGAACTGCGGCCTGCTAACGTTAGCTGTCTAGAGCATATCGGCTGCTAGCTAAACAGGTCCATCGGACAATTTCTTGGGCCACTATTACCTATTTTGCCAATTGGTCTGGTCCCCTTTACCACACGGAACCCCACTAACCCATCACGACTGGACTACCAACGGAAACGCACGAGGAGGCTATAAACAGACTTCCTCCGTCTTTGTTAGCAGGCATGCTAGCCTTTGCTAGCTTGCTGTCCCAGGCTAGCTGTCTGAATCGCCGTGTCCCCAACCAGCCTCACTACTCACTGGACCCTTATGATCACTCGGCTAAGCATGCCTCTCCTCAATGTCAATATGCATTGTCCATTGCTGTTCTGGTTAGTGTTTGTCTTATTTCACTGTAGAGCCTCTAGCCCTGCTCAATATACCTTATGCAACCCATCAGTTCCACCACCCACACATGCGATGACATCACCTGGTTTAAATGTTTCTAGAGACAATGTCTCTTTCATCATCACTCAATGCCTAGGTTTATCGCTACTGTATTCACGTCCTACCATACCTTTGTCTGTACATTATGCCTTTAATCTATTTTATCGCCCCCTGAAACCTGTTATTTTTACTCTCTGTTCAGGACATCCTAGACGACCAGTCATTATAGCCTTTAGCTGTACCCTTATTCTACTCCCCCTCTGTTCCTCTGGTGATAGAGGTTAATCCAGGCCCTGCAGTGCCTAGCTCCACTCCTATTCCCCAGGCGCTATCATTTGTTGACTTCAGCAACCGTAAAAGTTTGTGTTAAAGCAGTGAATAAAACACTCTGCCAACCCGGATGTCCTAGCCGTGTCTGAATCCTGGGTTAGGAAGACCACCAAAAACCCTGAAATCTCCATCCCTAACTACAACATTTTCAGAAAAGATAGAACAGCCAAAGGGGGCGGTGTTGCAATCTACTGCAGAGAGTTCTGTGTTACTATCCAGGTCTGTACCCAAACAATTTGAACTTTTAAAATCCACCTTTCTAGAAACAAGTCTCTCACCGTTGCCGCTTGCTATAGACCACCTTCTGCCCCCAGCTGTGCTCTGGACACCATGTGTGAACTGATTGCCCCCCATCTATCTTCAGAGCTCAAGCTACTAGGTGACCTAAACTGGGACATGCTTAACACCCCGGCCATCCTACAATCTAAGCTTGATGCCCTCAACCTCACACAAATCATCAATGAACCTACTAGGTATAACCCCAAAGCCTTAAAACACAGGCACTCTCATAGATGTCATCCTAACTAACCTCCAAATACACCTCTGCTGTTTTCAACCAAGATCTCAGTGATCACTGCCTCATTGCCTGCATCCGTAATGGGTTTGCGATCAAACGAACACTACTCTGGATGGTTCGGTCTTAGGTATTTGTCCACATAATCTAGGTGTCTGGCTAGACTGTAAACTCTCCTTCCAGACTCACATCAAACATCTCCAATCCAAAATTAAATCTAGAATGTGCTTCCTATTTCGCAACAAAGCATCCTTCACTCATGCTGCCAAACATACCCTCGTAAAACTGACCATCCTACCGATCCCTGACTTCGGTGATGTCATTTACAAAATAGCCTCCAATACTATACTCAACAAATTGGATGCAGTCTATCACAGTGCCATCCGTTGTCACCAAGGCCCCATATACCACCCAACACTGCGACCTGTACGCTCTCGTTGGCTGGCCCTCGCTTTACACTCGTCGCCATACCCACTGGCTCCAGGTCATCTACAAGTCCCTGCTAGGTAAAGCCCCGCCTTATCTCAGCTCTCTGGTCACCATAGCAGCACGCACCCATATACCTGCTGGAGCGCGTTCTCTCTCACTGGTCACCCCCAAAGCCAATTCCTCCTTTGGCCGACTTTCCTTCCAGTTCTCTGCTGCCAATGACTGGAATGAACTACAGAAATCTCTGAAACTGGAGACACATCTCCCTCACCAGCTTTAAGCACCAGCTGTCAGAGCAGCTCACAAACCCCTGCATATAGCCATCTGTAAATAGCCCAACCAACTACCTCATCCCCTACCATATTTATTTATCTTGTTCCCTTGCACCCCAGTTTTTCTACATTGCACATCTACCATTCCAGTGTTTAAATGCTATATTGTCATTACTTTGCCACCATGGCCTATTTATTGCCTTACCTTCCTTATCTTACCTCATTTGCACTCTTTGTACATAGATTTGTTTTTGTACTGTATGTTTGTTTACTCCATGTGTAACTGTGTTGTTGTATGTGTTGAACTGCTTTGCTTTATCTTGGCCAGGTCGCAGTTGTAAATGAGAACTTGTTCTCAACATGCCTACCTGGTTAAATAAAGGTGAAATAAAAAAATGTGCAGTTTTGTCATTGCAAAGCTGTTAACAAGGCAATGGGTGGCTACTGAAGAATCTCAAATCTAAAATATATTTTGATTTGTTTAACACTTTTTGGATTACTACATGATTCCATGTGTTATGTCATAGTTGAGGTCTTCACTATTATTCTATAAATGTAGAAAATAAGGAAAAAAATAAAAGAAAAACCCTTGAACGAGTAGGTGTCCAAACTTTTGACTGGTACTGTATAGCTATAGTCCTATTCATGGTTGGTTCAGAGACCTACAAGCAAGGCCGGATTAATGCAGGAGCTTATAATATATATATTTTAGTTATTATTTTTTCACTGCAACCGCCCACCACAGGAAGACTCAGGAACCACCTCTCAATGAGTGTAGAAAGCCTGCTGCTGCCTCCTGCCGCTCTGCTAGTCATCAGATGGGGGAAATGAGGTAGGGGGCCCACGTGGGTAACTGGGGGGGCCCTGCCTTGATTGGTAACTGATTCATAATAAAATAAACTGCATAATAAATGAACGTGATTGGTCAATTGTGTGAGTCAGGGGCTGTGCCCAAGTCCGTAGGGGGTCAAAGAGGCAAAAGATTTTAATTCAACCACAGGAGCCAGCCACAGAGAATTTTTTTAAATCACTGTGGATTAAGTCATCACAAGCACATACAGGTTCCTTCCAAAACTAAGGAAACACCACAATACAGTGTCTTAAAGGGTGAGTTGTGATGCCACGAGCTGCCAGAACAGCATCAATGCGTCTTGGCATAGATTTCCACAAGTGGACCTAAATCATGCCAGGAAAATGCAGCCCACACCATAACATATACCATGCAGTCAGTAAGTATTCAGACCCCTTTACTTTTTCCACATTTTGTTCCATTACAGCCTTATTCGAAAATGTATTAAAATAGTTTTTTCCCCCCCCTCAATCAATCTACACTCAATACCCCATAATGACAAAGCAAAAACAAGTTAGACATTTTTGCAAATATATTACAAATAAAAAACGGAAATTTCACATTTACATAATTATTCAGCCCCTTTACTCTGTACTTTGTTGAAGCACCTTTGGCAGCGATTACAGCCTCGAGTCTTCTTGGGTATGACGCTTCAAGCTTGGCACACCTGTATTTGGGGAGTTTCTCCCAGTCTTCTCAAGCTCTGTCAGGTTGGATAGGGAGCGTTGCTGCACAGCTATTTTCAGGTCTCTCCAGAGATGTTAGATCGGGTTCAAGTCCGGGCCATTCAAGGACATACAGAGACTTGCCCCGATCCATTGCTGCATTGTCTTGGTTATATGCTTAGGGTCGTTGTCCTGTTGGAAGGTGAACCTTCGCCCCAGGCTGAGGTCCTGAGAACTCTGGAGCAGGTTTTCATCAAGGATCTCTCTGTACTTTGCTCCGTTCATCTTACCCTTGATCCTGACTAGTCTCCCAGTCCCTGCCGCTGAAAAACAACCCAACAGCATGATGCTGCCACCACCATGCTTCACTGTAGGGATGGTGCCAGGTTTCCTCCAGACGTGACGCTTGAGTTCAAGCTTGGTTTCATCAGACCAGAGAATCTTGTTTCTCACGGTCGGAGAGTCTTTAGGTGCCTTTTGGAAACTCCAAGTGCTTTTTGCTGAGGAGTTGCTTCCGTCTGGCCACTCTACCATAAAGGTCCTTCTGGAAGGTTCTCCCATCTTCACAGAGGAACCCTGGAGCTCTGTCAAAGTGACCATCTGGTTCTTGTTCACCTCCCTGATCAAGGCCCTTCTCCCCCCGATTGCTCAGTTTGACCGGGCGGCCAACTCTAGGAAGTGTCTTTGTGGATCCAAACTTCTTCCATTCAAGAATGATGGAGGCCATTGTGTTCTTGGGGACCTTCAATGCTGCAGAAATGTTTCGGTACCCTTCCGCAGATCTGTGCTTCTAAACACAATCCTGTCTCGGAGCTCTACAGACAACTCCTTCGACCTCATGGCTTGGTTTTTGCCTTTCCAAATCATGTCCAATCAATTGAATTTACCACAACTGGACCATGCTAAAGGAAAATCCCCATGTGGAAGTCCTAAAAGCACCTCTGCTAAACTGTAGTCTATGCCACATGGCAACAGTTGGCATGGTTTTATTATAAAGGGCCTTTTTCCTCCAACAGTAAATTTGCATCCAATTGCATCTTGGTGCACAGATTTGTTTACAGAAAATAATGGTGTGCTGGGAAGGGGGTTACGGTGTCAGAGGCGGTGTCCCTGCTCTTTTCCCTCAGGGCCTGGCGTTCCATGCCTGCCGTTTCATCATGTCATGATGATAATAACATCAGCAAGCTTGACATAAGTCAGAGGAGGAGGACTAAAGATCCCGAAAAAGTCTGATGCGTCAAATATAGGCCGTGGTGGCAGATGCATCAGACTTTTTCGGGATCTTTAGTCCTCCTCCTCTGACTTATGTCAAGCTTGCTGATGTTATTATCATCATGACATCATACACAGTCAGACGTAGGAGGAACGTATTATTTAGAAGCAAGGACATATTATAAAAAGGTACTAATTCCAACTAAATGCAATTCGTTGCTACAAAGAGATGAAGGACAGTGGTAGGGGAAAAAAATCATACACAAATTCTTAACAGGAACTACGAACTAACTCAACGAGTTGTCTGTGGGTATGCGGTTTGTTAGCTGAGTAGAATGCGGATGCATTGGGTAAGACGCTGTTAAACTGGTCTATCTGTCCAGTGTTGACACAGCCGGAGAGCAAGATAGCCCTGCTTCCAAAGACATCTGGTGATCCTAAATTAGACTACGCTCTTAGTTAGGACTAGCTACACAGTGGTTGAGGACAACATCAATAAGAAAGACAGTCAATGGCAAGAACTTCATAATATACTCCCAATATTAAATCAGTTTTGCCTACAGTATAGGCCTACTGCATAGTCTAAATGTTAAGACTGTAGTCAAAAACATGGGAGTAGACCCATATTCCTAACGCATCTGTTCTACTGTATAGTCTAAATGTCAAGAATGTGCTCTCAAATGCGGAAACATTTTGCATGTGTGTATCTTGTAACATAATTACTTAACAACCAAACACGCGCACACATCCCCTACAAAAACACTTCCTCTATACACACAGGCAATAGAAATTCATGAAAAACCAGATTGCCTATTTAAAACCACCCATAGGCCTCCAGACACACTGAGGCATGTGATGAAAACAAAGAAGTCAGGCCAGGCCTAGTCAGAACTATAGGTAGCATAATGCTATGAGTCACCTAATTGCCAAACAAAAACAACTAGGTTTCACCTGTTCCCTTATAGAAAAATAATGCTATTTTTCCCCCCCTCTGTACACACTGAAGCAGGAAATGAAAAGACGGCTAGTTAGACCAGGCCTAGTTTAAAGTACAGCAGAATCATTCCTGAGGAAATATAGGTCAGACTCATAACCATTAGAGAACAGGTGAGAGACACATACAGCAGGGTCTGAAATTACTGGCACACGTGATAAAGATGAGCAACGATGACTGTATAAAATATACAATTCAAAATGCTGAGCTATTGTATGCTCAAATCAATGTGGAAATTATAGTATTTTATACAATTCCTCAGAGAAAGATATTTTGTTTAACAAGTTATCATTTATTTTCTAAAAAAAAAGGTAAAGGATCAGAATTATTGACACCCCTAAAGAGTCTTATAAAGTAGTCAAAAGTGTAGTATTTGGTCCCATATTCCTAGCAGGCAATAAATGACTACATCGAATTTGTGACTCTACAAAACTCGCATAAAAACACGTCTACATTAAAGTGGATGCTACCATGACTTTGTAAAAAATGTGACTCCAAAATGACACAATACATTATTTACCATTTATTGCGATTGGGCGCAAATTTATCTGAAACACAAGCAAAACGAATCTGCAAATGCATCCAACATGTTTGTAGATTCACAAGCTTGATGTAGTCATTGAGTGCTAGAAATATGGGACCAACTACTACATCTTGGACTACTTTATTTTAGAAGAATCTTTAGGGGTGTCAATACATTTCAGTCCTACCTTTCTGAGAGAAAAAAATAAGATGACTTGTTAAACAATACCTCTTTCTCTGAGGAATTGTATTAGTATAAAATAACAATTTCCCGAAAAGATTTGAGCATACAATAGCGCAGTATTTGAATTGTTTATTTTACACATTACTGTTCATCTTCACCAAGGGTGTCAATCATTTCGGGCGCCCCACTGTAAGTATGTGTGTACATACACCAGACGGACTAGATAATGGCCTTGATGCAGTTAGGACCTGGGGCAAGATACATCATTAGAACTATACTGTATTACAACTGTACACTGTATTACAAATTACAGACCAACTGTATGCGAAACTCACTAAAGATTAAACTTGATAAATGATTTACAGGTACCCTTAAACAATTAGCTACAGAGATGCTAAACTGAATATTAACCCATATTCCTGCGCTGTATGAGGTTGAAGTCATCTTTAACTCCAGTTGTCGACTTGTGTCAGTATCAACTGGCTTGACTAAAATTGAGGTGAGCTGTGAAACATGACAGATTGATCTCATGCAAGAAGCTGGCGAATGTTTATGGTAATATCAGTTGTAGTACTAAAACCAAAAAGTCATTTTCTTATTATGATGATAATTGTCGAGGTAACGTGTCATCTGCAGAACATTAGCCTATTATACCCGTGAGAAGACAAGTCTAACCTAAACGGACCTGCAGGGTTAACTTACGGTGTGGGTGTTGTTAGTCAACTTGGTGTCGAATCCCTGGAGACTTTTACAGTCCCCTTGATCCGCGCTTCTCCTGCTCCGAATGTGGTCGGATGATTCAGAGTCAAACTGGTCTAAATCTACATCTGCAGATGTCTTTTTGATATTCAAACTAGGATCTTTCACAAAGTCATACGGTCCGTTGTTATAGAGTCCTTCTTTAAAATCATAAGCTGACGTCAAATGCTGGAATAAAAAAAGTAAAACACAGTGCGTTAGAATTCCCATACTCACTGTGCGCCAAAAAAAAAAAACTAGCTACTTTTATTGTTGGCTTTATTTTGTTATTCTAGTAAGCCTGACTATAAATTGACGGTCGCCTCCGGTTCGAACACGGCTACCGATGACATCAACAAAACCCAGTAGTCCTGACAGCGAGTGGTAGCCGGCGTTGTACTGCGGCGTTGTATGCTCTCCACCGGGCATAGACTCCTTTTCTAAGAACAAATCAGGCGCATTAATTTGCCGAAATGCATTACGTCCAATTGTCCACCGTGAAGCCGCTTGTCCAGAAATTGTGTCAATGCTATTGATATTGGATAGCCCTTTGCAGACAGCCCACCGTGATAGGCTTTTACTGTGTTTGACACGAGAAATTTGTCTTCTGATTGGTTAAGACCTTGATAGCACATCCCACCTCACAATAGCCTTGCCAGGTTTGGTTGAGGGCACGACAGCTTTTCTATTATGGAATGATTTGTCCCTTCAGTGAGCTTGATCAATATTTGTTAATATGTATGATTCCGAATATATACAATTATCAAATTAAATATACATGAATAGGAATACATGTTTATAAGCATGCAAAACGTGAGAAAAATAAGCATGAGAAAACAAGTTTATGTGATGGCATAGCCAGCCTAGTTGTGTCAGGCTCTTTATATATCAGGTGTAGTTTGTGTGACCATGTTGGATCAGTGGGTAGTAATAATCATATGGGGGAACTGAAATCAATAAATTAATTAAAAAGGATGGTTAAGAAAAAGCCAATTAAAAAGGATGGTTAAGAAAAAGCCAATTAAAAAGGATGGTTAAGAAAAAGCCAATTAAAAAGGATGGTTAAGAAAAAGCCAATTAAAAAGGATGGTTAAGAAAAATTCTAAAGGTCATGTTAAAATCCTTGCCTTTGATGTTTCCAAACCGAACCAAGTGAAAGTAGTCTGATAGAATCCAAGGTTCTCAACAACGACAGACCAAAAGTGTTGTGTCATATCCCCTTATCAAACGCTTCAATTGTTCAGTATTTTAAACAACAAACACACACGTGGCACGTGCCTTCCACAGATCAAAAGAGCGTAGAGCCCATGGCATGATGAGTGACAGGCTGAGAGAGGATGAACATCTGGCCAGAGATGATCAGATATACTCAGCTTGAATACACCCTCAGTAAACAGCAAACAGGCCTGCGCTGTCGGGCTGTCTGTCTGTCTGGCCACTCGTCCGTCCGTCAGGCTGACCAGTCATACGCCTGTTACTTACATCATTCCATAGGCTAAATTGATAGAGGTGCTGGCAAGGGTGGGTCATTCAGGTCAAAAGTTAAACCTTGCCTAATTGACCCTACTATGCTCTCATGTTTGTTCCTGAATTAACTCACATAAGAGTGTAATTTGTTCGCCGTACGCAACCTCAAATTAGATTTCATTCATTTTACGAGATGGAGTGAGTCAGAAACAGATTTTAAATGTGTCATGTGATGGGACACCCCTTGTGCCAGGGTGAACCCATGACTGGACATCATGTGGTGTTGGAGAGAAAGAAAGGACTGGAGTCTCTCGCCAGCCAGCTGGCTTTAAAACTCAGTGACCACCACAACCACGGGACCTTCACCAACACCTAGCCTTCTTCCCAGGCAGTAGAATGTCGAGCCTGATGGAAGAAATTCTAGAGCCTTCCAGAGTTTCAGAATGCTGAGTCACATTCCACTCCTAGGAATAGTTCCACAACAAGTCACTGAGAGGACGGCAGTAGGAAAGGAGGTCATTCACACTACCAGTGTTGTGTATAGGAGTTATGCCGCAGAGCATCATGGGAGTTGTGTGTGTTCAGATGAGCGTCTTCATATAAGTGGTTGAACTGAATTCCTGTCTCCCGTCTTATCATTAATTAATTGTTATAAAGACGTGGTAATGAAACCCACAAGACATAACAATCAGGATGATGAAAACTCTAGCCAGCTGATGTTAGAGGACCTAGTATCCATCCATTCCCCACCCATAGTTTCAGGCAGATTTTACACGTTGGTTTGTACTGTTCCTTTTGATCCCATGTTGTCACGCCCCGCAAACATGTGTATAGTGAAAACATAAACATAACAGTTCCAGAACTCCAAATGGTCAAGATTAACAACGTGGGCCAGACGAACCTGTTTGGCTACCTGACTAATTTCCTGACCAGTTCTGTAAACCTGACAGTGATGATAACCCTGCAACAGCCTGTGTGACCTGTTGTCCAAAAACATTGCAACATCCGAACAGTCAGAGAGGATCCACACAACCTCCAGTGGTACTGGCTACATATTCCTCTCTCTCTCCCAGATTCACTGTTAACAAAAAGTAAAGCAACCGGTCTGGCGACACTAGCTCACAGCAGCACAATGATCTGCAGAGAAGCATTCCAGTGAGATGGAATCTGTATTCCAAACGGAACCCTATTAACTACAAAGTGCACCAGTTTTGGTCAAAGGTGGTGCACTATGTAGAGAAAATGGTGCCATTTGGTACATAACCCAGAACTGTACAATACACAGGCAACTCCTCCCCCACGGCCCCAGAATGGCCGCCCAGTCAACTGTCAAAAGGCGGAGAACAAAGAAACTCTTATTCCTTCCTTGGAGATGTGCTCCAAGATATGAAGACTGTGACTGTGCCCTTTCTAACAATAATTCCTGGTCTGGCCACAAGGTGGGCTAGGCTTCTGTGTTCAGGGAGAAACCAGTGAACTGAGTCCTAGTGATTAGAGGAAGGAAGGACATCACTGAAGTTTGTCGACTTGTTCAACAGAGGACATAGTGATCAATATTGTGAACAACTTTTATTATGTCATGCATCTGTTTTTGATATAAGTCATGAGTTAACAGATTAGCATACCTAGTTCATAACTGAATATTTTAACTGGGTCAAGGACTGGAAAAGAGTAGTTATGGGGAAGAAATGTTAGGGGTTAGTTATAACACACTCTCACTCGTCTGATATGAATGAGATGGGACAATTTCATCAAATACATTTGTCTTGCTGTATGTAGAAATAGCGCCCCCTTGTGATGACGAGCTGCCTGTCCCCCTGACATTATTTAGTAGAGTAATACAGCACTCCTTAAACCATTGTGGTCTGGGGGCATTTCCAATTTATATTCAGTCATATCAGGCATTTAAATCCCATGCAAAATCCTAAATTCTAGTCAAATTGAATGTGTTTATCTCCTAGATTGGCTGCATTTAAATTATTATTACCAGATGAATAGATGCCATGCAATATAATGTCCGTTCACATCACAGCTGTTCATAACAGTTGTCCCCAGCTGCTCATAGAGGGATGATTGAATAGAACAGCTTAGGGGTCTGAGGCAGTGGGCAAATAACGAGTGTTTTCAAGTGCGACTTTATTAATGGTCGTTAAGGGAAACAGCTATGAGATTTTAACGATGCACTAAGGATGAACTTAGCCTTAAGATGCTTTTGGCAAAACCAGGCCCTGGACAATAAATGATGTGAGACAAAACCGTCAATTTTTCTTTTACATAATTTGAAGCGCAAATGTCATTTTCAAAAGACACAAAACTTTTTATAATCACCATCCAGTGTAAAAAAGAAACTAAAATTAAAAACATAATACTGTGTTATAAGTGAAAAGTAGGCATCGGCCTGAAGCCAAAAAAGATACTAAATTCACATGAGCGCTAAAAGCTAAAATGCGTACCATGCTCTCTACCAAGGTTTTCCAGCCCACAGCTTTAACCTACTACAGTAGCTATGTTGGACTATTGTACTTCAAACTATGTGTAGGCAGGTTGCTCAGGATTCAAACGTTCTCAAACAGCCTAATTCATACTCTTCAGAGGAATAATGGACTTTACAGTATCCTGCTATTAAAATAATGTATATAAAGCACCAGTCAAAAGATTGGACACACCTACTCATTCAAGGGTTTTTCTTTATTTTGACTATTTTCTACATTGTAGAATAACAGTGAAGACATCACAACTATGAAATAACACACATGGAATCATGTAGTAACCAACAAAGTGTTAGCCACCCTTTGCCTTGATGACAGATTTACACACTCTTGGCATTATCTCAACCAGCTTGATGAGGTAGTCACCCGGAATGCATTTCATTTAACAGGTGTGCCTTGTTAAATGTTAATTTGTGGAATTTCTGTCCTTCTTAATGCATTTGAGCCAATCAGTTGTGTTGTGACAAGGTAGGGGTGGTATACAGAAGATAACCCTATTTGGTAAAAGACCAAGTCCATATTATGACAAGAACAGCTCAGATAAGCAGAGACACGACAGTCCATCATTACTTTAAGACATGAAGGTCAGTCAATAAGTAAAATGTCAAGAACTTTGAACGTTTCTTCAAGTGCAGTCGCAAAAACCATCAAGCACTATTATGAAACTGGCTCTCATGAGGACCGCCACAGGAAAGGAAGACCCAGAGTTACCTCTGCTGCAGAGGATAAGTTCATTAGAGTTACCAGAAATTGCAGCCACAATAAATGCTTCAGAGTTCAAGTAACAGACACATCTCAACATCAACTGCATGAATCAGGCCTTCATGGTCGAATTGCTGCAAAGAAACCACTACTAAAGGACACCAATAAGAAGAAGAGACTTGCTTGGGCCAAGAAACACAAGCAATGGACTTTAGATCGGTGGAAATCTGCCCTTTGGTCTGATGAGTCCAAATTTGAGATTTTTGGTTCCAACCGCCATTTCTTTGTGAGACGGATTATCTCCGCATGTGTGGTTCCCACCGTGAAGCATGGAGGAGGAGGTGTGATGGTGTGGGGCTGCTTTGCTGGTGACACTGTCAGTGATTTATTTAGAATTCAAGGCACACTTAACCAGCATGGCTACCACAGCATTCTGCAGCGATACGCCATCCCATCTGGCTTGCGCTTAGTGACAACTATCATTTGTTTCTCAACAGTACAATAACCCAACACACCTCCAGGCTGTGTAAGGGCTATTTGACCAAGAAGGAGAGTGATGCAGTGCTGAATCAGATGACCTGGCCTCCACAGGCTTCTAATAGTAGGAGGGCATTACAGTAGTCTAGCCTAGATTAAACAAATGCATGGGCCAGTTTCCCGGCATCTGGGGCGACAGGTAGCCTAGTGGTTAGAGCGTTGGGCCAGTACCCGAAAGGTTGCTAGATAGAATCCCCGAGCTGACAAGGTAAAAATCTGTCGTTCTGCCCTTGAACAAGGCAGTTAATCCACTGTTCCTAGGCCGTCATTGTAAATAAGAATTTGTTCTTAACTGACTTGCAATCTGGCTGAGAGATGGAGTGTGTAATTCTGGAAATGTTCCTGAGATGGAAATATGTTGTTTAGGATGTTCTCTTTATGTAGTTTGCAAAAGTTAGGCCGGGGTCAAAGGTAACACCATGTTTGGTGTCATGAGGCAACCATCAATGTTGAGCATGAGGTCTGACACTTTGTTTGTACGTTTCTTGTGTCCAGGTTGCATAACTTCCGTCTTATCAGAATGTAAAATCAAGAAGTTAGGTTGTCATCCAGTGTTTAACATCTGTGATGCAAGTCACAAGGCGGGCTGACTGTAATGCATTGTCTGGTTTAAAAGATAAATACAATTGGGTATCATCCGCGTAGCAATCAAAGTGCATGTTGTGGCTTAAGGATGACATTACCAAGGTGTAGCATGTGCAAGGAAAATAAAAGGGGTCCAAGCACAGAACCTTGGGAAAGGCCACAATAATCCTTGGAGCGTTCAGATGAATTGTCGCCCATCTGAACAAATTGATACCGCTCAGAGAGGTATGATTTGAACCTGTCCTCGTAGATCAACCAAGTCTTCTAGTTTCAATCCATTTGATACCCATTCTGCTGCTACCACTTTTTTTGGTTACTACATGATTCCATATGCTTTTTCATAGTTTTGATGTCTTCACTATTATTATACAATGAAGAAAATAGTACAAATAAATAAATAAACCCTGGAAGGAGTAGGTGTGTCCAAACTTTTGACCGGTGCTGTATATTCCTCATGTACCTTTTGTATGGGTGTATTCTTGTCACTACAAATGAATACAATTAAGTGGACGTGTCACTTTAAGAACGTCGGTGAACACGTGTGCAGCGCTCTTCCACTTGGAGAGAAAAAAAAAAGTTTTACATACATTTCTGAAATTACCAAGTTAGTCATCCAATTTTTTTCCGCCTACCAACAATCGTCTAAAAAGAAAGTATTGCCCGATAAAATTTACTTGGGACAGTGGTACAATGGACGGGATATCCCAGGTAAACACAGCGTCTGAAAAAGTGTTTATGTTTGCTAAATTACACTTTCTTCTATTGCGCAAAAGGATTGCGTGGAAATCTATTTTTGTGTGTTGGTTGCATGTCTATCCTCGAATGACAACTCAACTTTGTCTACTTAGTTAGCTAATAAACTGTTTAACTATTTTTGTTTCTTGAATATCAAAAGAAAATTCAGACTTCAGGATTTACTTTGGACCTGGGACCATTGAAAGAGCCCTTGGCATTTATAAGAGTGCTCGAATGGGTAAGTTTGTTTCTGTTTTTCTAGATGCTTATTATTAGGCTATGTAGCCCAAATGTACTCTTAAGGACCTTAACTTAACGATTACTCCTTAAGGACCAATGACGGGTAGGCCGTCATTGTTAATAAGAATATGTTCTTAACTGACTTGCCTAGTTAAATAAAGGTGTGTATCAAATGAACGTTTTTTTTTTTTTATATATAATTCCTTGTTGATATGAAAGATGATGTTGTTATGCAGCCAAACCCGTACCGCAAGCAGTATGCGTTAATGTTCAGTCCCAGTGTCTGGCTCTTAAAACACCCCTGTACAGACGATGCCTTGAGTCTATTGGCCGTTATGTGTAATGTAATGGAACTGATCAAGGGCTCGCTATCATCTGGCATATTATGGGGAGAACTTCAATGCCTCGAAATTAATGTTTTTTTTTTTTTGCTTAAATATGTAGTGCTAGGTCTATGTAGAGGTAGTCTGATTAATCCGACAGTAATACACAATTACTTGGTATATACAGCCTGAATATATGACTGCAAAATCGTGTAAATGTTCCTTACAAGTCAGATGGTTGAAATGGTTACATTTGAAATTACTCTACCGGTTGTCTGTGACGTTTGTCCAGATGGATTTTTAGTCGCAAAATGTCAACCAAAGGAAAGTATTGTTGACCCAACTTTGTTTTAGAGTGCTGGTATGAAAGTTGAAATGTCTTTCACCTGGTACATGTTTAAAACCATGTAAACACCTGCTGACTTCAGTTTGTATCACTGAGGTATGGTTAGTATGCATGCATGCATGTCTGTATTACAGCCTGATTTAAGCAGACTAATGCAGAGGGTGGCTGCCACCCGGCATAGCAGCAGAATGGGTTTCAAATGGATTGAAACTAGCTGGTGTTGTGATGTACTGCAGTTCAACTATTCGTCGTGTAACAATTTCGAAGTCCCGACCTAGACTATACTGTAACAACTTAATTGTTGCAAACTAAATATGAAATGTTGTAGCAATCTGATAATTTACAGGATGAATATATATATATATATTTTTTTTTCTGCAAAGCATGTTGACTGCCTGTAACTAGTGTGGCATCAAGACATGGAAGACCGACTCAGTCTGAAATGCGATATTCTACCAGTAAACTATTATTATTATTATTATTATTATTATTATTCTACAGTATTCACCACACTATACTATGGCCTCTGTAGTGTATCAATACAACAAGGCTCTACACAGCCATCTGAGAGGTGGCGTCTCTTGACAAGTGGTTTAGACATGCATCCAGTACCGCATTTATTGAAGGATTGTTTTATTGAGGCTAATTAACCTACTGCTCTCTACGGCTAGAAGACCATCATGACAGTACTACCACTAGTTGATTGCTCTACTGTTTAATTTTTTTTTCTCTCTCTGTAGGCTAGTGACAATCACTTCATGTGAGGAAAGGATGCCCTTCTGTAGAGGAAATTGTGTGTGTGTGTGTGTGTGTGTGTGTGTGTGTGTGTGTGTGGGGGAGGCCTGTCAATCATCCACGATGACTCGCTGGGCATGATTCAGTTATAGTGGTCTTGTTCCACGTTCTACTGTTACCTGACTGCTCAACTCCTGTCACAACACCTTCACATTGCTTTGAACCTGTAAAACAAACTGCCCTTAGTTAGCACAGGGCACCATACTAGGGCACCATACTAGGGTACCATACTGCCCTACCAAGCAAAAACAAAAAGGCACTAAATTATCATGTTTTTTTATTTACCTTGGTTTCACAGGAACTTTATGCAGTTACTGCTAACATGACCCCCATGTTCTCCTGAACACTATTGAATAGAGGCAGGATATTTGTCCACGTGATTTAAGCATGTATTTAATGTAGCAAAAAATGACATTAACTCATTTTTGACCAAATGAGCAGTTACTGCCTTTTTTGCTTGGTAGGGCAGCATAGTAACATGTTCTAATCTGCACTGTTTGGACTGAATGTCATTTCAGAAAGAGTTGTGTGTGTATAGTTACAGTTATAAACTGTTTCAACTGTTTCTTTAATTACATTGTGTCATGTCCTTATTTGGCTTTGTCTGTCTGAAGGTCTTCTCCATATTTTCCTTCGCTACGACGTCTGGTTATGCCGGCACTATGAGCATCAATGTGCAGTGCCAGGGTCGCAGCCCCAGCCAAGAAATCACTGCTGTCTTTAACTACCCGTTCAGGTAAGCAGAACAGAAGTAAACGGATTAATCGAATGGGTGTGTTATGTCTCCTCAGTGGCTTGTTTATTATAATTTGGTCGTGTTCAGCGGGGGCACGCTGAAGCAAAATGTTTTGCAACAAAACATGCATCTGTATTGTTACTGAACAAACTCAGCCGAGTACCTCGATACAAAACATTTCCTAAACGTCTCCCTACTGAACATGACTGTATACTACACGTCTCTACACCCAAAATATCATGTATTCTTATTGGACAGTTTCTGGCAGTACATCCCTGTTTCACTTCGTGTTCGCCTTACTGAACACCATCCTCTATCTACATACAGTTGACGTTTTGGAGAGCCTGGCGTGCCCAAAGTAAAATGCCTCCCATTCAGGCCCAGAAAATAGGATATGCACATATTTAGTACCATTGGATGGGAAACACCCTGAATTTTCTAAAAGTGTTAACATTTTGTCTGTGAGTGTAACAGAACGGATATGGCAGGCGAAAACCCGAGGAATTTCTGTCCTGGAAAAAGTGGTTTTGACACATTGCTCATTTGGAACCCCTCTCTTATGAAAATGCCCATATAAGGGCATATGAATGCAGTACCTATCGCTTCCTCTGGATGTCAACAGTCTCAAGAAAGTGTTCTGATTCTTCTTAGCTGCTTTTAGAGCATAGAAGAAGACGAATAAGGAAGTGTCCCCACAGATGTCCTTACAAGAAAATGCGCGCTCCCGGCTGGCGCGCTCTGGGGTTTTTTCCTTTCTTATCGCCCAGTTTATATTCCGGTTGAAATATTATACAACATATATACATTAAAGTGTTCCTAAGGATACATTAGCAATTATGTTTGATTGTTCTTGGACAAGTTTATAGGTATAAGTTGAACGAGTTCTCTTCGCGTTTCAATGGACTCTATTTTCTCATTCTAATGCGCCAACCAAATGGCGATTTATGGATATAATACATGACTTTTTCTAACAAAAGAACCATGGATTGTCTTTGTTGGACACTTGGGAAGCCCTCAGCAGAAGTTCTTCAACAGGTAATTGATTTGTTTTCGCTGTGAAATGTGTTATGTGGGAACCGTGATGGCTTATGAATTCATGGTAATGGAAAAATATTGAAGGCGCTACCCTCAAACAATCAAATGTGGTGCTTTTGCCGTAAAGCCTTTTTTGAAATCTGACCGCTGTGATATTGCCAAGAAGCAGAGCTTTTGATGACTATGAAACACTTGTATAGTGATGCATGTTTAATAATTCAACTTTTAGATTTTGAATTTGGCGCCTTGCATTTCACCTGGTAGTGTCGGGAGTGGGGCGCTAGCGCCCCAGCGCACCTTGCTGCTCCTTAAGAAGTTAACAAACTATAGTTTTGGCAAGACGGTTAGGACATCTACTTTGTACATGACACAAGTAATTTTTCAAACAATTGTTTACAGACAGATTATTTCACTTATAATTCACTATCACAATTCCAGTGAGTCAGAAGTGTACATACACTAAGTTGGCTGTGCCTTTAAACAGCTTGGAAAATTCCAGAAAATTATGTCATGTGGATGTATTTCAAGGCCTACCTTCAAACTCAGTGCCTTTTTGCTTGACATCATGGGAAAATCAAAAGAGATCAGCCAAGACCTCTGTAGACCTCCACAAGTCTGGTTCATCCTTGGGAGCAATTTCCAAATGTCTGAAGGTACCACGTTCATCTGTACAAACAATAGTACGCAAGTATAAACACCATAGGACCACGCAGCCGTCATACCGCTCAGGAAGGAGACGCGTTCTGTCTCCTAGAGATGAACATACTTTGGTGCGAAAAGTGCAAATCAATCCCAGAACAACAGCAAAGGACCTTGTGAAGATGCTGGAGGAAACCGGTTCAAAAGTATCTATATCCACAGTAAAACAAGTCCTATATCGACATAACCTGAAAGGCCGCTCAGCAGGGAAGAAGCCACTGCTCCAAAACTGCCATAAAAATGCCAGACTGCGGTTTGCAAATGCACATGGGGACAAAGATTGTACTTTTTGTAGAAATGTCCTCTGGTCTGATGAAACAAAAATAGAACTGTTTGGCCATAATGACCATTGTTATGTTTGGAGGAAAAGGGGGAGGCTTGCAAGCCAAAGAAGACCATCCCAACTGTGAAGCACGGGGTGGCAGCATCATGTTGTGGGGGTGCTTTGCTGCAGGAGGGTCTGGTGCACTTCACAAAATAGATGGCATTATTATGTGGATATATTGAAGCAACATCTCAAGATCAGTCAGGAAGTTAAAGCTTGGTCACACATGGGTCTTCCATATGGACAATGACCCCAAGCATACTTCCAAAGTTGTGACAAAATGGCTTAAGGACAAGAAAGTCAAGGTATTGAAGTGGCCATCACAAAGCCCTGACCTCAATCCTGTAGACAATTTGTGGGCAGAACTGGAAAAGAGTGTGCGAGCAAGGAGGCCTACAAACCTGACTCCGTTACACCAGCTCTGTCAGGAGGAATGGGCCAAAATTCACCCAACTTACTGTGGGAAGCTTGTGGAACGTTAGACCCAAGTTAAACCATTTTAAAGGCAATGCTACCAAATAATAATTGAGTGTACGTAAACTTCTGACCCACTGGGAATGTGATGTAAGAAATAAAATCAGAAATAAATAATTCACATTCTTAAAATAAAGTGGTGATCCTAACTCACCTTAGACAGGTAATTTTTACTAGGATTAAATGTCAGGAATTGTGAAAATCTGAGTTTAAAATTATTTGTGAAGGTGTATTTAAACTTCCGACTTCAACTGAATCTCTTTTCCCACAGGTTGATGGCCCATCCATACAGCGTCCCCACCTGTCTGAACGACTCCAGTACTATCCAGCTCTATCTGACCGGCGACCACTCCTCCTCAGCTGAGTTCTATGTCTGTATTGGGGTGTTTGCCTTCCTCTACAGCACCGCCAGCCTGGTGATCTACCTGGGCTACCAGCACGTCTACAGGCAGACCAGCCGTGGACCCATTGTGGTGAGTTAACTGGGAATTGTTTTGTTCATGCTCTTTGTAGTAGTGAATGGAAGGTGTTTATGTTAGGCGTTGAGCAAAATCCCAGTCTAGAGTGACTTGAAGGCTGTTAGGTTCTAAATCTGAGTAAAAACTCGACACACTATGAAAGCTTAAACCAAGTTCATTTTTCCCAGTGGATCAATACAGCTGCATTAGACAACGCCATTGTTCACACAAGCACTGGTATTTAACCCTTTCTCCTAGGCTGAGTCTCCTCCTACACATCTGAACAGCCAATGCATCTGTGTTGTTAGACAGAATCTTAGTGATATCTGTTCTTCCTCACTTCATCTAACCAGACCTATACCCCAAAGTGCTCACTCCTCCCCAACTCAAGGCTTTCATGGTGATTGATACCAGACTGTGTCTATTCTCCTCCCAGAGTATCCCTCCCACAGGATCCCTGATGGCTAACAATAACATATCCTGACATAATGTAAACGTAATACATTACCCTCTCTCCCTCGGTGACATGAATAAGTATATTTCATATTCTCAGAACCCACAAGGCTAAAGAGCTTGAGCAGTGGCACGAAATATCTATAGACACTTGACATCTGCGTGAGATGGGCACTTAACGAGAGAAATGGCACTTAACAGTGGTCTGTAAATGAAGAACCAGAACTGGGTAGGGTCAGGGGTGTGTTCCTCTGGAATAGTCAGGGGTATGTTCCTCATGAAGTCAACTCAAGCAATAATGAAGCCGCAAGTCATATTCCAAGAAATTGTCATTGAACCTTTTAGTTGCTTGTGGACCAACAGATCTGGGTCAAGTACGTTGTCAGATATTTGAGGTGCACTTGATGTAGTTTGCCCAGTACAATGGAACCACTGGATTAGTTCCAAAAGTTCAAACTCCAAGCTGAATCAAGAGAACGTCAAAACACTTTCAAATCTTTTGACGTTGTCTATTTAACCCAGGTCCGCTTCACTAATTCAAGTTTCACACAATCAGATGCATAGCAATTCAAATCAAAAAAACGTGCTGACTAATTATTTGGATTTGGTGGTGGGATGCAGGAGTAAGCTGTTACCAGCGAGTCAGGTTGTTATATGGGCTGTTTACATACTGTTTGTATGCGGGCTTGTCTGATTTTTATGTTCCAACTTTCCTCATGAACCTGCGGTTTTATATACTTGATTTACCATGTCTCCTGTCCTTTCAACAGGACCTGCTGGTGACAGCAGCCTTTACCTTCCTGTGGCTAGTGTCCTCCTCTGCCTGGGGTAAAGGCCTGACTGATGTGAAGTGGGCTACCAGCCCCTCTAACCTGGTAGGCTTAATCTCTACCTGCAAGGATGTCGGCAACAAGTGCACACCAGGAGCAGTGCCTCACATGGGGCGACTCAACTCCTCTGTGGTAGGCTATTAGCTGTAGTGTTATTAATGTTGGCTACTTACAGCGCCCTCCTGAATTATTGGCACCTTAGGTAAATATAAACAAAAGTCTGTGAGGGAAAAAAAAAAAAAAAAAAGTATTTATCAGCTTGATCTTACACTTAAAATATGATAAGAAATCTAACATTTTAATTAAGTTAAAATTGTTCAAACATGTTTTGTCATCAACAAATAATTATTTTATAAAAAAAACAAACATGCATGACACAGTTACTGCATTTAGTACTTTGTGCACCCTTCCTTTGATAACAGTTCTGAGTCGTCTCCTGGAATGTTTGATGAGGTGGGAGAACACACAGGAAGGGATTTGAGACCATTTTTCCATACAGAAACTCTCCAGGTCCTTCAGTCCTTGGTCCTCGCTTGTGGACTCTCCTCTTCAGCTCACCCCACAGGTTTCCAATGGGGTTTAGGTCAGGGGACTGGGATGGCCTTTGCAAAAGCTTGATTCTATGGTCAGTGAACCATTTTCGTGTGGATTTGGAAGAATGCTTCTCCTGGTACTTGGAGTCCATGATGCCGTGTGTCATAACAAGGATCCCAGGGCCTTTGGAAGTAAAACATTTATTTTTTTATTTAACCTTTATTTAACTAGGCAAGTCACAAAAAAATACATTCTTATTTACAATGATGGCCTACCAAAAGGCAAGAGGCCTCCTTTGGGGCTGGGATAAAAAAAAAATATATATATGACAAAACGCACATCGTGACAAGAGACAGCACTACATACAGAGAGACCTGAAAACAACATAGCAAGGCAGCAACACATGTCAACACAGGGTGGTAGCAACACATGGTACAAACATTATTGTGCTGTTGTCTGTGCCCAGAAGGTAGAGACAAACAATACATCATGCAAAGCAGCCACAACTGTCAGTAAGAGTGTCCATGATTGAGTCTTTGAATGAAGAGATTGAGATAAAACTGTCCAGTTTGAGTGTTTGTTGCAGCTCGTTCCAGTCGCTAGCTGCAGCGAACTGAAAAGAGGAGCGACCCAGGGATGTGTGTGCTTTGGGGACCTTTAACAGAATGTGACTGGCAGAACTGGTGGAGGATGAGGGCTGCAGTAGATCTCAGTGGGCCTGAGCGTTTTATAAATAAGCAACACCCAGTGGGTCTTGCGACGGGTATACAGAGATGACCAGTTTACAGAGGAGTATAGAGTGCAGTGATGTGTCCTATGAGGAGCATTGGTGGCAAATCTGATGGCGAATGGTAAAGAACATCTAGCCCGCTCGAGAGCACCCTTACCTGCTGATCTATAAATTATGTCTCCGTAATCTAGCATGGGTAGGATGGTCATCTGAATCAGGGTTAGTTTGGCAGCTGGGGTGAAAGAGGAGCGACTACGATAGAGGAAACCAAGTCTAGACTTAACTTTAGCCTGCAGCTTTGATATGTGCTGAGAGAAGGACAGTGTACCGTCTAGCCATACTCCCAAGTACTTGTATGAGGTGACTACCTCAAACTCTAAACCCTCAGAGGTAGTAATCACACCTGTGGGGAGAGGGGCATTCTTCTTACCAAACCACATGACCTTTGTTATGGTTAATCATAGCTTGAAATGTCTTAATTATTGCCATAATAGTGGAGATAGGTATATTTGTATAAATCCTTTTTTTTTTTTTATAACAATTGCCTAACTTGTGAAGGTTAACAACCGTTTGTCTCATTTCATTCGTGTTCTCCGGCCTTTCCCATGTTGATGGATGACTAGCCTTTTGGGAGTCTAGCCTTTTGTGTCACCTCATATTTATGCCCCAGTGAAACAGGAAGTCATGGATGATCACTTTTAAGAGTTTCCAAAGATTCAGATGAACTTTTAAAAGTAAAGTCTTAATTGAAAATATACATCAATTTAGATTTTTATTCATAATAATTCCAATAATTGTGACATGCATGTTTTTGAATAAAACAAATTATTTGATACCCGCGGAGTCAATAATACAGTATAGTCCTGAATTATCTGTACGTGGGTGGAATCGGGGAAATCACCCTGGGAACTCTGCTCAAAAACAAGTTTTACATGTTGACCTTGAGTTTTCGCTTGAGAAGCGAGTTCCATTGAGTTTCATGTATCTTACATATACCCTCAATTAATCTTGAAGAAATTGTAGCGCGGAGCCATTGAGAAATGTGACTTCCTTACTATGAAACATGTTTTTTTTGTCCTGACTAAAATGTGTGTTTCTGTAACCCCTCTTCTGGCAGGTCTTTGGATTTCTCAACCTGATATTGTGGGGTGGTAACTGCTGGTTCATCTTTAAGGAGACGCCCTTCCACAAGTCAGCCAACACCCTTGGTGATGCCGAGGAGGGTTTAGGGGTCAGGCCCACGACTTCCTAACTGGGCAATTCCCTGCTGTCAACGGCTACGTTCCAGACTGCATGCAAAGCAGTTGCACTGCACAAATTATTCTTGGGGGGTGAATCCTAACTTCGTCTCATATTCGCACTTTGTCTACCATTGGCATCGATGGAAGTGAAGATTTTCCCCTATGTGATTTCTGACTTATTAAACACTTATGTGTTTTGAGATTTTGGTGTGTGTGCTTTGCAGACGATCTGGAACGGGGCCGAAGTTCCCTCCGACCAAGTAGTTCCTACATTATACCGTTTCCAATGCCTTGTAAAGTTGCATGTCTCATTAGTTGCAAATGCTGCTTAGAAATGTCTTCTAGTAGCTTATTACGTTGGAAACAGTTTCTTTCATGCATTGCCAACATTGACAGTTCCACATGTATTATTCCAAAGGGTTCGAAGTGGTCAGTTTTTTTAAGTGATCTAAATAGGTCCAAAACTGAACCCAGCAAATATGGAAGGAGGGGACGTCATAAATTTAGTTCTGAACTAGTTTTGTTTCATGCAATTCATTGTTTAACAGTATATCCAACACAATGCAACAATCAAATGCGTCCCTCCAGTTTATTCAAAAAGAGTCAAGACGTGTGAAATTCTTTTGTTGATCGGAAACCAGTGTTTTTCGTCTCACACTGTTACTTTCAGGATACTTTTTTAGTGTTTTTGTTGTATTAAAAAAAAAATGCTTATCAATGTTGCAACAACGAGAATAACAAGCTGTTATTCTCTCACACTCTGCTTGTTATATGCCAATTAAAATAAATAGTCACTCCGTTTGGAAATGGTCTGACATTTCAAGTGATGCCGGGGAGCTGCAGGCCAATATTTAACTTTTTTTGTTGTGGATGGACGGGAGAACATTAATTACAAATTATTTGTAGACTGCAAATTGACTGCAAGAAATCCAAACAGATGTAATATTTGACTGAAAAATTATTACAAACCTTGCTTACATTTTGAAAACGATCACATATCTCTCTTATGCGTGGGCCTACTTTGGAAAAGATGTTCAAAATTATAGTCACTTGGTGCTGATTTGATGGTGTTTTTAGAGTCGTATGTCCAACAATTTTAAAACAATTGCTCACTAAACTTTGCGGGCCAAATAACATCAATCTGGCCCGCAGGCCATCAGTTGGGGAGTCCTTCCATAAGCCATCCTACAGTACTTTCTTTGAAACGTGCCTTTTTTTCCTGTTGTGCAGAGTGGTTTATCATATTGCTTTAATTTAAAAGTGTTGTAAGAAAATAAAGCCATCAAACTCCTGTTTTCACGTCGACCTCACAGTATTGATGACACCTCCTTTTGTCATCTACCGTTTCAGTTCTTACCACTCCAGTTATGCAAAAAAATACTGAAGACTGGTTTAAGTTACTTGTATGTTTTTGGTGCCTCTCTTCTATCTCAACGTGATAAGAAGACAGAACTACTTCTAGCTGTCAATGAACTCCTGTTCGGCTTTTAGTTTACCTTGTATTTTACGTTGTATTTTATATTTCAAATTATCATTCACAAATGTTATTTGGAGAGAAAGTTTATGTATCATTATTTTTAAATGCTATAAATTATTAAAGGGAAAGATTTGGTAAAGAAGTCTAAATGACTATCGCCCCGTAGCGCTCACATCTGTAGCCATGAAATGCTTTGAAAGGCTGGTCATCGTGGCTCATGTCAACACCATCATCCCAGAAACCGTTGGCCAGCCTTTCATCAGCACGTCATAGTTACAGATGTGAATGCTACAGGGTGATATAGGCAGGTTACCTTTTTGAGTTTTTAGGAACAGGGACAACGTGGTCAGTTTGAAATGTGTTGGGATTACAGACTTGGACAAGGAGAGATCAGTAACATAATTCCAACACCAGATGGCACTAAACCATTATTTTTATACAGAGTAACTGGTCATTCATCAGTATCAAACTCCCTGACATGAATTAATTGTTACTGGACTGGGTCTAGATATTTTTGATTAAATTAACTTTTATACTTAATTAAAAAGGACAGATATTCAAATCTATTCTACTCAATACTGTACATTAACATTCTATAATGTTCTACTTTCCTGAACGAGGCTTACTGGGCTGGTGCATACTGTATCAAAACATTTCCAAGTAGTCCCTGCCTGTTTCAGTTTGCTCCCTTTTGGTTTATAGTGAATACCATCTAACGTCCCAGCATACACCTCACCAGACACAGGAGGTCATCACACTCATATTGGTGTTCCAAAATAAAAACAGGCCTGAGGTGTGAGTTGCTAGCATCTCAAATTTCAGAGGCCGGCTGTGATCATCATAACTATTATTATTATTCAAATCAGTATAGCTGCAAGGAGTTTGAAAAGAGAAGCTTAAAATAGATCTCTCTGGGGAGGGAGAAGCTGAAACACAGCCTAGTAATCCACCGACGAGAGTCTTCAGGCAATCATTGAATGTTGAGATAAATTTACTGAATGACAAAATGATTGCTTGAGAGAGAACATTATTTCCAGAGAGAAACACTGTGTTCGTTGTAACTTTATAGCTTTGAAGACAAGCCTTTTAACTTTCATCGAGGGTGCTTAAGATTCTGCCATTGAAAAGAGGAATACCGTACTCCCAACAATGGATGTGGCTCAGCATATGAGCTACTCTAGATTCCAGTCTGTGTAGATATTGCAATGGGGATTTATTTCAGTCTATGAATCAGCTTCAAGCAAATTGTTTTTTATATAATGGTAATTTAATTGTCTTAACGTCATAACCCTAGATCCACTGCACAGAGTGGAGTACAATAGTCTTCCATTAGTGAGATGAAATACAGTATATACTCTATGTACTGGGGCCAGCAGAGAGCTACAAAGGAAGGAGCAGGACCTTGGTCAGCTCCAGAGGACTAGAGAGGCCAAGGTGAGTCAGCACCATGGACAGCTATATAGGGATAGAGGCCAAGGTGAGTCAGCACCATGGACAGCTATACAGGGCTAGAGAGGCCAAGGTGAGTCAGCACCATGGACAGCTATACAGGGCTAGAGAGGCCAAGGTGAGTCAGCACCATGGACAGCTATATAGGGATAGAGGCCAAGGTGAGTCAGCACCATGGACAGCTATACAGGGCTAGAGAGGCCAAGGTGAGTCAGCACCATGGACAGCTATATAGGGATAGAGGCCAAGGTGAGTCAGCACCATGGACAGCTATACAGGGCTAGAGAGGCCAAGGTGAGTCAGCACCATGGACAGCTATATAGGGATAGAGGCCAAGGTGAGTCAGTACCATGGACAGCTATATAGGGCTAGAGGCCAAGGTGAGTCAGTACCATGGACAGCTATACAGGGCTAGAGGCCAAGGTGAGTCAGTCCTATGGACAGCTATACAGGGCTAGAGAGGCCAAGGTGAGTCAGTACCATGGACAGCTATATAGGGCTAGAGAGGCCAAGGTGAGTCAGTGCCATGGACAGCTATACAGGGCTGAGCCATTGGGCTAGGGCCATTCCCCCCAGAAATGTCCGGGAACTTGCAGGTGCCTTGGTGGAAGAGTGGGGTAACATCTCACAGCAAGAACTGTCAAATATGGTGCAGTCCATGAGGAGGAGATGCACTGCAGTACTTAATACAGCTGGTGGCCATACCAGATACTGACTGTTACTTTAGATTCTTTACCCCTGTTCAGGGACACATTATTCCATTTATGTTAGTCGCTTATCATGCCAACCCAGCCCCTCCTTCCTGTGTCTGTATCTCCCACCAGCCCCTCCTTCCTGTGTCTGTATCTCCCTCCAGCCCCTCCTTCCTGTGTCTGTATCTCCCTCCAGTCCCTCCTTCCTGTGTCTGTATCTCCCTCCAGACCCTCCTTCCTGTCTCCCTGACTTCTTCATTACTGTAGTCCAGAGATTAGTTGTGTTTCTGAGAGATGTATTTAACCCCAGACATGATGCTGCATGAGTAATTATAGTGTAAACAAGCCAGAGGATAGCACCAGCCAGACAGGCCAGATGTCGTTCAGCAGTGGAGGGAGTCAGCTAGCCACACTACAGTACGAATGGAAGTTCACAATGGGCTACTGCAGTGTTTCTCAATCTGTTTTAAACCAAGTACTGAAAAGCTATGATGGTTCCTCCTTGGGGGACTTGGACATAAACACTGACAAATTTAGTGCTAGCTAACCATTGTGGTGGATATTATAAAATAAAGATTTGCTTGTTTATTTTTTTGAACTCAGGAGAATAACAGATGTACACAGCGCAGTGTAGACAGTCTGAATTCCAAAGCATTGGGTGATAAGCACATATCTTTATAGTTTCCTGTTCTTGTGCGGGACTTTCAGTTATCCTTTTATCTACACAAGGACAGAGGAGAACGCTGGTTTGCAACACAGGATTATACTCAGAAGATCCCATGAAGAGTGAAATCAATCTAATAGGAAAATAATTCTCCATCAAATTAGTGAATGAGTCCAGCTCAGAGGATAACACTAACTCTGTTGATTCCTGCTGTAATCTGCACGGTGAGGTTTGTGTTGCTTTAACTCTGTATTAATCACGTCTCCCCCGGCTCACTGACTCTGGACTAAAGCCATGCCAGGCCATGTTAAGTAACACAACTGCTATAGAGGGGAAGCCAGTAACATTTTTGAGAAATTTCAGAAGCTAGCCTTCGCAGAATATTGCAGACATACATTTTCAAAAAGGCGATTTGTATTGGAGACGCCCCCATTTGAGGTCTCATTCTTTGGTTGGTTCCTTTCCATGCTACACTGTGCATGTGATCATGTGGTCATGTGATCATGTCGTCATGTCGTCATGTGGTCATGTCATCATGTCATCCTGTGATCATGTCATCATGTGATCATGTGGTCATGTCATCATGTGGTCATGTCATCATGTGGTCATGTCATCATGTGATCATGTGATCATGTGGTCATGTCATCATGTGGTCATGTCATCATGTGATCATGTGGTCATGTCATCATGTGATCATGTGATCATGTCATCATCATGTCATCATGTCATCATCATGTCATCATGTCACCATGTGATCATGTCATCATGTGATCATGTCAGAAGAGAAACTAACACAAAGTGGAAATCATTCATTAGTGAAGCTGGAGGTGACAGAAAGGACAGATAAGTGATTAGAGGGAAAATATATTGCTTTGAGGGATCAGATCAGTGTTGCCTCTGTATGTATGTGTCTGTCTGTCTGTCTGTGTGTGTGTGTGTGTGTGTGTGTGTGCGTGTATATGTCTGTCTGCCTGTCTGTCTGTGTGTGTTTGTGATAATAGCGACAGTGGAATGAAATGTAATCGTTATTATGACAGTGCAGTATGTTTAGAAACAAGAAGCCTTCTCAGAAATGTCCAGACACACTACAGCGGGACCAGATTCATAGATGGGACTACAAGAAGGCTAGAATCCTGTAAATCCTGTACATCTCGCCACAAGGCTCCTCCCCTGGCACCAAGATGACTGTCGCTAGATACTGGCTTTATTTAACACTGTGAAACAAATCTGTTTAATTTACAGAGAGAGAGAGAGACAGGGCTCTAGAGCCCACACAGGACTGATCTGCCTGCTGTGGGTGCTTGGCTTGTTGAAGGGGGAGGACACTGGACTCTCTACAGAGATCACGTAAGAACATACAAAACCATGTCTCAGGACTTGATCGGAATGAATGAATGCAAATGAATGAATGAATGAATGAAAATGAATGGGTCGTTATCTATACATCTTGGCATGAGAACATATCAGTAACAAAGGTCCTCAATGAAGAAAATCAAGAGACAAAAACCATGTGGGGTTTCTGCATGTGGGGTTTCTATTGTCTTCATTGTGTTGAACAGTGATTACAGGACCTGGGAACAAACAGACACCACACTGTGACTGGCTGGTTTATGTAATCTGTGCTTCTGGTCATTGGGGATTGAGACAGCTTGCATAGCCAGGGGCCCCCTCCTCCCCTTCTCTTTCTAAGCTCCTTTCATTAATTTGTAATGTTCCTCCTCTCACAGAGGGTTTCATCTGGGTAGGACTGTGTTTTGAGGGATTGTGCCCTGCGTGTGTAAAATTTGGTACGAGACGGCAGACTCCCTTTATTTCCTGTTTGTATGCTGGTTTTGTAGATGTAGTGCAGAGACGTCAGATAACCAGATTAGATTACAACCGGGTAAAGTCGTCTTTATTCATAATGTTGGTGTTATGTTGTTTAGTGACTTTGCTACAGTACCTGCTGTGGTATATCAGTCAGCAAGGAGTCAGCCAACAGCCAGAAGCCAAGAGCCAGCAGCCAGGAGCCATCCATCATCCAGGAGACAGCCAGGAGCCAATAGACAGAAGCCAAGAGCCAGCAGCCAGGGGCCATCCATCAGCCAGGAGCCATCCATCAGCCAGGAGCCAGCAGCCATCCATCAGCAGCACACACACACAGTGACACATTATGGAACACTGAGTTGAACTGTTTTGCTGCTTTTTCTCTGTGTTTAGGAAACTTATTTCTGTACAGCTTATTATTTTGGATATGCGTAAAGAGGTGACGGGAGAGAGGAGGGAGAGAAAGAGGAGGGAGAGAGAGAGAGGATGGTTCAGCAGGTTGGATAGACTACGGAAAGAAAGGGTATGATTGGATGGAATCCGTCTCTGGCTAAACTTGGTAAATCCTCTCAGACTGATTCATACATTATCTTAGTCAGTCAGTCCAGTGTTTCATTATGTGACTTATGCCAGGGGTTTTCAAACTGGGGTCCAGGGACCTACGGCATGGGGTCCAGGGACCTACGGCATGGGGTCCAGGGAGATACGGCATGGGGTCCAGGGTGTCACTGCATGGGGTCCACAATAATTCTATATGTATGGATATTGCTAGCTGCCACAGATTACCATCATGGATACCATTTTAACGTGTCTGTGTCCAGTATGAAGGAAGTTAGAGGTTGTTTCACGAGCCAATGCTAACTGCACAATGACTGGAGGTTTACAGGAACAGTTAGCGTGCTAGTAGAAAAAAATGGCTTCATTGCCAAAATCTAAAACCACACCTTTAATATGGAGGAAATTACAGTCACTGGTGATAATTACAGGGTTTTTTCTGTTTTGAAAGTTCTTAGGTGGGTCGTCTATAATTTTTGGGATGTAAAAACAGTTTCAGAGTAAGGAACAAAACCAGGTAGAATGCAGAAAAGAAATTGAACTAAATTATACACACACACACACACACACACACAACCTTTTAATAATACCATGTTTGAGAACTAACAACCAAATAAAAGCTAGACACTCAGGGAGAATAAAGAAATAAAACATTAACATTCAGGACATATTGATTTTGTTTTAATGTCTGAGCAGAGAGGAACACAGCATTAGTCATGGCAAAACGCATAGACAAATTGCAGGAAATTAGCTTTATTACTGCTAAATTGTCTCACAGCTCCATGCCAAACTGGGTAGAACTGCAGAAAGATTGTCCACACTGCTAAGATACATTTCTAGCTAATAGAATATGTTAGAGTTTACACATCCTCTTCCAATGAACTGTGGGGAGGTCAACATAATGAAACTGTCTACCAAATCTGTTCATCTTAAAATGTTGATTACTTCTACTTACCATTATCATTCACCTGATTACAAGACAAGATATAATTAATTTGCTAACATATGATGGGGGGGGTCCCTGGGTCACCGGTTTGAAAACCAGTGTCAAGTTTCTGTTTGGGCTGCTGCATTGCCTGAGTCACACACATACTGTAACGGTTTTGACTTGAGGTTATAGTTTATAGGGCTGCCAGGTAGGTTGTGCCTACCAGAGAAAATATTGGTTTCTCCTTTTGGTTTGGGAGGGAATGAGTCCCATCTGGTCCGTCAAGTCTACACAAATACAAAGGACTCATGTAAAAGTCAGGATGAACATACACTTTTCATAAACCCTTAAAACATTGGAAATAACTCCAAAACAACGGTATTCTTTTGCGTGGGTTTTATTACCAAAATAAATGATCACACACACACACACACACACACACACACACACACACACTAACAAATAATGAGCTCTGGATCCTCCGGAAAAGTCCTGTACCTCAGGCCTAAAAAGAGTCCAACCCGGTAAAGGAGTTCAGGGAACTCAAGTGACCTTAGTCACGCAATGTTTGTCCATTCATAAAAGTGTAGCGTAAACACGGTATCAATCATACAATCAAAATAACAATTATTTCACCACACAACCATAAAGCGTATCAAATCTTAAGTCCACTGACCACTTAAATCATCCCGGTATACATCACACCAAAACGCATGAAATACCGTATACAAAAAGTTGGTGGTCAGTCAGTCAGTTAGACAATCCAATCCGCCAACAGCTCTTCAGCGGAGAAAGGCCAAGAAGAACAACGGAGATGGGTAGTCCAACGGACGCAAAGAGTGGATCCGATCCTGGGTAAACTCGCTATTAGGCTACAAAGTACACTTTTAAATGCAACAAAACAAACGGAAGACAGTTACGAAGCTTCTGAGTGTTGCATACATCCTCATTCGCGTCTCCATCACAACCCCACTTTTGCGCAGCTGATGCTGGCCATTTAATTGGGAATTAAAGGGGAAGCGCTCTATGGGAAGGAGAAGCACTGAGACAGTTCAGACAAATTCAGGGCCGTCACAATACACACACACACACACTCACACACTCACTCACTCACTCACACACACACACACACCCATGGCACACGCACACAAACACCAAGGAGTGATAATTGTAACGGTTTAGCAGATTATAAAAAAAGAAAATCAGTCTTTACATGGCTAAAAGAAAAGGAATATAACATATACTGTTTACAGGAAACTCACTCTACATCCTTAGATGAAATTGCGTGGAAAAAGGGGGTGGTGAAATAATTTTATGTAATGGACAAAGGAACTCAAAAGGTGTGATGATATTAATTAACAAAAATTTAGATATGAATGTGCAAATAGTCAGGAATGATTTGCAAGGAAGGTGGTGTCACGCCCTGACCTGTATGAGCCTTTTTATGTCTCATTTTGGTTTGGTCAGGGTGTGATTTGGGGTGGGCATTCTATGTTCTAATTTGTATTTCTTTGTTTTGTTGGTATGGCTCTCAATCAGGGACAGCTGTCTATCGTTGTCTCTGATTGGGAACCATACTTAAGTAGCCCCTTTTCCTTCCTTCTGTGTGGGAAGTTAACTTTGTTTGTAGGTGTCCATGTGCAACACAGTGCATGGCCGAGCTTTGTTTTTGTTTCGGTGAGCTAAACTATTAAACATGTTTCACTCAACCTGGCACGCTGCGCCTTGGTCTGTTTTTTAATATCGTGACAAGTGGACGAAAAAGAGATTTGGCTCATTAATCTATATGGTCCAAATCAGGAAGATCCATACTTCTAAATATTTATACCAATTTATTGAACTTACAGGCAACAAAGGATCAAATCATTATGGTAGGAGACTTTTTAACACAGTGTTAAGTACCTCAATAGACCGTAAAGGAAATCACTCTACAAACTATCATCACCGTGCCCTTAAGGAAATCACAAATATTATGGACACATTAGAAATTAGATATACATGGAGGAGACTTAATCAAGCTAGTCGAGCTTGACTATTTTCTTGTCTCTTTCTCTCTTGCATCAAAGGTTAAAAAAGTTTTAATAGGAGACAGAATGTGATCGGATCATCATCTAATTGGCATTCACATAACTTTTATAGAATTTCCACGTGGACGGGGATATTGGAAATGTAATCAAAGTTTACTGGAGGACAACTTATTTTTAACTGAGACAAAATATTTTATAACTGAATTTTTTCAGGATAATATAGGTTCAGCAAATCACCTTATCATTTGGGATACTTTTAAATTTACCTTCAGAGGTCATTCAATATTCATTAATAATAAAAAAAAAAATGCAGTATCTGGCTAAAGAGACAAGACTAACAAGGGAAATACATGAGCTAATAGTAAAGGTAGATAGCAATAAAAACGATACTACAGAGATACAAAATAAGCTAGAGGATAAACAAAAAGACGGAGTCAAGACGGAGTCATCTATGATTCTATGAATGATATTTTAAAAGAGGAAGCTAAATATTTTAGGCAGATGTTCTCTTTTCTGTCTCATACTTTCCCACTGAATGACGTTAATGTTAAGGAATTCTTTCCAAATAATATAAAAAATTGAAAATGTATGTACAGAAAGATCAGTGCAAAGGCCAAATTACTTTTTGAGGCTATTAAATCCATTCAGTCTGGAAAACCCCCAGGGCTTTATGGCATACCTTTTTTGATATGGATAATGGAGGAGGCAGGTGGCAGCGGGAGGAGGTAGGGAACTGGTCTGTCTGCCCAATATAAAGGATCAAAACTGGCGGAGTAATAAAAATAGCATACATTTGAAAGTATACCAGTTTCATTTGAGGACCAGGATGTTGACAACTGTGCCATACAGATTGCAAAATAGTTGGGAAGAGATTTTTGATGTACCGATTCCATGGTACAGGGTGTATGAGTTGGTATATAAAACAACGCAAGATTCAAGACATTGTGTATAGAATTCTTGCCACCAACAAAATGTTGAATATTTGGGGCATAAAATCATCGAAGCTCTGCAGATTTTGTTGTGAGGATACAGAATCAATAGACCGTTTATTTTGGTATTGCCCTCAGGTAGCATGTTTCTGGTCTCAGGTTCAGGAATGGCTGAAAATGCATAACATTGATCTAAAATTGTGTCACGACTTCCGCCGGAGGTCAACATTACCGGCCTTCTAGCCATCACCGATCCTCTTTTCATTTTCCATTTGTTTTGTCTGTGTTTTCCACACCTGGTTTCAATTCCCTCAATTACATGTTTTGTATTTAGCCCTCTGTTCCCCCTCATGTCTTTGTGTGGGATTGTTTATTGTAGTGCTTGTGCACTTTATTTACTGGTGCGTTACGGGCTATTTTGTGCCCATTTACTCTCAAGTTGTTTGTAACGTTTGGGTTGTTATTAAACAACTAAGTTTATTACCCAGTTTTGCTCTCCTGCGCCTGACTTCTCTGCAACCAGTTACGCAACCCCTACAGAATCCCACACCGAACCTATGAAGTCAGCAGGAGCAGGTGCCTCAGGAGTAGGAGTGGAGGAGCGTGTCCTGGAGCATGCGGCGATGCTTCAACATCTCAGCAACAACAACATCCCACCATGGACCGCGTTATCCAGACCATGGACCGTTGGGAGAGTTCGTCCAGCGCCTCTACCCGTACAACCAGGGTCTCCACATAATGCCTCTCTTCCACCCGGTCCCAGTGGGATTCGTCTCGCCCTTCCGCGGGGCGAAACGGAGTACGACGGGACGGCTGCACGCTGCCAGGGGTTCCTGTTACAATTAGACCTCTACCTGGCAACCATCCACCCGGCTCCTTTGGGCCGTGAGAGAGTGTCCGCCCTCGTCTCGTGCCTTTCTGGGAAAGCCTTGGAGTGGGCCAACACCCCGTGGGAGGAAGGAGATGCAGCACTGGACCACTTCGAGGATTTGAACGTCTCTTCCATCTGAGGGAGGGGACGAGGAGCGCCCAGGAGTTCGCCATGGATTTTCGGACCCTGGCCGCCGGCACGGGATGGAACGACAGGGCCCTGATTGACCATTATCGCTGCAGTTTGCGCGAGGACATCCGTCGGGAGTTGGCCTGAAGGGACACCACCCTCATCTTTGACCAGCTGGTGGACCTGTCCATTCGGTTGGATAACCTGCTGGCTACCCGTGGACGTCCAGAGCGGGCTCTGTCAGTTCCATCCCCCAGCACCACCGCTCTGGTACCCATGGAGCTGGGAGGTGCTGTGCGCAGGGAGACTGGAGGAGGTTCCGTCTCGTGCACCATCTGTGGCCGCAGAGGTCACACTTCTGGTCGGTGCCGGGTCGGTTCCTCTGGGGATCGAGGCAGCAGGCAGGGTACTCTGGCGTCATCCCAGGTGAGCCGGCACCATTCTCACAAAGAGCCCTCTGTTGCCCATATGTTTGTCTATGTCACTTTGTCTGAGTTTTCCCCGCATTCCCAGCATAAGGCACTCGTCGATTCAGGCGCGGCTGGGAATTTTATAGATAGATCGTTCACTCATAGTTTAGGGATCCCCATTGTTCCCGTGGATGTGCCCTTCCCCATTCACGCTTTAGATAGTCGACCATTAGGGTTAAGTTTGATCAGGGAGGCCACCGCTCTTCTGGGTATGGTGACGCAGGGGGGGGCACAAGGAGAGAATTAGTCTCTTCCTTATTGACTCTCCTGCGTTTCCCGTGGTGCTAGGCTTACCCTGGTTAGTTTGTCATGATCCCACTGTTTCTTGGCCACAGAGGGCTCTCACAGGGTGGTCGCGGGAGTGCTCGGGGAGGTGTTTAGGGGTTTCATTTGGTGCTACTATGGTGGAAAGTTCAGACCAGGTCTCCACCGTGCACATTCCCCCTGAATATGTCGATTTGGGAGTGCTCGGGGAGGTGAAACCCCTAAACACCTCCCCGAGCACTCCCGACTCAATTACCACCCCATCGACGGGGCGATTGTGCGATAAATCTCCTGGCAGATGCTGCACTTCCCACGAGTCACGTGTATCCGCCTCTCACAGGCGGAGACGGAGGCTATGGAAAAATATCCCTGCATCAGGGGTACATTCGGTCCTCCACTACACCTGTCTCCTCGAGTTTCTTTTTTGTGAGGAAGAAGGAGGGAGGTCTGCGCCCGTGTATTGACTATCGGGGTCTGAAACAGATCACTGTGAGGTATAGCTACCCACTGCCCCTCATAGGCACCGCGATTGAGTCAATACACGGGGCGCGCTTCTTCACCAAACTAGATCTCAGGAGCGCTTACAACCTGGTGCGTATCCGGGAGGGAGACAAGTGGAAGACAGCGTTTAGTACCACCTCAGGGCATTATGAGTACCTCGTCATGCCGTACGGGTTAATGAATGCTCCATCAGTCTTCCAATCCTTTGTAGACGAGATCTTCAGGGACCTGCATGGCCAGGGTGTAGTGGTGTATATCGATGACATTCTGATATACTCCACTACACGCGCCGAGCATGTGTCTCTGGTGCGCAGGGTGCTTGGTCGCCTGTTTGAGAATGTCCTGTACGTCAAGACTGAGAAATGCCTTTTTCCAGCAGTCTGTCTCCTTCCTAGGGTATCGCATTTCCACCTCAGGGGTGGAGATGGAGAGTGACCGCATTTCAGCCGTGCTGACTCCAACCACGGTAAAGGAGGTGCAGCGGTTTTTAGGGTTTGCCAACTACTACCGGAGGTTTATCCAAGATTTTGGTCAGGTAGCAGCTCCCATTCCCTCACTGCTGAATGGGGGCCCGGTACATTTGCAGTGGTCGGCTGAGGCGGACAGGGCTTTTAGTCACCTGAGGGCTCTGTTTACCTCGGCTCCCGTGCTGGCCCATCCGTATCCCTCTTTGGCGTTCATAGTGGAGGTGGACGTGTCCGAGGCTGGCATAGGAGCTGTGCTCTCTCAGGGCTCCTATTGCCAGGACCGGCCAGGGGAGTGGGCGGCGTTCGTGCCCTGGGCCGAGATGGCACAGAACTCGCTTCGCCACTCCTCCACTAACCTCTCTCCTTTCCAGTGTGTACCAGGGTACCAGCCGGTCCTGGCGCCTTGGCATCATGGTCAGACTGAGGTTCCTGCGGTGGACGACTGGTTCAGGTGCGCGGAGGAGACATGGGAGTCTGTCTGTGTTCACCTTCAGCAGGCGGTTATGTGCCAAAAGGAGAACATAGATCGCCACCGCAGTGAGACGGACCGGGTCTGGCTCTCGACCCAAAACCTGCCCCTCTGCCTGCCCTGCTGGAAGCTGGGTCCGCGGTTTGTAGGGCCATTTAAAGTCCTGAGGAGAGTGAACGAGGTTTGTTATAGGTTACAGCTTCCACCCGATTACCGTATTAACCCCTCGTCCCATGTGTCTCTCCTCAGACTAAACTAATCAACTAAAGCCTTGCCGAAGTGACAGGGACGGCGTCCCCATTCGGGTAGCCATCCCCGCCAAAGCCAGGGTAGTTTCGACACGAAAAAAACAATATACTTAATTCTACCACAACAAGTAAGTAAAAATAATAACCTTAATCATGCATAGAAGAAAAGGAAAATCGAAAGAAAACCCAGGATATCTAACTCTTCACAACACTGGCACGCACTCACTCACACAATTCCCAGCATGCACCAACACTCCCAGCATGCAGAGAGAGAGAGAGAGAGCTAGAGAGAAAGAGAGCTAGAGAGAGAGAGAGAGCTAGAGAGAAAGAGAGAGCTAGAGAGAGAAAGAGCTAGAGAGAGAGAGAGAGAGAGCACTTTCTAACCTCCTGCCAAATGTACGACCAAGAGACACATATTTCCGTCTAATTTAAAAGTTTTGTATGGAATGTTTACTGTTAATGTATGTTTGTTTGTTTCATTATCTTTGTTGATTTTTGTCGTTGTTGTTTAAATTTTTTCACAAACACTTGTTTCCCATGCAAATAAAGCTCAACATAATTTTATTGAGAAAGAGAGCGAAATAGAGAGCAAAAGAGAGACAGAAAGAGAAACAGAGAGAGAGGAAGAGATAAATAAATATCAGTTGTTTATTGTTAGTTCAGTGGATTAGAGTGGGGAGGTCCTCTACTCTGTCAGGTTCAGGTAACAATGGCCCTGGTGTTATGGCTTCCTGGCCTGCAGCAGCTGAGATCCTCCCTGGTGTTATGGCTTCCTGGCCTGCTGCAGCTGAGATCCTCCCTGGTGTTATGGCTTCCTGGCCTGCTGCAGCTGAGATCCTCCCTGGTGTTATGGCTTCCTGGCCTGCTGCAGCTGAGATCCTTCCTGGTGTTATGGCTTCCTGGCCTGCAGCAGCTGAGATCCTTCCTGGTGTTATGGCTTCCTGGCCTGCTGCAGCTGAGATCCTCCCTGGTGTTATGGCTTCCTGGCCTGCAGCAGCTGAGATCCTCCCTGGTGTTATGGCTTCCTGGCCTGCTGCAGCTGAGATCCTCCCTGGTGTTATGGCTTCCTGGCCTGCTGCAGCTGAGATCCTCCCTGGTGTTATGGCTTCCTGGCCTGCTGCAGCTGAGATCCTTCCTGGTGTTATGGCTTCCTGGCCTACTGCAGCTGAGATCCTCTCTGGTGTTATGGCTTCTAGCTGAGGGCCTCTCATACAGGCCTAGAATGATCCTCCATTTGACCAGGCTTAAAATGGCCATTGAGTCAGTACTTTGTACCTTGAGAGAATGTGAAGGAAATAACCCAAATTGTCTTATGCTCCTTTCAGATTGCACATACAGTAACATCTCTTCTCATGAGATATTCTGGAAGAAAATAAAACAGGAAGGCTTTACTGTGAGTCACTGGTTATTTGTAGCTTTGTGTTCCTTCACTGTGTTTCTTATCTCTAGTCTACTGGACCTCATCACCGCTAAGGAGCAGGAGTTGACGGTTCAATCCTCTGAGGAGAAGGATTATCGTTGTTTCCCACATATTTAATTAGCTGAATCCCCACTGTCTCCTGGGAATGGTGAGAATCAACGCCTACAGTCTTGTGTGTGTATCTTCTCCTTCAATCCTCCCTGATGCCCTGAGGGTGAGATTAACAGGTATCAGTGAGGCGGACTGAGACATGCTCTCTATATTTCCTTTATTTTCTCTCCATCCACTCCTCCATCCCTTATCCCTTATCCCTTTCATTCATTCTCTCTCTCTCTCTCTCTCTCTCTCTCTCTCTCTCTCTCTCTCTCTCTCTCTCTCTCATTCTCTCTCTCACACACCTTCTCTCATTCTCTCATTCTCTCACCCTCTCTCTCTCCCTCTCTTGTTTTCTTTTCATCTCTCTCCATCCCTCTTTTCTCTGTCTATCAATTCAATTCAATTCAATTTGCTTTATTGGCATGACGTAACAAGGTACATATTGCCAAAGCTTACTTTTGATATTTACAATATGAAAATAATGACAATCAAAATTGTCAACAGGACAACAGTAACAACAATAACCAAAATAACCACATTGAACAACAACAATAAGCATACAGTAGAAGACATGTGCAGGTTGATTGGTCTGTCAGACACTGTCCCTCATCTTATGGCAGGCAGCGATGTAGTGCGCTGCCAACCCACAGCTTTCTGCTTCCTCCCCCAACAGGATGGGTAGCCTATTCTCATCAGAGAGGTCTTTGAAACCTTGAATATGGGTTTCAAATTTGGGGAAATGACACTCTCTAATTGTTTTATATTTTTTACATTTTGTCAGGAAATGCAGCTCTGTCTCAGGTTCTGCTGTGGTGCAGTGGTTGCACAGCCTTTCCTCTACAGGGAGCCAGGTTTTCCTGTGTCTACCCTTCTCAATGGCAAGGCTGTGCTCACTGAGCCTGTACTTTGTCTATCTCTCTCTCTCTCCTCTCTCTCTGTCTATCCTCACACTCTATTTCTATCCTCTCTCTCCCTCTCTCTCCTCTCTCTCCATCTCTCCTCTCTCCATCTCTATTGTTGTTGACTCTTGCTGAATGGATTCATAAAACTGTGAAATGTAATAGATCAATGGGTTTACTGTCACGTTGTATAAATGATTGGTGACAGGCTCAGGAATACGTAATAGGGGGGGTTTAATACTCCACCCAAAAAAAAAAACATGTCATGAAAAGTGATGTAACACAAAGAAAAGAGCAATGTTAAACCTCTAATAAATACAGGAGACGAGACCCGTAATAACAATACACAGGACGAGACCCGTAGTAACAATACACGGGACGAGACCCGTAATAACAATACACAGGAAGAGACCGGTAAGAATAATACAAAGGACGAGACCCGTAATAACAATACACAGGACGAGACCTGTAATAACAATACACGGGATGAGACCCATAATAACAATACACAGGATGAGACCCGTAATAACAATACACGGAACGAGACCCGTAATAACAATAGACGGGACGAGACCCGTAATAACAATACATGGGACGATAACCGTAATAACAATATAAGGGGACAAGACCCGTAATAACAATACATGGGACGAGACCCCGTAATAACAATACACAGGACGAGACCCGTAATAACGATACACAGGATGAGACCCGTAATAACGATACACAGGACTAGACCCGTAATAACGATACACAGGACTAGACCCGTAATAACAATACACAGGACGAGACCCGTAATAACAATACACGGGATGAGACCCGTAATAACAATACACGGGATGAGACCCGTAGTAACAACACACAGGCCGAGACCCGTAATAACAACACACGGACGAGACCGTAATAACAATACACAGGACGAGACCGTAAAAACAATACACGGACTAGACCCGTAATAACAGTACACGGGACTAGACCCATAATAACAATACACAGGACGAGACCCGTAATAACGATACACAGGACGAGACCCGTAATAACGATACACAGGACGAGACCCGTAATAACAATACAGGGGATGAGACCCGTAATAACAATACACGGGATGAGACCCGTAATAACAATACATGGGACGATAACCGTAATAACAATACACGGGACAAGACCCGTAATAACAATACATGGGACGAGACCCGTAATAACAATACACAAGATGAGACCCGTAATAACGATACACAGGACTAGACCCGTAATAACAATACACAGGACGAGACCCGTAATAACGATACACAGGACTAGACCCGTAATAACAATACACAGGACGAGACCCGTAATAACAATACACGGGATGAGACCCGTAATAACAATACACGGGATGAGACCTGTAGTAACAATACACAGGCCGAGACCGTAATAACAACACACGGACGAGACCGTAATAACAATACACAGGACGAGACCCAGAAACAATACACGGACTAGACCCGTAATAACAGTACAAGGGACTAGACCCATAATAACAATACACAGGACGAGACCCGTAATAACGATACACAGGACGAGACCCATAATAACAATACACAGGACGAGACCCGTAATAACAATACAGGGGATGAGACCCGTAATAACAATACACGGATGAGACCCAGCCAATAATACACGGAACGAGACCCAGATAACAATACACGGACGAGACCCGTAATAACAATACATGGGACGATAACCGTAATAACAATACACGGGACAAGACCCGTAATAACAATACATGGGACGAGACCCGTAATAACAATACACAAGATGAGACCCGTAATAACGATACACAGGACTAGACCCGTAATAACAATACACAGGACGAGACCCGTAATAACGATACACAGGACTAGACCCGTAATAACAATACACAGGACGAGACCCGTAATAACAATACACGGGATGAGACCCGTAATAACAATACACGGGATGAGACCTGTAGTAACAATACACAGGCCGAGACCCGTAATAACAACACACGGGACGAGACCCGTAATAACAATACACAGGACGAGACCCGTAAAAACAATACACGGGACTAGACCCGTAATAACAGTACACGGGACTAGACCCATAATAACAATACACAGGACGAGACCCGTAATAACGATACACAGGACGAGACCCATAATAACAATACACAGGACGAGACCCGTAATAACAATACACGGGATGAGACCCATAATAACAATACACAGGATGAGACCCGTAATACCAATACACGGAACGAGACCCGTAATAACAATACACGGGACGAGACCCGTAATAACAATACATGGGACGATAACCGTAATAACAATACACGGGACAAGACCCGTAATAACAATACATGGGACGAGACCCGTAATAACAATACACAAGATGAGACCCGTAATAACGATACACAGGACTAGACCCGTAATAACAATACACAGGACGAGACCCGTAATAACAATACACAGGACGAGACCCGTAATAACAATACACGGGATGAGACCCGTAATAACAATACACGGGACGAGACCCGTAATAACAATACATGGGACGATAACCGTAATAACAATACACGGGACAAGACCCGTAATAACAATACATGGGACGAGACCCGTAATAACAATACACAAGATGAGACCCGTAATAACGATACACAGGACTAGACCCGTAATAACAATACACAGGACGAGACCCGTAATAACGATACACAGGACTAGACCCGTAATAACAATACACAGGACGAGACCCGTAATAACAATACACGGGATGAGACCCGTAATAACAATACACGGGATGAGACCCGTAATAACGATACATGGGACGAGACCCGTAATAACAATACACGGGACGAGACCCGTAATAACAATACATGGGATGAGACCCGTAATAACGATACACGGGATGAGACCCGTAATATCAATACATGGGACGAGACCCGTAATAACAATGCACAGGATAAGACCGGTAATAACGGTACACAGGACTAGATCCGTAATAACAATACACAAGACGAGACCCGTAATAACGATACACAGGACTAGACCCGTAATAACAATACACAGGACGAGACCCGTAATAACGATAAACAGGACGAGACCAACAATATCAATACATGGGACGAGACCCGTAATAACAATGCACAGGATGAGACCGGTAATAACGATACACAGGACTAGACCCGTAATAACAATACACAGGACGAGACCCGTAATAACAATACACGGGACGAGACCCGTAATAACAATACACCGGATGAGACCCGTAATAACAATACACGGGATGAGACCCGTAATAACAATACACGGGATGAGACCCGTAATAACGATACACGGGACGAGACCCGTAATAACGATACACGGGACGAGACCCGTAATAACAATACACGGGACGAGACCCGTAATAACAATACACAGGACTAGACCCGTAATAACAATACACAGGACGAGACCCGTAATAACGATACACAGGACGAGACCCGTAATAACAATACACAGGACTAGACCCGTAATAACAATACACAGGACGAGACCCGTAAAAACAATACACGGGACTAGACCCGTAATAACAGTACACGGGACTAGACCCATAATAACAATACACAGGACGAGACCCGTAATAACAGTACACAGGACGAGACCCGTAATAACAATACACAGGACGAGACCCGTAATAACAGTACACGGGACGAGACCCGTTTTTATAATACACAGGACGAGACCAGTAATAACGATACACAGGACTAGACCCGTAATAACAATTCATGGGACTAGACCCGTAATAACAGTACATGGGACTAGACCCGTAATAACAATGCACAGGATGAGACCTGTAATAACGATACACAGGACTAGACCCGTAATAACGATACACAGGACGCGACCCGTAATAACAATACACGGGATGATACCCGTAATAACAATACACGGGATGAGACCCGTAATAACGATACACGGGAGGAGACCCGTAATAACAATACATGGGACGAGACCCGTAATAACGATACACGGGATGAGACCCGTAATAACAATACACGGAACGAGACCCGTAATAACAATACACGGAGCGAGACCCGTAATAACAATACACGGAGCGAGACCCGTAATAACAATACACGGGACGAGACCCGTAATAGCAATACATGGGATGATACCCGTAATAACAATACACGGGACAAGACCCGTAATAACAATACATAGGACGAGACCCGTAATAATGATACACAGCACGAGACCCGTAATAACAATACACAGGACTAGACCCGTAATAACAATACACAGGACGAGACCCGTAATAACAATACACAGGACAAGACCCGTAATAACAATACAAAGGACGAGACCCGTAAAAACAATACACGGGACTAGACCCATAATAACAATACACAGGACGAGACCCGTAATAACAGTACACAGGACGAGACCCGTAATAACAATACACAGCACGAGACCCGTAATAACAGTACACGGGACGAGACCCGTTTTTATAATACACAGGACGAGACCCGTAATAACGATACACAGGACTAAACCCGTAATAACAATTCACGGGACTAGACCCGTAATAACAGTACACGGGACTAGACCCGTAATAACAATACACAGGGCGAGACCCATAATAACAATACACAGGACGAGACCCGTAATAACAGTACACGGGACGAGACCCGTTTTTATAATATACAGGACGAGACCCGTAATAACAATACACAGGACTAGACCCGTAATAACAAATTCATGGGACTAGACCCGTAATAACAATTCACGGGACTAGATCCGTAATAACAATACACAGGACAAGACCCGTAATAACAATACACGGAACGAGACCCGTAATAACGATACCCAGGACTAGACCCGTAATAACAATTCATGGGACTAGACCCATAATAACAATACACAGGACGAGACCCACAATAACTATACACGGGACGAGACCCGTAATAACAATACACGGGACGAGACCCATAATAACAAAACACATGACGAGACCTGTAATAACAATACACGGGACGAGACCCGGAATAACAATACACAGGACAAGACCCATAATAACAATTCACACGACGAGACCCGTAATAATGAGTACACAAAACACCCAGCACGAAAGCACAGGTACTTACAAGACCTGTAATAACAATACACGGGACGAGACCCGTAATAACAGTACACGGGACGAGACCCGTAATAACAGTACACGGGACGAGACCCGTTTTTATAATATACAGGACGAGACCCGTAATAACAATACACAGGACTGGACCCGTAATAACAAATTCATGGGACTAGACCCGTAATAACAATTCACGGGACTAGACCCGTAATAACAATACACAGGACAAGACCCGCAATAACAATACACGGAACGAGACCCGTAATAACGATACCCAGGACTAGACCCGTAATAACAATTCATGGGACTAGACCCATAATAACAATACACAGGACGAGACCCACAATAACTATACACGGGACGAGATCCGTAATAACAATACACGGGACGAGACCCATAATAACAAAACACATGACGAGACCTGTAATAACAATACACGGGACGAGACCCGGAATAACAATACACAGGACAAGACCCATAATAACAATTCACAGGACGAGACCCGTAATAACGAGTACACAAAACACCCAGCACGAAAGCACAGGTACTAACAAGACCTGTAATAACAATACACGGGACGAGACCCGTAATAACAGTACACGGGACGAGACCCGTAATAACAATACACAGGACGAGACCCGTAATAACAATAGACAGGCCGAGACCCGTAATAACAATACACGGAGCGAGACCCGTAATAACAATACACGGGACGAGACCCGTAATAACAATACATGGGACGATACCCGTAATAACAATACACGGGATGAGACCCGTAATAACAATACATAGGACGAGACCCGTAATAAGGATACACAGGACGAGACCCGTAATAACAATACACAGGACTAGACCCGTAATAACAATACACAGGACGAGACCCGTAAAAATAATACATGTGACTAGACCCGTAATAACAGTACACGGGACTAGACCCATAATAACAATACACAGGACGAGACCCGTAATAACAGTACACAGGACGAGACCCGTAATAACAATACACAGGACGAGACCCGTAATAACAGTACACGGGACGAGACCCGTTTTTATAATACACAGGACGAGACCCGTAATAACGATACACAGGACTAAACCCGTAATAACAATTCACGGGACTAGACCCGTAATAACAGTACACGGGACTAGACCCGTAATAACAATACACAGGGCGAGACCCATAATAACAATACACAGGACGAGACCCGTAATAACAGTACACGGGACGAGACCCGTTTTTATAATATACAGGACGAGACCCGTAATAACAATACACAGGACTAGACCCGTAATAACAAATTCATGGGACTAGACCCGTAATAACAATTCACGGGACTAGACCGTAATAACAATACACAGGACAAGACCCGTAATAACAATACACGGAACGAGACCCGTAATAACGATACCCAGGACTAGACCCGTAATAACAATTCATGGACTAGACCCATAATAACAATACACAGGGCCAGAGACCCACAATAACTATACACGGGGCGAGACCGTAATAACAATACGGACTAGACCCGTAATAACAATACATGGGACGAGACCGTAATAACAATACACAAGATGAGACCGTAATAACGATATACACAGGACTAGACCCGTAATAACAATACACAGGGCGAGACCCGTAATAACGATACACAGGACTAGACCCGTAATAACAATACACAGGACGAGACCCCGTAACAATACACGGGATGAGACCGTATAACAATACAGGATGAGACCTGTAGCGAGTAACAATACACGGATGAGACCCGTAATAACAATACACAGGACGAGACCCGTAATAACAATACACAGGACTAGACCAGTAACAATACACGGACTAGACCCATAATAACAATACACAGGACGAGACCGTAATAACAGTACACAGGACGAGACCCATAATAACAATACACAGGACGACCGATACACAGAGACCCATAATAACAATACACAGGGATGAGACCCGTAATAACAATACGGGATGAGACCGTAATAACAATACACATGAGACCGAGACCGAGACCGTAATAACAACACAGGCGAGACCCGTAATAACAATACACGGGGCCGAGACCCGTAAAAACAATACACGGGACTAGACCGTAATAACAGTACACGGGACTAGACCCATAATAACAATACACAGGGCGAGACCCGTAATGCGATACACAGGGCGAGACCCATAATAACAATACACAGGACGAGACCCGTAATAACAATACACGGGATGAGACCCATAATAACAATACACAGGATGAGACCCGTAATACCAATACACGGAACGAGACCCGTAATAACAATACACGGGACGAGACCCGTAATAACAATACATGGGACGATAACCGTGATAACAATACACGGGACAAGACCCGTAATAACAATACATGGGACGAGACCCGTAATAACAATACACAAGATGAGACCCGTAATAACGATACACAGGACTAGACCCGTAATAACAATACACAGGACGAGACCCGTAATAACAATACACGGGCGAGACCGTAATAACAATACACGGATGAGACCCGTAATAACAATACACGGACGACCCGTAATAACAATACATGGGACGATAGACCGTAATAACAATACTGGGACAAGACCGTAATAACAATACATGGACGAGACCCGTAATAACAATACACAGGACTAGACCGTAACAATACACAGGACGAGACCGAATAACAATACACAGGACTAGGGACTAGACCCGTAATAACAATACACAGGACGAGACCTAATAACAATACACGGATGAGACCGTAATTAACAATACACGGGATGAGACCCGTAATAACAATACACATGACGAGACCGTAATAACAATACATGGGACGAGACCGTAATAACAATACATGATAGGGATGAGACCCGTAATATCAATACATGGGACGAGACCCGTAATAACAATGCACAGGATAAGACCGGTAATAACGATACACAGGACTAGACCCGTAATAACAATACACAGGACGAGACCCGTAATAACAATACACGGGACGAGACCCGTAATAACAATACACCGGATGAGACCCGTAATAACAATACACGGGATGAGACCCGTAATAACAATACACGGGATGAGACCCGTAATAACGATACACGGGACGAGACCCGTAATGACGATACACGGGACGAGACCCGTAATAACAATACACGGGACGAGACCCGTAATAACAATACACAGGACTAGACCCGTAATAACAATACACAGGACGAGACCCGTAATAACGATACACAGGACGAGACCCGTAATAACAATACACAGGACTAGACCCGTAATAACAATACACAGGACGAGACCCGTAAAAACAATACACGGGACTAGACCCGTAATAACAGTACACGGGACTAGACCCATAATAACAATACACAGGACGAGACCCGTAATAACAGTACACAGGACGAGACCCGTAATAACAATACACAGGGCGAGACCAGAATAACAGTACACGGACGAGACCTGCTTTTATAATACACAGGACGAGACCAGTAATAACGATACACAGGACTAGACCCGTAATAACAATTCATGGGACTAGACCCGTAATAACAGTACATGGGACTAGACCCGTAATAACAATGCACAGGATGAGACCTGTAATAACGATACACAGGACTAGACCCGTATGCAAACGATACACAGGACGCGCGACCCGTAATAACAATACACGGGATGATACCCGTAATAACAATACACGGGATGAGACCCGTACAAATACACGGAGGAGACCCGTAATAACAATACATGGGAGACCCGAATAACGATACACGGATGAGACCGTAATAACAATACACGGAACGAGACCGTAATAACAATACACGGAGCGAGACCGTAATAACAATACACGGAGCGAGACCGTAATAACAATACACGGACGAGACCCGTAATAGCAATACATGGGATGATACCAGAACAATACACGGACAAGACCCGTAATAACAATACATAGGACGAGACCGTAATAACAATACACAAGATGAGACCAGTAATAACAATACACAGGACTAGACCTAATAACAATACACAGGACGAGACCAGACAACAATACACAGGACTAGACCCGTAATAACAATACACAGGACGAGACCCGTAAAAACAATACACGGACTAGACCCATAACAATACACAGGACGAGACCCGTAATAACAGTACACAGGGACGAGACCCGTAATAACAATACACAGCACGAGACCGTAATAACAGTACACGGGACGAGACCCGTTTATAATACACAGGGCGAGACCCGTAATAACGAATACACAGGACTAAGACCCGTAATAACAATTCAGGACTAGACCCGTAATAACAATACACAGGACTAGACCCAGACAACAATACAGGGATGAGACCCATAATAACAATACACAGGATGAGACCAATAACAATACAGGACTAGACCAGTAATAACAAATTCATGGGACTAGACCCGTAATAACAATTCACGGGACTAGATCCGTAATAACAATACACAGGACAAGACCGTAATAACAATACACAGGACGAGACCCGTAATAACAATACACAGGACTAGACCAGACAACAATTCACGGGACTAGACCCATAATAACAATACACAGGATGAGACCCACAATAACTATACACGGACGAGACCGTAATAACAATACACGGACGAGACCCATAATAACAAAACACATGGACGAGACCTGTAATAACAATACGGGGCGAGACCGAATAACAATACACAGGACAAGACCCATAATAACAATTCACACGAGACCCGTAATAATGAGTACACAAAACACGCAGCACAGGTACTTACAAGACCTGTAATAACAATACACGGGGCGAGACCGTAATAACAGTACACGGACGAGACCGTAATAACAATGCAGACGAGACCGTTTTATAATATACAGGGCGAGACCCGTAATAACAATACACAGGACTGGACCCGTAATAACAAATTCATGGGACTAGACCCGTAATAACAATTCAGGGACTAGACCCGTAATAACAATACACAGGACAAGACCCGTAATAACAATACAGGCAGAGACCCGTAATAACGATACCCAGGACTAGACCGTAATAACAATTCATGGGACTAGACCCATAATAACAATACACAGGACGAGACCCACAATAACTATACACGGGGCGAGACCGGAATAACAATACACAGGACAAGACCCATAATAACAATTCACAGGGCCGAGACCCGTAATAGTACACAAAACACCCAGCAAAGCACAGGTACTAACAAGACCTGTAATAACAATACACAGGACGAGACCCGTAATAACAATACACAGGGCGAGACCCGTAATAACAATACACAGGACGAGACCGTAATAACAATAGACAGGCCGAGACCCGTAATAACAATACACGGGCGAGACCGTAATAACAATACAGGACGAGACCCGTAATAACAATACATGGGACGATACCCGTAATAACAATACACGGGATGAGACCCGTAATAACAATACATAGGACGAGACCCGTAATAAGGATACACAGGACGAGACCCGTAATAAGGATACACAGGACGAGACCCGTAATAACAATACACAGGACTAGACCCGTAATAACAATACACAGGACGAGACCCGTAAAAATAATACATGTGACTAGACCCGTAATAACAGTACACGGGACTAGACCCATAATAACAATACACAGGACGAGACCCGTAATAACAGTACACAGGACGAGACCCGTAATAACAATACACAGGACGAGACCCGTAATAACAGTACACGGACGAGACCCGTTTTTATAATACACAGGGCGAGACCGTAATAACGATACACAGGACTAAACCCGTAATAACAATTCATGGGACTAGACCCGTAATAACAGTACATGGGACTAGACCCGTAATAACAATACACAGGGCGAGACCCATAATAACAATACACAGGACGAGACCCGTAATAACAGTACACGGGACGAGACCCGTTTTTATAATATACAGGACGAGACCCGTAATAACAATACACAGGACTAGACCCGTAATAACAAATTCATGGGACTAGACCCGTAATAACAATTCACGGGACTAGACCCGTAATAACAATACACGGAGCGAGACCCGTAATAACAATACACGGAGCGAGACCCGTAATAACAATACACGGGACGAGACCCGTAATAGCAATACATGGGATGATACCCGTAATAACAATACACGGGACAAGACCCGTAATAACAATACATAGGACGAGACCCGTAATAATGATACACAGCACGAGACCCGTAATAACAATACACAGGACTAGACCCGTAATAACAATACACAGGACGAGACCCGTAATAACAATACACAGGACAAGACCCGTAATAACAATACAAAGGGCGAGACCCGTAAAAACAATACACGGGACTAGACCCATAATAACAATACACAGGGCGAGACCCGTAATAACAGTACACAGGGCGAGACCGTAATAACAATACACAGCACGAGACCCGTAATAACAGTACACGGGACGAGACCCGTTTTTATAATACACAGGACGAGACCCGTAATAACGATACACAGGACTAAACCCGTAATAACAATTCACGGGACTAGACCCGTAATAACAGTACACGGACTAGACCCGTAATAACAATACACAGGGCGAGACCCATAATAACAATACACAGGGCGAGACCCGTAATAACAGTACACGGGGCGAGACCCGTTTTATAATATACAGGGCGAGACCGTAATAACAATACACAGGACTAGACCCGTAATAACAAATTCATGGGACTAGACCCGTAATAACAATTCACGGGACTAGATCCGTAATAACAATACACAGGACAAGACCGTAATAACAATACACGGAACGAGACCCGTAATAACGATACCCAGGACTAGACCCGTAATAACAATTCATGGGACTAGACCCATAATAACAATACACAGGGCGAGACCCACAATAACTATACACGGGACGAGACCCGTAATAACAATACACGGACGAGACCCATAATAACAAAACACATGACGAGACCTGTAATAACAATACACGGACGAGACCGAATAACAATACACAGGACAAGACCCATAATAACAATTCACCACAGCGAGACCCGTAATAATGAGTACACAAAACACCCAGCACGAAAGCACAGGTACTTACAAGACCTGTAATAACAATACACGGGACGAGACCCGTAATAACAGTACACGGGACGAGACCCGTAATAACAGTACACGGGACGAGACCCGTTTTTATAATATACAGGACGAGACCCGTAATAACAATACACAGGACTGGACCCGTAATAACAAATTCATGGGACTAGACCCGTAATAACAATTCACGGGACTAGACCCGTAATAACAATACACAGGACAAGACCCGCAATAACAATACACGGAACGAGACCCGTAATAACGATACCCAGGACTAGACCCGTAATAACAATTCATGGGACTAGACCCATAATAACAATACACAGGACGAGACCCACAATAACTATACACGGGACGAGACCCGGAATAACAATACACAGGACAAGACCCATAATAACAATTCACAGGACGAGACCCGTAATAACGAGTACACAAAACACCCAGCACGAAAGCACAGGTACTAACAAGACCTGTAATAACAATACACGGGACGAGACCCGTAATAACAGTACACGGGACGAGACCCGTAATAACAATACACAGGACGAGACCCGTAATAACAATAGACAGGCCGAGACCCGTAATAACAATACACGGAGCGAGACCCGTAATAACAATACACGGGACGAGACCCGTAATAACAATACATGGGACGATACCCGTAATAACAATACACGGGATGAGACCCGTAATAACAATACATAGGACGAGACCCGTAATAAGGATACACAGGACGAGACCCGTAATAAGGATACACAGGACGAGACCCGTAATAACAATACACAGGACTAGACCCGTAATAACAATACACAGGACGAGACCCGTAAAAATAATACATGTGACTAGACCCGTAATAACAGTACACGGGACTAGACCCATAATAACAATACACAGGACGAGACCCGTAATAACAGTACACAGGACGAGACCCGTAATAACAATACACAGGACGAGACCCGTAATAACAGTACACGGGACGAGACCCGTTTTTATAATACACAGGACGAGACCCGTAATAACGATACACAGGACTAAACCCGTAATAACAATTCACGGGACTAGACCCGTAATAACAGTACACGGGACTAGACCCGTAATAACAATACACAGGGCGAGACCCATAATAACAATACACAGGACGAGACCCGTAATAACAGTACACGGGACGAGACCCGTTTTTATAATATACAGGACGAGACCCGTAATAACAATACACAGGACTAGACCCGTAATAACAAATTCATGGGACTAGACCCGTAATAACAATTCACGGGACTAGACCCGTAATAACAATACACAGGACAAGACCCGTAATAACAATACACGGAACGAGACCCGTAATAACGATACCCAGGACTAGACCCGTAATAACAATTCATGGGACTAGACCCATAATAACAATACACAGGACGAGACCCACAATAACTATACACGGGGGCGAGACCGTAATAACAATACACGGGACGAGACCCATAATAACAAAACACATGACGAGACCTGTAATAACAATACACGGGACGAGACCCGGAATAACAATACACAGGACAAGACCCATAATAACAATTCACAGGACGAGACCCGTAATAATTAGTACACAAAACACCCAGCACGAAAGCACAGGTACTTACAAGACCTGTAATAACAATACATGGGACGAGACCCGTAATAACAATACACAGGACGAGACCCGTAATAACAATAGACAGGCCGAGACCCGTAATAACAATACACGGGACGAGACCTGTAATAACAATACACCGGATGAGACCCGTAATAACGATACACGGGACGAGACCCGTAATAACAATACACGGGACGAGACCCGTAATAACAATACATGGGACGAGACCCGTAATAACGATACACGGGATGAGACCCGTAATAACAATACACGGAACGAGACCCGTAATAACAATACACGGAGCGAGACCTGTAATAACAATACACTGGACGAGACCCGTAATAACAATACATGGGACGATACCCGTAATAACAATACATGGGACAAGACCCGTAATAACAATACATAGGACGAGACCCGTAATAAGGATACACAGGACGAGACCCGTAATAACAATACACAGGACGAGACCTGTAATAACAATATATAGGACTAGACCCGTAATAACAATACACAGGACGAGACCCGTAATAACGAGTACACAAAACACCTAGCACGAAAGCACAGGTACTTACAAGACCAATGGACATGGGAACAATAACCCACAAGACAATGGTGAACAGAGAGCCACATATATACAATTACATAATCAGGGGGAATTGGAATCAGGTCGTGTGTAATGAAACAGTTCAGTGACGCTTAGAAGACCAGTGACGTAGACCTCCGGAACTGGTGCACGGAGTAGCAGTTCCCGGGGATCTCTGTAAAACATACATATCATGATATTGTCTTCAAGATGCTTTAGGTTTGAATAGTACTTGTTAACAACTCATGATGCTAAGGCCTTGTCTCTTAAAAATCCCAGACCTATGGCAACAACACTGTACGCTGGAACATTGTTCATGTAGGAGACAACCCGTCTACCTAGTTTATGTAAATTACTATTTTTACCAGATGACGACACCTATATGTGATGTGCCACTCTTTGACAGCGTATCACATGACCACCTGCTGGGGTCTGTCCTTGGCTTGGTGTAGTGCATGGTCTCTGTTGTCAACACAGACATGGATAGCACAACTCTACTTCAGCCTGTTGCTAAGCGATGAGAGAAGGGACATGCTAGGGATAACAAACTAAATTGTTTGTGTAGTAGTATTTTCATCGTTATCGTCAATGCCTTGGTGTCAGCTCTTTCTCTCTCCATCTCTCTCTCTCTCTCTCTTTCTATCCTCTCTCTCCCACTCTCTCGATCCTCTCTCTCTCTCTCTCTCTCACTCTCTCGATCCTCTCTCTCTCTCTCTCTCTCTCTCTCTCTCTCTCTCTCTCTCTGTCTGTCTTTCCCTCTCTCTGTTGTTATAGGGTCAGTTTCCTGCAGCAGAACCCCTGATCTGGTACATGAAGAGCAAAGGGAAGTGAAGTGCACCACTGCTGTACTGTTGGTTGCTAGGCAACGCTGTCCTCATCACAGCAGGTAACAGAGAGTCGAACTGAACATTAATCACTTTGAGCTGTATGAAAAATAGTCAGCACCCCTGAGGCGGACAGCGACAGAATCAGAATTCAGAAGTTCAGCACCACAGCAACTGTCTCAGGGGCATCACTGCAGAGACTACAGCGTTTTTTTATAGTCGATGCGACCCAATCCAGCGTCCATAGCCTTACCAAATAAGGCCCAGTATAACAGCATTAAGAATTCAACAAGCTCATCAAAGCTGGTGGTGGACGAACCAACCTGCCTGGATAAGATTACCAGGTTTCCCTGCTCGGTGCCTCCATCTATCCAGTGAATGTGATTGTAACTGTGTTGTGGCTGTGTTGTGACTGTGTTGTGACTGTGTTGTGACTGTGTTGTGGCTGTGTCGTGGCTGTGTCGTGACTGTGTCGTGGCTGTGTCGTGACTGTGTCGTGACTGTGTCGTGACTGTGTCTTGACTGTGTCGTGGCTGTGTCGTGACTGTGTCGTGTCTGTGTCGTGACTGTGTCGTGGCTGTGTCGTGACTGTGTCGTGGCTGTGTCGTGACTGTGTCGTGGCTGTGTCGTGACTGTGTCGTGGCTGTGTCGTGACTGTGTCGTGACTGTGTCGTGGCTGTGTCGTGACTGTGTCGTGACTGTGTCGTGACTGTGTCGTGGCTGTGTCGTGGCTGTGTCGTGACTGTGTCGTGGCTGTGTCGTGACTGTGTCGTCGCTGTGTCGTGGCTGTGTCGTGACTGTGTCGTGGCTGTGTCGTGACTGTGTCGTGACTGTGTCGTGACTGTGTCTTGACTGTGTCGTGGCTGTGTCGTGACTGTGTCGTGGCTGTGTCGTGACTGTGTCGTGACTGTGTCGTGGCTGTGTCGTGACTGTGTCGTGGCTGTGTCGTGACTGTGTCGTCGCTGTGTCGTGGCTGTGTCGTGACTGTGTCGTGACTGTGTCTTGACTGTGTCGTGGCTGTGTCGTGACTGTGTCGTGGCTGTGTCGTGACTGTGTCGTGGCTGTGTCGTGACTGTGTCGTCGCTGTGTCGTGACTGTGTCGTGGCTGTGTCGTGGCTGTGTCGTGGCTGTGTCGTGGCTGTGTCGTGGCTGTGTCGTGGCTGTGTCGTGACTGTGTCGTGGCTGTGTCGTGTACTGTGTCGTGACTGTGTCGTGGCTGTGTCGTGACTGTGTCGTGACTGTGTCGTGGCTGTGTCGTGGCTGTGTCGTGACTGTGTCGTGGCTGTGTCGTGACTGTGTTGTGACTGTGTCGTGGCTGTGTCGTGGCAGTGTTGTGTGCTAGCCTGGATTTCAACTGAATTGCTCTGCGTAACTATTCACTTTGAAGTGAAACAATTGTGAAACAGAGCCATTCAGTTTGGATCCAGACAACCTGTGTGTGTGCAGCTCTGGGCTGTGAATGTGGGTGAAATCGTTGCAAGGGTGGTTGTGGTTTATTGTGATTGCACAAGCCATGCAGGAATAAGCGACAGGTTCAGTTTGATACCTCCCTCCCTCCCTGCCTGCCTCCCTGCCTGCCTCCCACCTCCTTCTCTGCCTCCCTAACAGCCTCCCTCCCTGACTGCCTCCCTCTCTGCCTCCCTCTTTCCCTCCCTCCAAGACTGTGTGTGTGTGTGTGTGTGTGTGTGTGTGTGTGTGTGTGTGTGTGTGTGTGTGTGTGTGTGTGTGTGTGTGTGTGTGTGTGTGTGTGTGTGTGTTGTCATCCTCAACACAGAGCACTGCTGGAAAGGACTAAGCTACAAATCCCTTCAAAGACAGACAGGGCCAGTCATCATAGTGTAAATACCAACTGAGATCAACAGGACCAGTCATCACAGGGTAAATACTAACTGAGATCAACAGGGCCAGATCACAGGGTAAATACTAACTGAGATCAACAGGGACAGTCATCACAGGGTAAATACTAACTGAGATCAACAGGGCCAGATCACAGGGTAAATACTAACTGAGATCAACAGGGCCAGATCACAGGGTAAATACTAACTGAGATCAACAGGGACAGTCATCACAGGGTAAATACTAACTGAGATCAACAGGGACAGAACACAGGGTAAATACTAACTGAGATCAACAGGACCAGTCATCACAGGGTAAATACTAACTGAGATCAACAGGGACAGAACACAGGGTAAATACTAACTGAGATCAACAGGACCAGACCACAGGATAAATACTAACTGAGATCAACAGGACCAGTCATCACAGGGTAAATACTAACTGAGATCAACAGGACCAGACCACAGGATAAATACTAACTGAGATCAACAGGGACAGTCATCACAAGGTAAATACTAACTGAGATCAACAGGACCAGTCATCACAGGGTAAATACTAACTGAGATCAACAGGGCCAGATCACAGGGTAAATACTAACTGAGATCAACAGGGCCAGATCACAGGGTAAATACTAACTGAGATCAACAGGGACAGTCATCACAGGGTAAATACTAACTGAGATCAACAGGACCAGACCACAGGATAAATACTAACTGAGATCAACAGGACCAGTCATCACAGGGTAAATACTAACTGAGATCAACAGGGCCAGATCACAGGGTAAATACTAACTGAGATCAACAGGGCCAGATCACAGGGTAAATTATCACAGGGTAAATACTAACTGAGATCAACAGGGCCAGATCACAGGGTAAATACTAACTGAGATCAACAGGGACAGTCATCACAGGATAAATACTAACTGAGATCAACAGGGACAGTCATCACAGGATAAATACTAACTGAGATCAACAGGACCAGTCATCACAGGGTAAATACTAACTGAGATCAACAGGACCAGACCACAGGATAAATACTAACTGAGATCAACAGGACCAGTCATCACAGGGTAAATACTAACTGAGATCAACAGGGCCAGATCACAGGGTAAATACTAACTGAGATCAACAGGGACAGTCATCCCAGGGTAAATACAAACTGAGATCAACAGGACCAGACCACAGGATAAATACTAACTGAGATCAACAGGGCCAGATCACAGGGTAAATACCAACTGAGATCAACAGGGACAGTCATCCCAGGGTAAATACTAACTGAGATCGTGATGTCACCGATTGAAATGCTGTTAGCCCGCACCCCGCTAACTAACTAGCCATTTCACACCGGTTACACTAGTAGGTCTAACGTTAGCAGGCTAGTAGGGTTAATGTTAGCGCGCTAGTAGATCTAACGTCAGCAGGCTGGTAGGGTTAATGTTAGCGCGCTAGTAGGTCTAACGTTAGCAGGCTGGTAGGGTTAATGTTAGCGCGTGATCCCAAACACTCGACTGCCCCCGCATGGATAAAAAGAGAACTGCTCATTTTCAGCCACTAATGAGGCTCATTTGAATTTCCTGAAGCATCATGAAAAATCTCTGCGACAAAAGAGTGATCAAGTTACGATCCGACATCTGTACCTTTTTAAAAAAAATACATCATACTTGGACCCATAGGCTATTTATTCCTGTTGGGTGAGTGACTCCGGTCCAAGGGCATGTGTTCTTTGATCTTTACGTAATCTTATCCTTGCATAGTCTTATCCTTGCATAATTTTATCCTTGCATAATTCTATCCTTGCGTAATCTTCTATGGAGATTTGGATAGGGCGAGAGCAGTGTTTTGTTTGATGCTGGACTATAGGCGAGGAAGGATTTCTCCTCTCTGTCTCTCTGCATCCCGTTTGTTGTCCATACATTGGAGAGACTATTACTGTATGGACTTGGAACGAGGTGCAAATGATAAACAGACGTGTCTGTTTGGTAGCGGTCTCAGCTCTGAGGTAATTTCATTTCAGAGAATGATTGAGGATGGCTACATCTGATCTGACGTTAAGGTAGGACACATTCTGTGTTATTATCATGTTGTTTTGGAGCAAATGGAATGCTGCAGAAACTGATCAAATGAAAAAATATATATTTGTTAACTGAATGCATGCAAATGTAATTGTTTCTCATAGTGATTGTGTGTGTAACTGAATGTATTTTAGGGGAAATACTTACACTCTATCAGGCATGTAACCATGACGATATCCTCTCCTGTCCAACAGCCAGTCTCTGTTTACAACAACAATAGTCTGTTTGCTTTTCTTTCAGACCTCATTTAAGCCATGCCTGGGATTCCACCAGCTGCTGCTCCATGCTGTGTTGAAAGAGACCCATAATACAGGAAGTTCTGCTCCTTTAATAACAACACACTGACCGTCTCCTAGTATGTTGCCTCCACGCAGAGCAGGCGCCCTGCCGGAGCCCTCCCACTCTCCTTCTCCCTCTCCCAGCCTGATTCAGGTTCGATGGGCCTTGTACCTATTCCTCTCCCTGGCTCTCATCTGGTTCCCGTCTGGGGCGGTAGCCTCACACCTCAACTGCCACAAGACCTGCATCTGTGCCAGTAACATCGTGAGCTGTTCCAAGATGAACCTGACCACGGTGCCGACTGGCCTGCCTCTCTACACGGCCGTCCTGGACCTCAGCTACAACGACGTCTCCCGGCTGAGGGCTGAGTGGACCAAGGTGAAACTCACCAAACTCCACAACCTCCTACTCAGTCACAACGGCCTTCACTTCCTCTCTTCCGAGGCCTTCGTCTACGTGAAACACCTGCGCTACCTGGACCTGTCCTCCAACGACCTGCGACAGCTGGACGAGTTCATCTTCGAGCCGCTGGGGCAGCTGGAGGTGAGAGAGAGAGAGAGAGAGACAGAAGGAGAGATTAGAGAGAGACAGAGAGAGAGAGAGAGAGAGAGAGAGAGAGAGAGAGAGAGAGAGTCTGAGAGAGATTTTTAACTATTTTTGCATAATTATAACACTGTACGTAGACATAAAATTAAATTTAAAATGTGTCTATTCCTTTGAAACTTTGGAGTGTAATGTTTATGTTTAATTTTTTATTGTTTATTTCACTTTAGTTCATTATCTATTTCACTTGCTTTGGCTGTTTCATTATTAAAATGTCACACACATTAACTGGTATTCGCAAGCAATGACACAATTCAGGTTTAAAATACACCACGGTTAATTTCTCCATATTCCCAGGTGCTGTTGCTGTACAACAACCGTATCTCTCAGATCGACCGCTCAGCTTTCCAGGGTCTCCACAGCCTGCAGAAACTCTACCTGTCCCAGAACATGATCTCACGTTTCCCCCTGGAACTGGTCAAAGACAAGACCCGCCTGGAGAAACTCAGCCTGATGGACATCTCCTCCAACAGGATCAAGGTATAAGACAGTGTGTGTGTGTTTATAATGTGTGTGTTTATTGATATCTTTATTGTGTTTACTTGACCTAACCACGATGTTGACCTCGCAGACTGTTACTACAGCACTGTTATGAATTTAAGATTTTATTTCTGTTATGACTTCAGGATTTTTTTTTTGTGCCTGTGAGGTGTGAAACACCTTGAGATTTACCTGAATTCTAAAGTGCGCTGTGCAAATAAAATATATTATTATTATTATTAAGTCCATGCAAATGTACTTGTTTCTCATAATGTCTGTATTATTATTATTGTTTATCATAATGTCTGTATTATTATTATTATTATTAATATTATTGTTTATCATAATGTCTGTATTATTATTATTATTGTTTATCATAATGTCTGTATTATTATTATTATTGTTTATCATAATGTCTGTATTATTATTATTATTGTTTCTCATAATGTCTGTATTATTATTATTATTGTTTATCATAATGTCTGTATTATTATTATTATTGTTTCTCATAATGTCTGTATTATTATTATTATTGTTTCTCATAATGTATGTATTATTATTATTATTGTTTCTCATAATGTCTGTATTATTATTATTATTGTTTCTCATAATGTCTGTATTATTATTATTATTTTTGTTTATCATAATGTCTGTATTATTAGGTCCCCCCCATCGAGGAGCTGCAGGTGCTGCCTGCCTGGATTAAGAATGGCCTCTACTTCCACAACAACCCTCTGATTTGTGACTGTAGCCTTTATAGTCTCCTGGCCCACTGGCACATCCTCCGGCTCAACTCAGCCCTGGACTTTAAAGATGAGTACACCTGCTATCTCCCCGGGTCCCAGAAAAGCAAGGTGGGCGTCTTCGACCTCAACAGAGACTATATGAACTGTAGTACGTTCTACGAGGCGGACGAGGAAGCTTGGCTGGAACAGACGCTGATCCTGCGCTGTGATACTAAACACAGGGATCTGTCTAAGACCTGGGTGATGCCTGGTAATGTGGTGGTGACGGAAGGGCTTAATCAGACAGCCAAGGTGCTTCCTGACGGTAGTCTCCAGATCGGCCCGGTGAAGCCGGACGACTCGGGGACGTATACATGCTACGCTGTGAGCGAAGCCCTCAACGAGACGATCTACGTGCTGGTCAAGGTGTTTACTGTTCTGTAATGTGTTTGCTGTGTGTTGTGATGTTGTATGTACAGTAATCCTGTGACGTCTTTATATCCCCTTGGGGATCAATTAAGCGACAGTGGGAAGAAACAGTTTGTGAAGCCTTTGGAATCACCTGGATTTCTACATACATTGGTCATCAAATTTGATCTGATCTTCATCTAAGTCACAACAATAGACAAACATCGTCGGCTTAAACTAATGACACACAAATTATTTTATTTTTCTTGTCTATGTTGAATACATCATTCAAACATTCACAGTGTAGGTTGGAAAAGGTATGTGAACCCCTAGGCTAATGACTTCTCCAAAAGCTAATTTTCAGTCAGCTAACCTGGAGTCCAAACAATGAGACGACATCGGAGATGTTGGTTAGGGCTGCCTTGCCCTATAAAAAAACACTCACAAAATTTGAGTTTGCTATTCACAACAAGCATTGCCTGATGTGAACCATGCAGAGAATAAAAGAGATCGCAGAAGACCTAACATTAAGAACTGCTGACTTGCATAAAGCTGGAAAGGGTTACAAAAGTATCTCTAAAAGCCTTGATGTTCATCAGTCCACGGTAAGACAAACTGTCTATAAATGGAGAAAGTTCAGCAATGCTACTCTTCCTAGGAGTGGCCGTCCTGCAAAGATGACTGCAAGAGCACAGCGCAGAATGCTCAATGAGGTTAAGAAGTATCCTAGAGTGTCAGCTAAAGACTTACAGAAATCTCTGGAACATGCTAACATCTCTGTTGACGAGTCTACGATACGTAAAATACTAAACCATAACGGTGTTCATGGGAGGACACTATGGAAGTCTGAAGTTTGCAAAAGTGCATTTGGATGTTCCACAGCAAAATACTGGCAAAATATTCTGCGGACAGATGAAACTACAGTTGAGTTGTTTGGAAGGAACACACAACACTGTAAGGAGAAAAAAAACACACCAACATAAAAACCTCATCCCAACTGTAAAGTATGGTGGAGGGAGCATCATGGTTTGGGGCTGCTTTGCTGCCTCAGGGCCTGGACAGCTTGCTATCGACGGCGGAAAAATGAATTCCCAAGTTTATCAAGATATTTTGCAGGAGAATGTTAGGCTATCTGTCCACCAATTGAAGCTCAACAGAAGTTGAATGATGCAACAGGACAACAACCCAAAACACAGAAGTAAATCAACAACAGATTGGCTTCAACAGAACAAAATACGCCTTCTGGAGTGGCCCGGTCAGAGTCCTGACCTCAACCCAACTGAGATGCTGTGGCATGAGAGCAGTTCACACCAGACATCCCAAGAGTATTGCTGAACTGAAACAGTTTTGTAAAGAGGAATGGTCCAAAATTCCTCCTGACCGTTGTGCAGGTCTGATCCCCAACTAGAGAAAACGTTTGGTTGAGGTTATTGCTGCCAAAGGAGGGTCAACCAGTTATTAAATCCAGGGGTTCACATACTTTTCCCACCCTGCACTGTGAATGTTTACACGGTGTGTTCAATAAAGACATGACAACGCATAATTGTTTGTGTGTTATTAGTTTTAAGCAGACTGTGTTTGTCTATTGTTGTGACCTAGATGAAGATCAGATCAAATTTGATGACCAATTTTGCAGAAATCCAGGTAATTCCAAAGGGTTCACATACTTTTTCTTGCCATTGTAAATGCAATTAAATTCAAATCTATTCTATACAATTCAATTTTGCGCTGGATTAGAGCGTCTGCAAAATCTAAATGAAATTCAACTTCATTCCTATCAATTCCCAAAGGTGCATAACTTCACGGAGAAGGGAAACGGCGAGAACCTGAACACGGCCTACACCACCCTGGTGGGCTGCATGACCAGTGTGGTCCTAGTGTTCATCTACCTGTACCTGACCCCCTGCCGATGCTTCTGCTGCTCCAAGAACAACCACCAGGACTCCATCCACTCCTTCATGCTCAGCGCCGCGCCCAGCCATGAAGACCTGGCCAACAACACTGACCTAAGGCACGTGGCCTTCATCGACCCCAAGGAGCATGGGCAGAATGGGAAGGTGAACCCCAGTGATATGGAGGGGGACCAGGGAGAGATGGATGAGGAGGGAGGGTTACTGGGGAAGGGAAGGAGGAAGAAGTCTGTGGCTGAGTCTATTAGTTTGGTCTTCTCTGACACCCCCACAGTGGTCTGAGATGGTACGGACCGGAGAGCTCGGTGTACGCTGTGACGTGATTGGATGGATCAGTGACGTATGTGGTGTGATTGGATGAAACTGTGAATAGGTGGGAACTTGGACAGAAAGCCAATCACAGTTCACCAAACTGACCAATCAGAAGCTTCAGGGGAGTGTTAAACACATTGCCTTGGTGTCAACAAGGACAACTGACAATAGACAGGACCGTTCCAGCACTTAATTTGTAGCACTTAAATATACAGTACATACTGTGAAAGCCTGACAGAGTAGTGTAAGAGGACACTATTCCTTCCTGTGATACAGTAACGGTGGAAGAGGATATCATGTTGGACAGTATCAGTACTCAGGAAGACATTGACTGGTGGAGAAACAGAGAATATGAAACATTTAAAGAAAGGATATGAAATAGAGATGAACACGTTCGGAAAATAAAATAGTTCATACGTATGACATAATCAAGTCATGAGCATGAGCCTTGTAGACTGACTCATATTTCTATTTACTAATAGGAGTACACTAGCGTGAGTTAGGACATACAGAACGTACACACGATAGCTATACCCATAGAAATTGAATTACTTTAGATTACTTCCTGACATGGGTACATTCAATATGGCCGTCAGTCCACCCGTCATAGAACATTGACTTGGATGGGAATGTCTGTTCTAGTAATTCTATGTCTATGTATATATCCAGACAGACAGACAGACAGACGTCTTCAGAGTTGGCCAAACTCTCTATTATGTTTGCTACCAGCAGGTCATGAATAATCGTTACCAGTGAGTCATGCTGAAGAGGAGCAGGATCAACAAGCGTCACCTTACAGACCAGACAGAGTGGCAACCAGGAAATGTGACTTCTATTCTACTCCCTCATAGTTAGGTCAGATAGTTATTTAGTCATAATAAGATAGCAACAGAGCACAATAGTGGAGTAGAACATCGTTGTGGTTCACTTGATACTTGATTTAATTATGAATAGGTCAACTACTGTACGAAGACTTCACCCTTGTTAAGCCATGCGTTCATATGATCTTACATGTAGAATTATAATCATCGTTAGGAAAAAGAAACAGTGGTATTTTTTTTTATTGTTGCTATGTTTTAAGAGGTCAGTCACTAAGAGATGAGATATTATACTGAAAAAATATATATATAAACGCAACATGTAAAGTGTTGGCCCCGTGTTTCATGAGCTGAAATAAAATGTTGCATATGCACAGAAAGCTTGTTTCTCTAAAATGTTGTGCACAAATTTGTTTTCATCCTTTTTGTGAGCATTTCTCTTTTGCCAAAATAATCTATCCACCTGACAGGTGAGGCATATCAAGAAGCTGATTAAACAGCATGATCACTACACAGTTGCACCTTGTGCTGGGGGACAATAAAAGGCCACTCTAAAATGTGCAGTTTTGTCAGACAACACAATGCCACAGATGTCTCAAGTTTTGAGGAAGTGTGGAATTGGCATGCTGACTGCAGGAATGTCCACTAGAACTGTTGCCAGAGACATTAATGTTAATTTCTATACCATAAGCCGCCTCCAAAAGTAATTTTAGAGAATTTGGCAGTACGTCCAACCGGCCTCACAACCGCAGACCACGTGTAACCATGCCAGCCCAGGATCTCTAAGTCCAGCTTCTTCACCTGCGGGATCGTCTGAGACCAGCCACCCGGACAGCTGATGAAAGTGTGGGATTGCACAACCAAAGAATTTCTGCACAAACTGTCAGAAACCGTCTCAGGAAAGCTCATCTGCATGCTCGTCGTCCTCAGCAGGGTCTTGACCTGACTGCAGTTCGGAGTCGTAACCGACTTCAGTGAGAAAATGCTTATCTTCGATGGCCACAGGTACACTGGAAACGTGTGCTCTTCATGAATGAATCCCAGTTTGAACTGTACAAGGCAGATGGCAGACAGAGTGTATAGCGCCGTGTGTGCTAGCGGTTTGCTGATGTCAACATTGTGCCCCATGGAGGCGATGGGGTTATGGTATGGGCAGGCATAAGCTACGAACAACGAATACAATTGCATTTTATGAATGTACAGAGATGCCGTGACGAGACCCTGAGGCCCATTGTCGTGCCATTTCAGCATGATAATGCACAGCCCATGTTGCAAGGATCTCCACACAATTCCTGGAAGCTGAAAATGGCACCCATTCCAAGGCCTGCAAACCCACCAGACACGTCACCCATTGAGCATGTTCGGGATGCTCTGGATCGACGTGTAGGACAGCGTGTTCCAGTTCCCACCAATATCCAGCGACTTCGCACAGCCATTGAAGAGGAGTGGGACAACATTCCACAGGCCACAATCAACAGCCTGATCAACACTAGCGGTTCTGGGGGCAGGGGGCCAGTGCCCCGGTGACAACAATTTTGGACCCCCGTGTGGCCCCCCTAAATGTGGAGTATGAAATAATTTTTGCATAACTAATTTTTGCTATCGTTCTTTTTTTACATCTGTTATTAGACAGTGGCAACGCGGAACACAAATTAAACCCACACATTTACTAGAGGGACATGGCATTTTGCCTGCTAATGCAGTGAAGAAAACTATATGACAACAATACAGTCTAATGTAAACTGGACACTCTAACAGTACAACTGGCCCCAGCTTGGCCCCCCCAGTTTAAATGGTCTAGAACCGTCCTCTGCTGATCAACTCTATGTGAAGGAGATGTGTCGCTCTGCATGAGGCAAATGGTGATCACACCAAATACTGACTGGTTTTCTGATCCACCAACACATGCATATCTGTATTCCCAGTCTTGTGAAATCCATAGATTAGGGCCTAATAAATGTATTTAATTGATTGACGTCCTTATATGAACTGTATTCAGTCAAAATTGTGAAATTGTTGCATGTTGTGTTTACACAGTACACCAATGTAATGGGAATAATAATATGTATGATGGATTCATAATCTTAGATTCTCTCTTGTACAATTTAAAAATATATTTTCAAAGCCTTACATACTGAAAACAGACACATACTGTATGTCAACTATATTCCATTAATACACATCATCATGTTATAGCTAGCATGCTATATTCCATTAATACACATCATCATGTTATAGCTAGCATGCTATATTCCATTATTACACATCATCATGTTGTAGCTAGCATGCTATATTCCATGAATACACATCATCATGTTATAGCTAGCATGCTATATTCCAATAATATACATCATCATGTTGTAGCTAGTATGCTATATTCCATTAATACACATCATCATGTTATAGATAGTATGCTATATTCCATTAACGTACATCATCATGTTGTAGCTAGCATGCTATATTCCACTAATATACATCATCATGTTGTAGCTAGCATGCTATATTCCATTAATACACATCATCATGTTATAGCTAGCATGCTATATTCCATTATTACACATCATCATGTTGTAGCTAGTATGCTATATTCCAATAATATACATCATCACGTTGTAGCTAGCATGCTATATTCCATTAATACACATCATCATGTTATAGCTAGTATGCTATATTCCACTAATATACATCATCATGTTATAGCTAGCATGCTATATTCCATTAATATACATCATCATGTTATAGCTAGCATGCTATATTCCATTATTACACATCATCATGTTGTAGCTAGTATGCTATATTCCATTAATATACATCATCATGTTGTAGCTAGTATGCTATATTCCACTAATATACATCATCATGTTGTAGCTAGCATGCTATATTCCATTAATATACATCATCATGTTATAGCTAGCATGCTATATTCCATTATTACACATCATCATGTTGTAGCTAGTATGCTATATTCCACTAATATACATCATCATGTTGTAGCTAGCATGCTATATTCCACTAATATACATCATCATGTTATAGCTAGCATGCTATATTCCATTATTACACATCATCATGTTATAGCTAGCATGCTATATTCCACTAATATACATCATCATGTTATAGATAGCATGCTATATTCCATTAACGTACATCATCATGTTGTAGCTAGCATGCTATATTCCATTAATATACATCATCATGTTATAGCTAGCATGCTATATTCCATTAATACACATCATCATGTTGTAGCTAGCATGCTATATTCCACTAATATACATCATCATGTTGTAGCTAGCATGCTATATTCCATTAACGTACATCATCATGTTATAGCTGGCATGCTATATTCCATTAATACACATCATCATGTTATAGCTAGCATGCTATATTCCATTAATATACATCATCATGTTATAGCTAGCATGCTATATTCCATTAATACACATCATCATGTTGTAGCTAGCATGCTATATTCCACTAATACACATCATCATGTTATAGCTAGCATGCTATATTCCATTAATACACATCATCATGTTATAGCTAGTATGCTATATTCCATTAATACACATCATCATGTTGTAGCTAGCATGCTATATTCCATTAATATACATCATCATGTTGTAGCTAGCATGCTATATTCCATTAATACACATCATCATGTTATAGCTAGCATGCTATATTCCATTATTACACATCATCATGTTATAGCTAGTATGCTATATTCCATTATTATACATCATCATGTTGTAGCTAGTATGCTATATTCCAATAATATACATCATCATGTTGTAGCTAGCATGCTATATTCCATTAATATACATCATCATGTTATAGCTAGCATGCTATATTCCATTATTACACATCATCATGTTGTAGCTAGTATGCTATATTCCAATAATATACATCATCATGTTGTAGCTAGCATGCTATATTCCATTAATATACATCATCATGTTATAGCTAGCATGCTATATTCCAATAATATACATCATCATGTTATAGCTAGTATGCTATATTCCATTATTACACATCATCATGTTATAGATAGTATGCTATATTCCATTATTACACATCATCATGTTGTAGATAGTAGACTATATTCCATTAACGTACATCATCATGTTGTAGCTAGCATGCTATATTCCACTAATATACATCATCATGTTATAGCTAGCATGCTATATTTCAATAATATACATCATCATGTTGTAGCTAGTATGCTATATTCCATTATTACACATCATCATGTTATAGATAGTATGCTATATTCCATTAACGTACATCATCATGTTGTAGCTAGCATGCTATATTCCACTAATATACATCATCATGTTATAGATAGCATGCTATATTCCTATAATATACATCATCATGTTATAGCTAGTATGCTATATTCCATTAATATACATTATCATTTTTAGCTAGCATGCTATATTCCATTAATATACATCATAATGTTGTAGCTAGCATGCTATATTCCATTAATATACATCATCATTTTTAGCTAGCATGCTATATTCCATTAATATACATCATAATGTTGTAGCTAGCATGCTATATTCCATTAATATACATCATCATGTTGTAGCTAGCATGCTATGTCCTTATTGACAAGAGAGAGCTGGGTTCATGTTCAATAGGAAAAACGTGTTTTGAAACAGTGTGACATGGGGAGGTATTACCTCTGTCTTCAAATGTAATTCATAAATGCAAATTGTATTCAGGCTCTTTCTAGTGTGGCTGGCTGTTGAGCCCAAATTAACCTGGTTTTCAAGCAGACGAGACGTCCACCACTGTCCATGTCTTGGCCAAAACAAAACGGGGTGATTACAATATTGTGAGCGCCTTTGTCATGACAACGACAAGGCTACTGATGTTTGAATGCTAATTACATTGTTTGATAAGGCTTCCCTCTGCCTCACTGTGTGTGTGTGTGTGTGTGTGTGTGTGTGCGTGATTGCGTGCGTGCGTGTGTGTATGTGTGTGAGTGTATGTGTGTGTATGTGTGTGCGTGATTGCGTGCGGGCGTGTGTGTGCTTGGGTGTGTGGGTGTGTGCGTGTGTGTGTGCGCATGCGTCCGTGTGTGTTTTTTCCTGTGTGTGTGTTTCTCTGTGTGTGTTTCCCTGTGTGTGTTTCCCTGTGTGCGTGCTTCCCTGTGTGTGTGTTTACCTGTGTGTGTGTTTCCCTGTGTGTGTTTCCCTGTGTGTGTTTCCCTGTGTGACAATTAGTTTGTGTCTCAAGTCAACCTACATGTATTTGCTTTGATCCACAAGGCTTGTTGCAGTGGCTATGATTCGTTCTAGCCTGGTTAAACACAGGGTGAAGTCTTGTTCAACCAAGCAAAGTTTACATTCCTCAGTATTCCAGCCTTGTCAATATTTCACTGAAACAGATCATTGTTGTGCCTCCTATCATAAAAGCCTTTTTTTCCCCATATGCGTCATCTTTTGATATGAACATTGTGCCGGTGCCTGTATGAATGTATTGTGCTGGATGGGATGAATCATATGCAGTAACAGTAGCTGTGTATCTCTGACTGTAGCCAGATATCTGTACCAGGGACGGTTTACAGTAACATTAGCTGTATTCCTCTGACTGTAGCCAGATATCTGTACCAGGGACGGTTTACAGTAACATTAGCTGTATTCCTCTGACTGTAGCCAGATATCTGTACCAGGGACGGTTTACAGTAACATTAGCTGTATTCCTCTGACTGTAGCCAGATATCTGTACCAGGGACGGTTTACAGTAACATTAGCTGTATTCCTCTGACTGTAGCCAGATATCTGTACCAGGGACTTTAACAGCAAGCCAAGGCCTCTGGTTGGTGTTGTGATGATTGACTCACAGAACAGTCTATTCAGGTTTTGTGGAACATGCTGCCTCCTAGAGAGAACAGTCTATTCAGGTTTTGTGGAACATGCTGCCTCCTAGAGAGAACACTCTATTCAGGTGTTTGTGGAACATGCTGCCTCCTAGAGAGAACAGTCTATTCAGGTGTTTGTGGAACATGCTGCCTCCTAGAGAGAACAGTCTATTCAGGTGTTGGGCAACATGCTGCCTCCTAGAGAGAACAGTCTATTCAGGTTTTGTGGAACATGCTGCCTCCTAGAGAGAACAGTCTATTCAGGTTTTGTGGAACACACTGCCTCCTAGAGAGAACAGTCTATTCAGGTGTTGTGGAGCATGCTGCCTCCTAGAGAGAACAGTCTATTCAGGTGTTGTGGAACATGTTGCCTCCTAGAGAGAACAGTCTATTCAGGTGTTGGGGAACATGCTGCCTCCTAGAGAGAACAGTCTATTCAGGTGTTTGTGGAACATGCTGCCTCCTAGAGAGAACAGTCTATTCAGGTGTTGTGGAACATGCTGCCTCCTAGAGAGAACAGTCTATTCAGGTGTTGTGGAACATGCTGCCTCCTAGAGAGAACAGTCTATTCAGGTGTTTGTGGAACATGCTGCCTCCTAGAGAGAACAGTCTGTTCAGGTGTTGGGCAACATGCTGCCTCCTAGAGAGAACAGTCTATTCAGGTTTTGTAGAACATGCTGCCTCCTAGAGAGAACAGTCTATTCAGGTGTTGGGCAACATGCTGCCTCCTAGAGAGAACAGTCTATTCAGGTTTTGTGGAACATGCTGCCTCCTAGAGAGAACAGTCTATTCAGGTTTTGGGGAACATGCTGCCTCCTAGAGAGAACGGTCTATTCAGGTGTTGTGGAACATGCTGCCTCCTAGAGAAAACAGTCTATTCAGGTTTTGTGGAACATGCTGCCTCCTAGAGAGAACAGTCTATTCAGGTTTTGTGGAACATGCTGCCTCCTAGAGAGAACACTCTATTCAGGTGTTTGTGGAACATGCTGCCTCCTAGAGAGAACAGTCTATTCAGGTTTTGTGGAACATGCTGCCTCCTAGAGAGAACAGTCTATTCAGGTGTTTGTGGAACATGCTGCCTCCTAGAGAGAACAGTCTATTCAGGTTTTGTAGAACATGCTGCCTCCTAGAGAGAACAGTCTATTCAGGTGTTGGGGAACATGCTGCCTCCTAGAGAGAACAGTCTATTCAGGTGTTGTGGAGCATGCTGCCTCCTAGAGAGAACAGTCTATTCAGGTGTTGTGGAACATGCTGCCTCCTAGAGAGAACAGTCTATTCAGGTTTTGGGGAACATGCTGCCTCCTAGAGAGAACAGTCTATTCAGGTGTTTGTGGAACATGCTGCCTCCTAGAGAGAACAGTCTATTCAGGTGTTTGTGGAACATGCTGCCTCCTAGAGAGAACAGTCTATTCAGGTGTTGTGGAACATGCTGCCTCCTAGAGAGAACAGTCTATTCAGGTGTTGTGGAACATGCTGCCTCCTAGAGAGAACAGTCTATTCAGGTGTTGTGGAACATGCTGCCTCCTAGAGAGAACAGTCTATTCAGGTGTTGTGGAACATGCTGCCTCCTAGAGAGAACAGTCTATTCAGGTGTTTGTGGAACATGCTTCCTCCTAGAGAGAACAGTCTATTCAGGTGTTTGTGGAACATGCTGCCTCCTAGAGAGAACAGTCTATTCAGGTGTTGTGGAACATGCTGCCTCCTAGAGAGAACAGTCTATTCAGGTGTTTGTGGAACATGCTGCTTCCTAGAGAGAACAGGCTATTCAGATGTCGGGGAACATGCTGCCTCCTTTAGAGAACAGTCTATTCAGGTGTTGGGCAACATGCTGCCTCCCACATTTTGTTTAGTTAAAGCCTTATTCTAAAATGGATTCCCCCCCTCATCAATCTAAACACACTACCTCATTATGGCAAAACAAAATTCGTTTTTTATACATTTTAGCTAATTTATTACAAATTAAAAACTGAAATATTACATTTATGTAAGTATTCAGACCCTTTAATAAGTACTTTGTTGAAGCACCTTTGGCAATGATTACAGCATCGAGTCTTCTTGGTTATGACGCTACAAGCTTAGCACACCTGTATTTGGGGAGTTTCTCCCATTAATCTCTGCAGATCCTCTCAAGCTCTGTCAGGTTGAATGGGGAGCGTAGCTGCACAGCTATTTTCAGGTCTCTCTAGATATGTTCGATTGGGTTCATGTCCGGACTGACACTCAAGGACATTCAGAGACTTGGCTCGAAGCCACTCCTGTGTTGTGTTGGCTGTGTGCTTAGGGTCGTTGTCCTGTTGGAAGGTGAACCTTCGCCCCAGTCTGAGGCCCTGAGCGCTCTGGAGCAGGTTTTCATCAAGGATCTCTCTGTACTTTGCTCTGTTAATCTTTGCCTCGATCCTGACTAGTCTCCCAGTCCCTGCTGCTGAAAGACATCTCCACAGCATGATGCTGCCACCACCATGCTTCACCGAAGGAATGGTTCCATGTTTACTCCAGACGTGATGCTTGGCATTCAGGCCAAAGAGTTCAATCTTGGTTTCATCAGACCAGAGAATCTTCTTCCATTTAAGAATGATGGAGGCCACTGTGGTCTTGGAGACCTTCAATGCAGCTAAAATGTTTTGGTACCCTTCCCCAGATCTGTGCCTCGACACAATGCTGTCTCAGAGCTCTGCAGACAATTCCTTCTACATCATGGCTTGGTTTTTGAACTATCAACTGTGGGACCTTATATAGACAGGTGTGTGCTTTTCCAAATCATGTCCAATCAATTGAATTTACCACAGGTTGACTCCAAGTTGTAGAAACATCTCAAGGACGATCAATGTAAACAGGATGCACCTGAGCTCAATTTCGAGTCTCATAGTAAAGGGTCTGAATACTTATGTAAATAAGGTATTTCTGTTTTACATTTTTTATACATCATTAGTCATTACGGGGTATTTTGTTTAGATTACTGAGATTATTATTTATTTAATCCATTTCAGAATAAGGCTGTAACGTAAGAAAATTCTTTCCGAAGGCTCTGTGTACCTGATACTACACCATATCATGGTGTAAAGATGTGCTGCTTGATGACGGATGGATTGATTGATTGATTGGTTGCTTGATGATGGATTGACTGATTGATTGGTTGCTTGATGATGGACTGATTGATTGGTTGATTGGTTGCTTGATGATGGATTGATTGGTTGATTGGTTGCTTGATGATGGATTGATTGATTGGTTGCTTAATTATGGATTGGGGACCTTTATTACCCTCCAGATTACCTTTCTGAGTGTGCTGTAGATCCAGTTATTATTTCTCCTGTTTCGTTAATGGTAAACTCTCTGTGTATTGCCTGTAAACCTCATAAGTATCAACAGTACGAATTGTATGAATAAACATGATCAACAGTGTGAATAAACATGATCAACAGTATGAATAAACATGATCAACAGTGTGAATAAACATGAGCAGTAAAAAGACACATAGACCCAGAGAGACTCAATGAACCATGACTTTCTGTGGTCCTGTCCCAAATGGCACCCTATTCTCTATTTAGTACACTACTCTTGACCAAGAATAGTGCACTGTGAAGGGAATAGGGTGCCATTTGGGATGCACATGTGAGAGGAGTTGGCATTAGAAAGGATTGTTTTGAAGTAGACTGCTAAGGCCTTGGGGATTGAAGCTTAACGAATCTGTTTGTTTTTATTGTTTATGGCAATTGTTATACAAGTCTGTATGTGTGTGTGTGTGTGTGTGTGTGTGTGTGTGTGTGTGTGTGTGTGTGTGTGTGTGTGTGTGTGTGTGTGTGTGTGTGTGTGTGTGTGTGTGTGTGTGTGTGTGTGTGTGTGTGTGTTTTTTGCTGGGACTCTCTGGGAGTGGTCTGAGTGGGGAGGGGAAAACTGAAACTAGCCGTTATTGGCATTGAGGTTTAGAACTCTTTCTTATTGGTCTATTAACTAACTGATGTCACCAGGCAGGCCAAAACTCCATTCAGGTGGTCTTTTCAAACAGCTCTTATCAAAAGGGCATTATCATCATTTTCACAATTTCACGGGATTATTCCAACCTCATAGAGTGTAAATATATATAAAACACAGGAAAATTATATTTTTGCATTGTCACACACTCGGGAAACGCTCCTCAAATGGATAACTTCTTAGTTTGTTGTTAAAGCAGCATCTTAGGAGGTGAAGCATTTTAAGGTTAGCGGTTGTGGATGTGTATTGGGTGGTCAGTTGTGTCAATTCAAAGTATTGATATTACAGGTAAAGTCAAGTTTAGCTAGGATTCCGGAATGTGTTTTGGTGTGTAGCCAGTTATTACTTGATATGCACGAAAAAAAACGAGAGTGAATTTAGTTATTTTTTTATTGATAAATAAACTATTTATAAAATATTTTTTTACCCACTTCAGAATGTAATTTTCAATGCCTCATAATAATTATTACATAATGCGCATTATCCGTTCAGCATATTCATTACATTATTGCCAATGTATTACATTATCTGCGTTTATAACATTATGAATGCAAAGGTTATTACATTATTGGCAGTTGTTACATTATTGGCAGTTGTTACATTATCATTTGCCTCAAGGCCTTAAAACTAACAAACGTCACATCATTAATAAAAAATATAAACTTAAAAGTACACGCAGACATGCACAGTACCTTGCAAACGTATTCATACCCATTGGATTACTTCATATTTTATTGTGTTACAGAGTGGGATTAAAACGGTAATTGTTTATTGTCAACAATCTGTAATGTCAAAGTGGAATTGTTACGGATCCTGTGTGTAGCTGGTGAATAGGAGTCAGGCGCAGGACAGCCGATATGAGTGATAAACGTTTTTACTCCAAAAATCACAAATACAAATCACATATACCCAGCCCACATTAACGGACCGTATAAACATACAAACAATCACTCACAAACAAACATGGGGGGAACAGAGGGTTAAATAATGAACAAGTAATTGTGGGATTGAAACCAGGTGTGTAAAACACGACAAAAACAATGGAACATGAAAAGTGGATCGGCAATGGATAGAAAACCGGTGACGGCGACCGCCGAACGCCGCCCGAGCAAGGAGAGGGATCAACTTCGGCGGAAGTTGGGACAGGAAGTTTAAAGATGAATACAAATGTTATAACTAAAATATAGTCTTTGCATAACTATTCAGCTCCCTGAGTCAATACATGTTAGAAACGTCTTTGGCATTGATTACAGTTGTGTGTCTTTCTGGGTAAGTCTCGAAGAGCTTGGCACACCTGGATTGTACAATATTTGCTCTGTCAAATTGGCTGTTGACTATTGCTAGACAACTATTTTCAAGTCTTGCCATGGATTTTCAAGCGGATTTATGTCAAAACTGTAATGGCCACCCAAGAACATTCACTGTCTTCTTGGTAAGTAACTTCAGTGTAGATCTGGGCATGTGTTTTAGGTAATTGTCCTGCTGAAAGGTGAATTCCTCTCCCGGTCTATGGTGTAAAGCAGACTGAAGCAGGTTTTCCTCTAAGCCTGTGCTTGGCTCTATCCCGTTTCTTTTCATCCTGAAAAACTCCCTAGTCCTTGCCGATGACAAGCATACCCATACCATGATGCAGCCACCACCATGCTTGAAAATAAGGAGACAGTTACTCAGTGATGTGTTGTGTCAGATTTGCCCCAAACATAAGGCTTTGGATTTAGGCCAAAAGTGTGCATTATTCTGTATATTTGTATTCTTCTTTTCACTCTGTCATTTAAGTCATTACTGGGAGTCACTACAATGTTGATCCATCCTCAGTTTTATCCCTTTACAGCCATTGAACTCAGTAGCTGTTTTAAAATCACCAATGGCCTCATGATAACATGCCCGAGCAGCTTAATTTCTGTCATGCAGCTCAGTTCAGAAGGATGACTGTATCTTTGATGTGTCTGGGCGGTTTAATATATAATCCACTGAATAATTATTAATTTGACCATGCTTAAAGAGATATTCAATGTCTGATTTGTTATTGTTACCCATCTACAAATCACAGACCTTCTTTATGAGGCCTTCGAAAATCTCCCTGGTCTTTGTAGTTGAATCTGTGCTTGAAATTCAATACCTGACTGAAGGACCTCACAGATGTTGTATGTAATGGGGGACATAGGAAGTCATAAAAAAATTATTTCACACAGAGTGAGTCCATGTAACTTATTATGTGATTTGTTAGGCCACATTTTACTCCTGAACTATGTAATTTATGCTTGCCTAAATAAAGGGCCTGAATACTTATGGAACAACTATATTTTAGTTATATATATATTTTTAAATCAATTTTCTTCCACTTTTCCATTTTAATCCCACTTTGTGACACAATAAAATGTGAAGAAATCCAATGGGTCAGAATACTTTTCCAAGGCACTGTATATCAAAACACAAATATTATTTGCTTCATCCATCTTTTATCTCTCAAGATTGACTGGATTGTGCCTTGACTAAAGGAATTGTATGTGTGCTTGACTGAGAATTATTTAGAAAACCAGTGGTTGGGAGTTACCAGTTACTGCCTAGAAGGAATTGACACTGTCTCTTTTTCTCTCCCACTGCTGCCTCTCTCACTCTGCCAGGGCTTTGTCATTACTTCAGAGATCTAAGAGTCCCCTCTAGTGGTGACATTTGACATTACAGTGGAATGCACATGATCATACAGGCATATGGTCACACTACCACAGCAATGTACCCAGGGGTCGTTGATGACAGAGAATTTTATCAGGTTAGGGCTCCCAGTTGTCAATGATAATATTAGCTGTTTTGTAACTCTGGCAAAAGTATTTCAAAGCAGAAATAGTGGTACACTGTCCCTTTAAGGAGCTCTATATCGATAAGATGGCTCTATATATGTCTCTGTCCCTTTAATCCCTTTAAGGAGCTCTATATAGATATGATGGATATATATATGGCTCTGTCCCTTTAAGGAGCTTTACATAGATATGATGGCTCTATGTATGGCTCTGTCCCTTTAAGGAGATATATTTAAGCAATAAGGCCCAAGTGGGTGTGGTATATGGTCAATGTACCACGGCTAAGGGCTATTCTTATGCACGACGCAACACGGAGTGCCTGGATAAAGCCCTTAGCCGTTGTATATTGGCAATATATCACAATCCCCGAGGTGCCTTATTGCTATTATAAACTGGTTACCAACATAATTAGCGCAGTACAAATACATGTTTTGATATACCACGGGTGTCAGCCAATCAGCATTCAGGGCTCGATCCCACCCAGTTTACATATAGATATGATGGCTCTATATATGGCTCTGTCCCTTTCATGACTGGTAGTACATAAAGACCGAGAGAAAGAGAGAGAGAGAGAAAGAGAGGGAGAGGGAGAGAAGGGGGGAGGGAGAGAGAGAGAGAGAGAGAGAGGGAGGGGGGTCAAGAGAGAGAGAGGGCAAGAGAGACAGAGAGGGTCTTAGAAAGATAAAGAGAAGAAGAGAGCGAGAGAGAGATAAAGAGAGGGAGAGAGAGCGAATGGGGGTGAGGCCCGGGTTGCAATGGTAATTATTGTATGTTCCTCCTCTGTGATTGGATCGGTTGGAGTGAGCAAGTATCTGCTATTTCTGTCATTACTAGACACCTCAGACCCAACAGGCACACACGCTCAGTCACAGGACCACACAAGTACACGCACACACGCATACACACACACACACACACAAAAAATCCTATTTTCCCTGACCCCTAACCCCTATCCCTAGCTCCTAACCCTATCTCTTACACCCTAACCCTAAACGTAATTATAACCCTAACACTAATTCTAGTCCCCACAAGTATAGTTAAACACGTCCACACACGTCCACATAAAACACACACACACACACACACACACACACACACACACACACATACACACACAATGTCTCTGAAACATATATTGATTAGTTTACAGAAAGCAGTGACAAACATGATTAATAATGTAACTGATTGATTAAGTAATTGACTGGCCATTGAGGGGAAGCCACAGGGTTCAAGTCTTAATCAGTGTGTTGTTTCACGGCCAGCAAGAGAGCAGCCCTCTATTGATGAGACTAGCCACTTGGGAATACAAGGGATGAGCAGGACAAGATACCGTCACATGCAGATTAGGGTTAGGGCGTCTACATTAGGAAGAATCCTTTCCAATTCCATCAGGAGGGATAGGTAGTCCTGGTATGAATGTATTGTAGAGGGAATCCAATCCCAGGAATGTAATGTCATAATAAAGACACATGGGATACGCCATCCAGTATACCATATGGTTTTTCTATATCAAAATCAAATCACATGTTATTGGTCACATACACATATTTAGCAGATGTTATTGCGGGTGTAGCGAAATGTTTGTGTTCCTAGCTCCAACAGTATATATACAGTACCAAAGCAGCCCCACACCATCACACCTCTTCCTCCATGCTTCATGGTGGGAACGACAAATCAAAATATATTCTATATTGGAGATTCTTCAAAGTAGCCACACTTTGCCGTGATGACGGTTTTATTAATTTGTTGAATTTCTTTCCTTCTTAATGCGTTTGAGCCAATCAGTTGTGTTGTGACAAGGTAGCGGTGGTATACAGAAGATTTGGTCTTTTACCAAATTACCCAATTTGGTAAAAGACCAGGTCCATAATATGGCAAAAAACAGCTCAAATAAGCAAAGAAAAACAAAAGTCCATCATTACTTTAAGACATAAAGGTCAGTCAATTTGGAAAATTTCAAGACCTTTTCAAGTTTCTTCAAGTGCAGTCGCAAAAACCATCAAGTGCTATGATGAAACTGGCTCTCATGAGGACCGCCACTGGAAAGGAAGACCCAGAGTTACCTCTGCTGCAGAGGATAAGTTCATTAGAGTTACCAGTCTCAGAAATTGCACCCCAAATAAATGCTTCACAGAGTTCAAGTAACAGACACATCTCAACATCAACTGTTCAGAGGAGACAGCGTGAATCAGGCCTTCATGGCCGAATTGCTGCAAAGAAACCACTACTAAAGGACACTAATAATAAGAAGAGACTTGCTTGGGCCAAGAAACACGAGCAATGGACATTGGACTAGTGGAAACCTGTCCTTCAGTCCAAATTTTAGATTTTTGTTTCCAACCGCTGTGTCTTTGTGAGACGCAGAGTAGGTGAATGGATGATCTCTGCATGTGTGGTTCCCACCGTGAAGCATGGAGGAGGAGATGTGATGGTGTGGGGCTGCTTTGCTGGTGACACTGTCAGTGATTTATTTAGAATTCAAGGCACACTTAACCAGCATGGCTACCACAGCATTCTGAAGCGATACGCCATCCCATCTGGTTTGCTCTTAGTGGGACTGTCATTTGTTTTTCAACAGAACAATGACCCAACACACCTCCAGGCTGTGTAAGGGATATTTGACCAAGAAGGGGAGTGATGGAGTGCTGCATCAGATCACCTGGCCTCCACAATCACCCGACCTAAACCCAATTGAGATGGTTTGGGATGAATTGGACCGCAGAGTGAAGGAAAAGCAGCCAACAAATGCTCAGCATATGTGGGAACTCCTTCAAGGCTGTTGGAAATTAATTCCAGGTGAAGCTTGTTGAGAGAATGCCAAGAGTGTGCAAAGCTGTCATCAAGGCAAAGGGAGGCTACTTTGAAGAATTTCAAATATAACATATATTTTGATTTAAAACTTTTTTGGTTACTACGTGATTCCCTATGTGTTATTTCATAGTTTTGATGTCGTCACTATTATTCTACAATATAGAAAATAGTAAAAATAAAGAAAAACCCTTGAATGAGTATGTGTCCAAAATTTTGACTGGTACTGTATTCACTACCGTTCTAAAGTTTGTGGTCACTTCGAAATATCCTTGTTTTTGAAAGAAAAGCTAATTTTTTGTCCATTAAAATATCATCAAATTGATCAGAAATACAGTGTAGACATTGTTAATGTTGTAAATGACTATTGTAGCTGGAAACGGCTGATTTATTTATGGAATATCTACATAGGCGTACAGAGGCCCATTATCAGCAGCCATCACTCCTGTGTTCCAATGGCATGTTGTATTAGCTAATCCGAGTTTATCATTTTAAAAGGCTAATTGATCATTAGAAAATTTCAAAAGGGTTATGTTAGCACAGCTGAAAACTTTTGTTCTGATTAAAGAAGTAATAAAACTGGCCTTTAGACCAGTTGAGTATCTGGAGCATCAGCATTTGTGGGTTCGATTACAGGCTCAATATGGCCAGAAACAAAGACTTGCTTCTGAAAATTGTCAGTCTATTCTTGTTCTGAGAAATAAAGGCTATTCCATGCGAGAAATTGCCAAGAAATTGAAGATCTCATACAACGCTGTGCACTACTCAGCATTGTACGAGATCCATTGGAACACAGGAGTGATGGTTGCTGATAATGGGCCTCTGTACGCCTATGTAGATATTCCATGAAAAATCAGCAGTTTCCAGCTACAATAGTCATTTACATCTACACTGTATTTCTGATCAATTTTATGTTATTTTAATGGACAAATAATGTGCTTTTCTTTCAAAAACAAGGACATTTCTAAGTGACCCCAAACTTTTGAATGGTAGTGTATATATATAATGATGATGATGATGATGATATGTTTAGACATAATGGACGTTATGTGGATAGAACATGTAGTATATCTGTGGAATACGTAGGATAGAATAGTATATGTACAGAAATAGTTGAATAGGATGGCCTTGACTAGAATACAGTATATAACGTACATATGAAATGGATAAAACAGTATGCAAACATTATTAAAGTGACCAGTGTTCTACTATTAAAGATACCCTTTTTCCATGTACATGGTGCAGGATTGAGTAACCGGATGGTAGCCGGTTAGTGACAGTGACTAAATTCAGGGCAGGGTACTGGGTGGAGGCCGGCTAGTGATGGCTATTTAACAGTCTGATGGCCTTGAGATAGAAGCTGTTTTTCAGTCTCTCGGTCCCAGCTTTGATGCACCTGCACTGACCTCGCCTTCTGGATGATAGCAGGGTGAACAGGCCGTGGCTCGGGTGGTTGATGTCCTTAATGATCTATTTTGTCATTCCATTCCGAAGACATACGGGATACGTTATGTATGACGTGTTATACATGTTACTCAGATGATGTCCTTCACCCAATGGCTGAGAAGGAATGTCACGACGGTTTGTTTAGATGTTTATAACAGCAATGTACCACATAGTATCTCGGTCAGTTCTGCGTGCCGTAGTCGTATGTTGTATATGAGTCAATAACGTAATACCTGACAAAAAAAATCTCCCCACAAAGTTAAATAAAATCCCCTCTCGGTGAAATAATGAATTAAAGAGAGAAAAAACATGGTATGTTTGTATAGTACTGTACTATACAGTACAGCAGTCTGGGGTTTAGTAAACGTTAATCTGACTTTCACTTTTATTGTTCTGCATGAAATAATGAATTAAAGAGCCAAATATATGTACTGTAGGCGACTACTATGGTCTGTAGACTATGTACTATGTACTGGGTTTAGTCAACGATAATCTCATCTCATTACCATTAACCATTGTTGTTTTGGCCTCACCAGCAGATCCATAATCCTCCCTCCATCAGATCACTAATCCTCCCTCCATCAGATCACTAATCCTCCCTTAATCAGATCACTATTCCTCCCTCCATCAGATCACTAATCCTCCCTCCATCAGATTACTAATCCTCCCTCCATCAGATCACTAATACTCCCTCCATCAGATCACTAATCCTCCCTCCATCAGATCACTAATCCTACCTCCATCAGATCACTAATCCTCCCTCCATCAGATCACTAATCCTCCCTTCATCAGATCAATAATTCTCTTGAGAAGGTTTGTAATGAACCAGGGAGATTTTCAGAGGGCTTTTCTGGGATTGTAATGAACCAGGGAGATCTTCAGAGGGCTTTCCTGTGATTGTAATGAACCAGGGAGATCTTCAGAGGGTTTTCTGGGATTGTAATTAAGTAGAGGGAGAGATCTTCAGAGGGCTTTCCTGTGATTGTAATGAACCTGGGAGATCTTCAGAGGGCTTTCCTGTGATTGTAATGAACCAGGGAGATCTTCAAAGGGCTTTCCTGGGATTGTAATGAACCAGGGAGTTCTTCAGAGGGGTTTCCTGGGATTGTAATGCACCAGGGAGTTCTTCAGAGGGATTTCCTGGGATTGTAATGAACCAGGGAGTTCTTCAGAGGGGTTTCCTGGGATTGTAATGACAATCACCTGCTCACACATCGAGCTAAAAACATGAAACAATTACGGACAACACTGATGGGGGAACAGAGGAATAAATAACACATGTAATTAAGGTAATGATGACCAGGTGTGATTAATGAGATTAACGGGTAGAGGTTGTAATTTACGTACACACGCCCAGCGGGACACTGAGGGGGAGTGGGTTCTGTACGCATTGCCCATACCACCGGTGCCACCAGGCAAGAGGCAGGAAGTATGGGAGTGGGATCGATGGACCTCTCCTCCGTGTCATACAACCGGGACAGTGCGTCTGCCTTTACGTTCTGGGAACCTGGTCTGAAAGAGAACGTAAAATCAAAACGTGTGAAAAACATGGCCCACCTTGCCTGGCGAGGGTTCTGTCTCCTCGCCGCCCGGATGTACTCCAGATTATGGTGGTCCATCCAGATGAGAAAAGGGTGTTTAGCCCCCCCAAGCCAATGCCTCCACGCCTTCAGAGCCCTCACAACAGCCAACAACTCCCTGTCCCCCACGTCATAGTTTCGCTCCGCCGGGCTGAGCTTCTTAGAAAAAAAAGCCCAGGGACGGAGTTTTGGTAGCGTACCCGAGCGCTGCGACAGCACAGCTCCTATCCCAGCCTCGGACGCGTCCACCTCAACTATGAATGCCAGAGAGAGATCCGGATGAGCCAGCACGGGGGCCGAGGTAAACAGATCCGTCAGGTGACCAAAAGCTCTGTCCTCCTCAGCTGACCAACGCAGTCTCACCGGGCCCCCCTTCAGCAGTGAGGTAATGGGAGCCGCTACCTGCCCGAAGCCCTGGATAAACCGCCGGTAGTAGTTGGCAAACCCTAAAAACCGCTGCACCTCCTTAACCGTGGTTGGAGTCTGCCAATTACGCACGGCTGAAATGCGGTCACTCTCCATCTCCACCCCGGATGTGGAAATATCCTAGGAAAGAGATGGATGGTTGGAAGAACACACTTCTCAGCCTTGACGTACAGGTCATGCTCCAACAGTCGCCCAAGCACCTTGCGCACCAGAGACACATGCTCGGCGCGTGTAGCGGAGTATATCAATATGTCGTCGATATACACCACTACACCCTGCCCAAGCAGGTCCCTGAAGATCTCGTCTACAAAGGATTGGAAGACTGATGGAGCATTCTTCAACCCGTACGGCATGACGAGATACTCATAGTGTCCTGAGGTAGTACTAAATGCTGTCATCCACTCGTCTCCCTCACGGATATGCACCAGATTGTAAGCGATCCTGAGATCCAGTTTTGTGAAGAAGCGCGCCCCGTGTATTGACTCGATAGCACTGGCTATGAGAGGCACTGTACCTCACAGTGATCTGATTGATACCTCTATAGTCAATACATGGGTGCAAACCCCCCTCCTTCTTCTTCACAAAAAAGAAACTCGAGGAGGCAGGTGAAATGGAGGGCTGAATGTATCCCTGTCCCAGAGATTCTGCCACATATGCCTCCATAGCTGCCGTCTCCTCCTGTGACAGAGGATACACATGACTCCTGGGAAGTGCAGCGTCTACCAGGAGATTTATCGCACAATCCCCTCGTCGATGAGGTGGTAATAGAGTTGCCCTCTTCTTACAGAAGGTGAGAGCCAAATCGGCATATTCTGAGGTGGAGACCTGGTCTGGACTCTCCACCGTAGTTGCACCGATGGAAACACCTACACAGCTCCCAGAGCACCCTCGTGACCACCCCTTGAGAGCCCTCTGTTGCCACGAAATATTGGGGTCATGATAGGCCAACCAGGGTATGCCCAGCACCACAAGGAACGCAGGAGAATCAATAAGGAAAAAACTGATACACTCCTCATGACTCCCCTGCGTCACCATACTTATTGGAGCTGTGGCCTCCCTAATCAGCCCCGACCCCAATGGTCGACTGTCTAAGGCATGCACAGGGAAATGAACATCAAGAGACACAATGGGAATCCCTTAACTAAGTGCAAAGGTACGGTCAATAAAATTCCCAGCTGCGCCTGAATCTACTAGCGCCTTATGCTGGGAATGCGGGGAACACTCATTAAACTCTACAAACACAAACATGTGAGCAACAGGGAGCTCTGGGTGAGTTTGGTGCTTACTCACCTGGGGTGACACAACAGTGCTCTGCCTGCCTCCTCGACTCCCGGAAAAAAACAACAACACCGACCAGCAGTGCGTCCTCTGCGGCCACAGCTGGTGCAGGGAGTGGCTGCTCTTCCGGTCCCCCTTAGCGCAGCACCTCCTAGCTCCATAGGTGTCGGAGCGGAGATGCTGGAGGATGGAATCGGCAGGCCCTGATCTGGACGTCCGCGGGTAGCCAGCAGGTTATCCAAGCGAATGGACATGTCCACCAGTTGGTCCAGAGTGAGAGTATTATCCCTGCAGGCCAGCTCCCGACGGACGTCCTCCCGCAGACCGCACCGGAAATGGTCGATCAGGGCCCGCTCATTCCATCCTGCGCCTGTGGCCAGGGTACGGAAATCCAGTGCAAAATCCTGCGCGCTCCTCGTCCTCTGTCTTAGGTGGAAGAGCCGTTCACCCACCGCTCTCCCCTCCGGTGGATGGTCGAAAACCGCCCGGAACCGGCGAGTGAACTCCTCATAGTGATCCAACGCCGCGTCCTCCTCTCCCCATACGGCGTTGGCCTTCGTCCCGAAGGAGCTGGATGAATGGTTGCCAGGTAGATCTCCAGCTGGAGCAAGAACCCCTGGCACCCGGCAGCCGCCCCATCATACTCCCTCCGGAGAGAGAGCCGAATCCCACTAGGACCAGATGGAAGAGGGGCAAGTAGTTGGGTAGGTGGTGGTGAAGGTAGAGGTGCTTGCAGTCCTCCTCTCTCCAAACGCTCCAGGGTGTTACGAGCCAGCTGGGGATCGAACTCGGGTCCCCGATGGATGTGTGTGTCCTTGATGCTGACCACTCCACTACTGGAGGAGGTTGAACCCAAGTGCAGAGGAATTAGAAAACAATGAGATCTCAAAAGTCTGAGTTTTATCTTTGGCTCTTTACTTCAGAGAAAAAAGCTAAACTTAGCAACAGTCTTAGGCAACACTTTAAATGATTGTGTCCCAGGGTAACTTAAACAACTCCGCTTGGGAGGCAATACAAAAGGGTAATCCAAAACAGAGAGAAATCTCTAAACATGAGTCCAGAAACATCTTTCCAAAAGTCCACAAAAGGAATAAAAAAAAACATAGAATCCAAGTTCAAATATTAGAAGTCAGAAAAATCTTGGACACAAGGAATCCTTGAGCATGACAACACCTAGACCAACATCAGGACTGAACAAGAAAAGAAAGGGCAGTGGGGCCTTAAATAGGGTTTGTCATTAGAAGTAATTCAACACAGGTGAGGGCATTACTATCAACAATTAACACAGGAGAATCAATCTGGGTTGAAATAACGCCATCTAGTGGTAAAATCAAGGGGCTTCAGACAAAACATTACACCAGGGTATACAGCACGCGATCCATCGCTGAGCCGAGACTCTGAATCATGTTGGCGTGCTCACTGACGCGCTCCTCGATCAGACTCTGAGGGCTGTTCTCTCCTGCTGTTTCCATATTCTTCAGGTCCGTGATTCTGTTAAGGCTCTACAGCAGGTCTCCAAGGAAACAGTGGCAGGAAGCCAGTTGTCAAACTCCTTATTTTATTAAGGGACAAAAATATATGATACGTAGACAATCACCTGCTCACACATCGAGCCAAAAACATGAAACAATCACGGACAACACTGATGAGGGAACAGAGGAATAAATAACACATGTCATTTGGATAATGATGACCAGGTGTGATTAATGACAAGACAAAACAGAAAGTGAGAAATAGATCGGTGGTGGCTCGAACTCCGGTGACGTCGACCGCTGGTAGATGCTCGAACCAGGGGAGGGACCAACTTCAGCTGAAGTCGTGACATCAGAGGGGTTTCCTGGGATTGTAATGCACCAGGGAGTTCTTCAGAGGGGTTTCCTGGGATTGTAATGCACCAGGGAGTTCTTCAGAGGGCATTCCTGGGATTGTAATGCACCAGGGAGTTCTTCAGAGGGGTTTCCTGGGATTGTAATGTACCAGGGAGTTCTTCAGAGGGCATTCCTGGGATTGTAATGCACCAGGGAGTTCTTCAGAGGGCATTCCTGGGATTGTAATGCACCAGGGAGTTCTTCAGAGGGCATTCCTGGGATTGTAATGCACCAGGGAGTTCTTCAGAGGGCATTCCTGGGATTGTAATGCACCAGGGAGTTCTTCAGAGGGGTTTCCTGGGATTGTAATGCACAAGGGAGTTCTTCAGAGGGCATTCCTGGGATTGTAATGCACCAGGGAGTTCTTCAGAGGGGTTTCCTGGGATTGTAATGTACCAGGAGTTCTTCAGAGGGCATTCCTGGGATTGTAATGCACCAGGGAGTTCTTCAGAGGGTTTCCTGGGATTGTAATGTACCAGGGAGTTCTTCAGAGGGCATTCCTGGGATTGTAATGCACCAGGAGTTCTTCAGAGGGCATTCCTGGGATTGTAATGCACCAGGGAGTTCTTCAGAGGGCATTCCTGGGATTGTAATGCACCAGGGAGTTCTTCAGAGGGGTTTCCTGGGATTGTAATGTACCAGGGAGTTCTTCAGAGGGCATTCCTGGGATTGTAATGCACCAGGGAGTTCTTCAGAGGGCATTCCTGGGATTGTAATGCACCAGGGAGTTCTTCAGAGGGCATTCCTGGGATTGTAATGCACCAGGGAGTTCTTCAGAGGGCATTCCTGGGATTGTAATAAACCAGGGAGATTTTCAGAGGGATTTTCTGGGATTGTAATGAACCAGAGATATCTTCAGAGGGGTTTCCTGGGATTGTAATGAAGTGGAGGGAGAGATCTTGCTAACAAGCCCCCGTAAGGTGATAGAGAGAGAATTAGAGCCATTGAGAGCGATAAAAGAGAAACGAAGAGGTGATTTTTTTTGTTGCTATGAGGTGACCTTTACTAAGACTAGAGAAAAAGACTGTGTCCCAAAAGACATCCTATTCCCTACATTGTATTTTGTCCCTGGTCAACAGCAGTACACTACATACGGAATAGGGTGCTATTTGGAACTCAACCAAACACAATAATCCCAATTTAACCCCTATAGTCTCTCTCCTCCACCCTCTCGTGTATACTGTATCAATAGCCTTATTTACACCATGCGCTAAAATGTGAGCTTCATGATATGATCAATATTATCCAATCACTATCTGCTCAAGTTTTGTCACGTCTTCACATTGTATTAAAATGTCTCTTATCCTTTTTCTGTGTCCGCATTGTGAACAGATTTGCTGGTCAAATTATGTGACAGACATCTTTTCAAAAATAATGTGAATTTGTTTACTTTAAGACAATTACTGAAGCCGTAAGTCGATGGTTTGACCATCCAGATCTGTTTACACGTGATTGATAACCAGACACAATGCGTGCCTGACTACATCCCGAGGTGGTCAGAAGCATCTGATCACAATCTGATCACAATATGTATTTTCATCTTCTACGCATGTCTGAAAACGTGGGCATAATTAGAATGTGGACAAGATCAGGACAAAGGGTGCATGCTAGCACCACGTATAAACAGGGTTGAATGATAGGTTGAAGCAATATGGAAACAAATTAACCTTGCCTTCTGATAGGCTAGGTGGAATTTGGACCATATTGCTTCCTATCATCAATCACTCATCCTTTCAGATATACACAAGAGCCTACCCACTGGGCACACACTGGTGTGGAATAGATGTTGAATTGACGTCTGTGCCCGGTGGGTAGTGGGTAGGGGCTAGGGGCTCAGAGTTTGTTTTGGACATTCAGGCAGATAGAGAGAGATAGGGAAACATCTAGAAGGAGCCAGTCATCCATCCAGACAGAACAGGAATGTGAGCACTAAGACCCAGTGGAGAAGCACCGAGGCTGGGTGCTGCCTGCCTGCCTGCCTCCTTCCCTACCCTCACTGCCTCTCTGCTCCGCGCTGCTCTGCAGTTACCCTGAGCCCTGAACGTATGCCGGAGTGAGCGCATGTGCGTGAGTGTGGTGTGGTTTGGTCTGTGAGTGTTTGTGGTGTGGAGTGTGTGTGTGTGTGTGTGTGTGTGTGTGTGTGTGTGTGTGTGTGTGTGTGTGTGTGTGTGTGTGTGTGTGTGTGTGTGTGTGTGTGTGTGTGTGTGTGTGTGTGTGTGAAGTGCATGTGTGAGTGTGTTTGCATTGTGCATCAGAAGCAGGAGGACAAGAGGAGAGGAGCACGCTGTCCTGCTCTCGCTTTTTCTTCCATTCTGCTGTTGCTCTGCCCTGGACACCTGAACAAGACAAGAACTGAGGGGAGTGGAGTGTGTGTGTGTGTTGTGGGGGTGGGTGGGTCAGGCAGGGAAAGATGAGATCAAAGAGCCAGGTGAGGAGGAGACACAGGAGCGTCTGTTTCTTTCTCTCTCTCTCTCTCTCTCTCTCTCTCTCTCTCTCTCTCTCTCTCTCTCTCTCTCTCTCTCTCTCTCTCTCTCTCTCTCTCTCTCTTTCTTCTTCTCTCTTTTTCCTCCTCTCTCTCTCTCTCTCTCTCTCTCTCTCTCTCTCTCTCTCTCTCTCTCTCTCTCTCTCTCTCTCTCTCTCTCTCTCTCTCTCTCTCTCTCTTTCCCTCTCCTCTCGCTCTCTCTCTCTTTCCTTCCTTCTCTCTCTCTCTCTCTCTCTCTCTCTCTCTCTCTCTCTCTCTCTCTCTCTCTGACGCGCTGTAGTCTGTGAGTGAGTGTTTGTGTGAGGGAGAGATCGAGCCAAATCGGTCCACTTCCCTCATCCAAGCAGACAATGAACCTGGAGAGGAAGGAGCAGCCTGTCTCCAGACTAACTATTAAAGGTATGTCATCCTCTCGTTCTCACCACACTGCTCTGCTTTAGCACTATACATTTTACAAGTCTGCATACTACTTAAGTCTGTAAAGTCTGTATCACAACGTGACTATAAGGTCATGACGACATTTATACTTACCAGTGCTTGAGTGCTAGGCTACTTACCTCTCCTCTCGTGACAACAACATATCCACTGAATGCTATAATCTGTCTGTGCAATGGGAGAGGAGTCACTGAGAGAGCAGGGGGTCAGGAGAGATTAAAAAGGAGAAAATTGGAGTGGGACATACTGTATTAGGAGTCAGGTGTGATCAGAGAGAGGAGAGGAGGTTGACATGAGGTGTAAAGGTGGTGGACAGGGCAGATCTAGCTGGCTAGCTGAGGGACCATTTATATATACAGTAGGGTAGACTAATGTGTTATGGGCATCCAACTTTAACATTAACCTTTACATTCTCCTATGGTTCTCATATGGTTCTCAAACCTCTACACCTTTTTGGGCGGCAGGTAGCCTAGTGGTTAGAGTATTGGGCCAGTAACCGAAAGGTCGCTGGATTGAATCCCCGAGCTGACAAGGTAAAAATCTGTCGTTCTCCCCCTGAACAAGGCAGTTAACCCACTGTTCCACGGTAGGCCGTCATTGTAAATAAGAATTTGTTCTTAACTGACTTGCCTAGTTAAATAAAAGGATAAATAAAATAAAATAAAAATAAAAAAAAACATTGTAAAGGTGAAACCATTTAGAGTTTACTTTAAGACCTCTCTCAATGGACAAACAAGCTGAGTTGTTGTTACAACAATAACCAACAATGGTTTAGTTCTCCTTCTAGCAGTACCCACACAGATAGTCATGCGATGGGAGGGTCATATGGTTCTCAATTAGCCATGGCCTGAAGGCAAATTCGTATATTTCCTTCACATGAATGCTTGGAGCTCCTTGCTGGGACAGTGAGGTAGTGTTTCAATACTATTTTAACTTTTCATTTTACAGTACTCCTGATCTTATTAAAAATGGGAGATTCTGTTCTGTAAAAATACAAGTGGTGTATATAGAAACAACCGTATTTTACACAATTATATTTGTACTTGTGCCTTCAGAAAGTATTCACACCCCTTGACCTTTTTCCCTCCCTTTTTGTGTTGTGTTACAAAGTGGGATTAAAATGGATTAAATTGTCTTTTTGATTGATCTACACAAAATACTCTGTAACGTCAAAGTGGATTTGTAAAATGTTTTATGAAAAAATAAAACACTAATATATCTTGATTAGATAAGTATTAAACCCCCCTGAGTCAATACATGTTAGTATCCCCTTTTGGCAACAATTACAGCTGTGAGTCTTTAAGAGCTTTACACACCTGGATTGTGCAACATATTCCAATCATTATTTTCTAAATTCTATGCTTGAAAATATGTAATGTATATAATGTGTATAATATATATAATATATAACGTGTTGTATTGGATTTGCCCTAGATTTGCCACATTTTTTGTACTATTACTTGTGCCTTGATTCAAACAAGATGCATGTTTTGAAATATGTTTTATTCTGTACAGGCTTCCTAGTTTTCACTCTGTCAGTTAGGTTAGTATTGTGGAGTGACTACAATGTTGTTGATCCATCCTCAATTTTCTCCTATAAAAGCCATTAAACTCTTTAATTGTTTTAACGTCACCATTGGCCTCATGGTGAAATCCATGAGTGGTTTCCTTCCTCTCCGGCAACTGAGTTAGGAAGGATTCCTGTATCTTTGTAGTGACTGGGTGTATTGATACACCATCCAAAGTGTAATTAATAACTTCATCACGCTCAAAGGGATATTCAATGTTTGCTTTTTTTTTTATTTTTACCCATCTACCAATAGGTGCTGTCTGCAAGGAATTGGAATACCTCCCTGGTCTTTGTGGTTGAATCTGTGTTTGAAATGTACTGCTCGACTGAGGGACCTTACAGATAATTGTATGCGTGGGCTACAGAGATGAGGTAGTCATTAAAAAAAAATCATGTTAAACACTGTAATTGCAAACAGAGTGAGTCCATGCAACTTATTATGTGACTTGTTAAGCACATTTTTAGTCTTGAACTTATTTAGGCTTGCAATAACAAAGGGGTTGAATACTTATTGACTCAAGACAGTTCAGCTTTTATTTGTAATTTATTTGTAAAAAACAACAACATAATTCCACTTTGACATTATGGGGTATTGTGTTTAGGCCAGTGACACACAATCCCAATTTAATCCATTTTAAATTCAGTGGTGTGAACGCTCCAATTGTGCCCCACTCTATGGAACTCCCAATCACGGCCGGATGTGATACAGCCTAGATTCAAACCAGGGACTGTAGTGACACCTCTTGCACTGAGATGCAGGGCCTTAGACCGCTGTGCCACTCGGGAGTCGCAGTTTCCAGAGAAACTGGAAAAACATATTTGCTTGGTTCATAGAACCAAGGTTACGTCAGTAACCTCCAGTAGCCGCTAGATACGGTTATAATAAACAGTGCAGTTTCTGTTTTCTTCCTAGAAAGGTGGCTCTAACTTTTTTAACACTTTAAGCTACAAAATATTATGACCCCATTCCTGAAAGATAAGACTCTCACGAACACATAGATAATACACAATTAATAATGTTTTCCTGAACTTACTTCCCAATACCTTTCTGATGTATTTTTCTATTGAACCTTCATTTAACCAGGTAGAACTCTTTTGGGTTCCATGTAGAACCCTCTGTGAAAAGGGGTTCTACATGGAACTCAAAAGGGTTCTACCTGGAAACAAAAAGGGCTCCTTAAAGGGTTCTCCTGTAGCAGGGTTCTCCAACTGGAGGCCCGTCATTTTTGCCCACGTGTGTTTTTTATTAGGTCCGCCAAGTTTTCTGAACAACATTTGTGTATGTGTGTGTGTGTGTGTGTGTGTGTGTGTGTGTGTGTGTGTGTGTGTGTGTGTGTGTGTGTGTGTGTGTGTGTGTGTGTGTGTTGGACATAAAAGACTGTAAAAACACCAGCAAATCAGCTCCAAGTGATTTTAATGTAGGAAATCTGTTCCAATGTATTCCCACACGTATTAGAGAGATAGAAACTGAGTGTACAAGACACTCTCTTTCCATGACATAGACTGACCAGGTGAAACCAGGAGAAAGCTATGATCCCTTATTGATGTCACTTGTTAAATTCACTTCAATCAGTGTAGATGAAGGGGAGGAGACAGGTTAAATAAGGATTTTTAGGCCTTGAGACAACTGAGAAATGGATTGTGTATGTGTGCCATTCAGAGGGTGAATGGGCAAGACAAAAGATGTGAGCACGATATGGTAGTTGGTGCCAGAGGCACCGGTTTGTGTCAAGAACTGCAACGCTGCTGGTTTTTTCACGCTCAACAGTTTCCCTTGTGTATCAAGAATGGTCCACCACCCAAATGACATCCAACCAACTTGACACAACTGTGGGAATCATTGGAGTCAACATGTGCCAGCTTCCCTGTGGAACGCTTTCGACACCTTCTAGAGTCCATGCCCCAACGAATTGAGGCTGTTATGAGGGTACAAGAGGGAGGTGCAACTCAATGTTTTGTACACTCAGTGTATGTGATCGTATACAAATGTAAGCAAGGTTTCAAATTGTTATGTTTTAGTCAAATGTTATATCTGGTTTGGGCTTCGGTCAATTTGCAGTCTACAAATGATTTGTAACTATGTTCCAGGGCCCCTGACCATCCACTCAAGAAAAAATCTTTCCACGGCTGAATTTAGTCGATGATCCCTGTCCTATCGGGACAGCCGAAGAACCCTTTTAGGATCTAGAAAGCACTTTAATTTTTTTGTAAGAGCATAGAGGGTCGTTTTGGAGGAAGCCTCTGTCATATACAGGCTGTAAACCTATTGGTGCTGATAGGTCATGCTGATAGATTATGCTGATAGGTTATGCTGACAGGTTATGCTGATAGGATATGCTGATAAGTTATGCTAATAGGATATGCTGATAAGATATGCTGATAGGATATGCTGATAGGATATGCTAATAGGTTATGCTGATAAGCTATGCTGATAGGATATGCTGATAGGATATGCAGATAGGTTATGCTGATAGGATATGTTGATAGGTTATGCTGATAGGATATGCTGATAGGATATGCTGATAGGTTATACTGATAGGTTATGCTGATAGGTTATGCTATTAGGATATGTTGATAGGATATGCTGATAGGTTATGCTGATAGGTCATGTCGATAGGATATGCTGATAGGTTATGCTGATCGGTCATGTTGATAGCATATGCTGATAGGTTATGCTGATAGGATATGCTGATAGGATATGCTGATAGGTTATACTGATAGGTTATGCTGATAGGTTATGCTATTAGGATATGTTGATAGGATATGCTGATAGGTTAAGCTGATAGGTCATGTTGATAGGATATGCTGATAGGTTATGCTAATCGGTCATGTTGATAGCATATGCTGATAGGTTATGCTGATAGGATATGCTGATAGGATATGCTGATAGGTTATGCTGATAGGATATGCTGATAGGTTATGCTGATAGGTCATGCTGATAGGATATGTTGATAGGATATGCTGATAGGTTATGCTGATAGGTTGTGCTGATAGGTCATGCAGATAGGTCATGCTGATAGGATATGCTGATAGGTTACGCTGATAGGTTATGCTGATAGGTCATGCTGATAGGATATGCTGATAGCATATGCTGATAGGTTATGCTGATAGGATATGCTGATAGGATATGCTGATAGGTCGTGCTGATAGGATGTGCTGATAGGTTATGCTGATAGGTCATGCTGATAGGTCATGCTGATAGGATATGTTGATAGGATATGCTGATAGGTTATGCTGATAGGTTGTGCTGATAGGTCATGCAGATAGGTCATGCTGATAGGATATGCTGATAGGTTATGCTGATAGGTTATGCTGATAGGATATGCTGATAGGATATGCTGATAGGTTATGCTGATAGGATATGCTGATAGGTTATGCTGATAGGTTATGCTGATAGGTCATGCTGATAGGATATGTTGATAGGATATGCTGATAGGTTATGCTGATAGGTTGTGCTGATAGGTCATGCAGATAGGTCATGCTGATAGGATATGCTGATAGGTTACGCTGATAGGTTATGCTGATAGGTCATGCTGATAGGATATGCTGATAGCATATGCTGATAGGTTATGCTGATAGGATATGCTGATAGGATATGCTGATAGGTCATGCTGATAGGATGTGCTGATAGGTTATGCTGATAGGTCATGCTGATAGGTCATGCTGATAGGATATGTTGATAGGATATGCTGATAGGTTATGCTGATAGGTTGTGCTGATAGGTCATGCAGATAGGTCATGCTGATAGGATATGCTGATAGGTTATGCTGATAGGTTATGCTGATAGGTCAAGCTGATAGGATATGCTGATAGGTTATGCTGATAGATCATGTTGATAGGTTATGCTATTAGGATATGCTGAAAGGATATGCTACTAGGATATGTTGATAGGATAAGCTGATAGGTTATGCTGATAGGTCATGTTGATAGGATATGCTGATAGGTTATGCTGATCGGTCATGTTGATAGCATATGCTGATGGGTTATGCAGATAGGATATGCTGATAGGATATGCTGATAGGTTATGCTGATAGGTCATGCTGATAGGTCATGCTGATAGGATATGTTGATAGGATATGCTGATAGGTTATGCTGATAGGTTGTGCTGATAGGTCATGCAGATAGGTCATGCTGATAGGATATGCTGATAGGTTATGCTGATAGGTTATGCTGATAGGTCAAGCTGATAGGATATGCTGATAGGTTATGCTGAAAGATCATGTTGATAGGTTATGCTATTAGGATATGCTGAAATGATATGCTGATAGGATATGCTGATAGGATATGCTGATAGGATATGTTGATAGGTTATGCTGATAGGATATGCTGATAGGATATGCTGACAGATTATACTGACAGGTTATGCTGATAGGTTATGCTATTAGGATATGTTGATAGGATATGCTGATAGGTTATGCTGACAGGTTATGCTGATATGTCATGCTGATAGGTCATGTTGATAGGATATGCTGATACGTTATGCTGATCGGTCATGTTGATAGCATATGCTGATTGGATATGCTGATAGGTTATGCTGATAGGATATGCTGATAGGTTATGCTGATAGGTCATGCTGATAGGATATGCTGATAGGATATGCTGATAGGATATGCTGATAGGATATGCTGATAGGTTATGCTGATAGGTTATGCTGATAGGTCATGCTGATAGGTCATGTTGATAGGATATGCTGATAGGATATGCTGATAGGATATGCTGATAGGATATGCTGATAGGATATGCTGATAGGATATGCTGATAGGTTATGCTGATAGGTCATGCTGATAGGTCATGTTGATAGGATATGCTGATAGGGTATGCTAATAGATTATGCTGATAGGTTATGCTAGTAGGATATGTTGATAGGATATGCTGATAGGTTATGCTGATAGGTTATGCTGATAGGTTATGCTGATAGGATATGCTGATAAGATATGCTGATAGGATATGCTGATAGGTTATGCTGATAGGTCATGCTGATAGGTCATGTTGATAGGATATGCTGATAGGATATGCTGATAGGATATGCTGATAGGTTATGCTGATAGGATATGCTGATAGGTTATGCTGATTGGTCATGTTGATAGGATATGCTGATAGGATATGCTGATAGGTCATGCTGATAGGATTTGCTGATAGGTTATGCTGATAGGATTTGCTGATAGGATTTGCTGATAAGATATGCTGATAGGATATGCTGATAGGTTATGCTGATAGGTCATGCTGATAGGTCATGTTGATAGGATATGCTGATAGGATATGCTGATAGGATATGCTAATAGGTTATGCTGATAGGATATGCTGATAGGTTATGCTGATTGGTCATGTTGATAGGATATGCTGATAGGTTATGCTGATAGGATATGCTGATAGGTTATGCTGATAGGATATGCTGATAGGTTATGCTGATAGGTCATGTTGATAGGATATGCTGATAGGATATGCTGATAAGATATGCTAATAGGATATGCTGATAGGTTATGCTGATAGGTCATGCTGATAGGTCATGTTGATAGGATATGCTGATAGGATATGCTGATAGGATATGCTGATAGGTTATGCTGATAGGTTATGCTGATAGGATATGCTGATAGGTTATGCTGATAGGTCATGCTGATAGGTCATGTTGATAGGATATGCTGATAGGATATGCTGATAGGATATGCTGATAGGTTATGCTGATAGGATATGCTGATAGGTTATGCTGATTGGTCATGTTGATAGGATATGCTGATAGGATATGCTGATAGGATATGCTAATAGGTTATGCTGATAGGATATGCTGATAGGTTATGCTGATTCGTCATGTTGATAGGATATGCTGATAGGATATGCTGATAGGTCATGCTGATAGGATTTGCTGATAGGTTATGCTGATAGGTCATGCTGATAGGATATGCTGATAGGTTATGCTGATAGGTTATGCTGATAGGTTATGCTGATAGGATATGCTGATAGGATATTCTGATAGGATATTCTGATAGGTTATGCTGATAGGTCATGCTGATAGGATATGCTGATAGGTCATGCTGATAGGTCATGTTGATAGGATATGCTGATAGGGTATGCTAATAGATTATGCTGATAGGTTATGCTAGTAGGATATGTTGATAGGATATGCTGATAGGTTATGCTGATAGGTTATGCTGATAGGTTATGCTGATAGGATATGCTGATAAGATATGCTGATAGGATATGCTGATAGGTTATGCTGATAGGTCATGCTAATAGGTCATGTTGATAGGATATGCTGATAGGATATGCTGATAGGATATGCTAATAGGTTATGCTGATAGGATATGCTGATAGGTTATGCTGATTGGTCATGTTGATAGGATATGCTGATAGGATATGCTGATAGGTCATGCTGATAGGAATTGCTGATAGGTTATGCTGATAGGATTTGCTGATAGGATTTGCTGATAAGATATGCTGATAGGATATGCTGATAGGTTATGCTGATAGGTCATGCTGATAGGTCATGTTGATAGGATATGCTGATAGGATATGCTGATAGGATATGCTAATAGGTTATGCTGATAGGATATGCTGATAGGTTATGCTGATTGGTCATGTTGATAGGATATGCTGATAGGTTATGCTGATAGGATATGCTGATAGGTTATGCTGATAGGATATGCTGATAGGTTATGCTGATAGGTCATGTTGATAGGATATGCTGATAGGATATGCTGATAAGATATGCTGATAGGATATGCTGATAGGTTATGCTGATAGGTCATGCTGATAGGTCATGTTGATAGGATATGCTGATAGGATATGCTGATAGGATATGCTGATAGGTTATGCTGATAGGTTATGCTGATAGGATATGCTGATAGGTTATGCTGATAGGTCATGCTGATAGGTCATGTTGATAGGATAAGCTGATAGGATATGCTGATAGGATATGCTAATAGGTTATGCTGATAGGATATGCTGATAGGTTATGCTGATTGGTCATGTTGATAGGATATGCTGATAGTATATGCTGATAGGATATGCTAATAGGTTATGTTGATAGGATATGCTTATAGGTTATGCTGATTGGTCATGTTGATAGGATATGCTGATAGGTTATGCTGATCGGTCATGTTGATAGGATATGCTGATAGTATATGGTGATAGGATATGCTGATAGGTTATGCTGTTAGGATATGCTGATCGGTCATGTTGATAGGATATGCTGATAGTATATGCTGATAGGATATGCTGATAGGTTATGCTGATAGGATATGCTGATAGGTTATGCTGATAGGTCATGTTGATAGGATATGCTGATAGGATATGCTGATAAGATATGCTGATAGGATATGCTGATAGGTTATGCTGATAGGTCATGCTGATAGGTCATGTTGATAGGATATGCTGATAGGATATGCTGATAGGATATGCTGATAGGTTATGCTGATAGGTTATGCTGATAGGATATGCTGATAGGTTATGCTGATAGGTCATGCTGATAGGTCATGTTGATAGGATAAGCTGATAGGATATGCTGATAGGATATGCTAATAGGTTATGCTGATAGGATATGCTGATAGGTTATGCTGATTGGTCATGTTGATAGGATATGCTGATAGTATATGCTGATAGGATATGCTAATAGGTTATGTTGATAGGATATGCTTATAGGTTATGCTGATTGGTCATGTTGATAGGATATGCTGATAGGTTATGCTGATAGGTCATGCTGATAGGTCATGTTGATAGGATATGCTGATAGGATATGCTGATAGGATTATGCTGATAGGATATGCTGATAGGTTATGCTGATAGGTCATGTTGATAGGATATGCTGATAGTTATGCTGATTATGCTGATAGGATATGCTGATAGGATATATGCTGATAGGTTATGCTGATAGGATATGCTGATGTTGATAGGATATGCTGATAGGATATGCTGATAAGATATGCTGATAGGATATGCTGATAGGTTATGCTGATAGGTCATGCTGATAGGTCATGTTGATAGGATATGCTGATAGGATATGCTGATAGGATATGCTGATAGGTTATGCTGATAGGTCATGTTGATAGGATATGCTGATAGTATATGCTGATAGGATATGCTGATAGGTTATGCTGATAGGTTATGCTGATAGGTCATGTTGATAGGATATGCTGATAGGTTATGCTGATAGGTCATGTTGATAGGATATGCTGATAGGTTATGCTGATAGGATATGCTGATAGGTTATGCTGATAGGTCATGCTGATAGGTCATGTTGATAGGATATGCTGATAGGATATGCTGATAGGATATGCTGATAGGTTATGCTGATAGGTTATGCTGATAGGTCATGTTGATAGGATATGCTGATAGGATATGCTGATAGGATATGCTGATAGGTTATGCTGATAGGATATGCTGATAGGTTATGCTGATAGGTCATGTTGATAGGATATGCTGATAGGATATGCTGATAGGATATGCTGATAGGATATGCTGATAGGTTATGCTGATAGGTCATGCTGATAGGTCATGTTGATAGGATATGCTGATAGTATATGCTGATAGGATATGCTGATAGGTTATGCTGATAGGTTATGCTGATAGGATATATGCTGATTGGTCATGTTGATAGGATATGCTGATAGGTTATGCTGATTGGTCATGTTGATAGGATATGCTGATAGTATATGCTGATGCTGATAGGATATGCTAATAGGTTATGCTGATAGGATATGCTGATAGGTTATGCTGATAGGTCATGTTGATAGGATATGCTGATAGGATATGCTGATATTATATGCTGATAGGTTATGCTGATAGGATATGCTGATAGGTTATGCTGATAGGTCATGCTGATAGGTCATGCTGATAGGATATGCTGATAGGATATGCTGATAGGATATGCTGATAGGATATGCTGATAGGTTATGCTGATAGGATTATGCTGATAGGATCATGCTGATAGGATATGCTGATAGGTTATGCTGATAGGTCATGTTGATAGGATATGCTGATGCTGATAGGATATGCTGATAGGATATGCTGATAGGTTATGCTGATAGGATATATGCTGATAGGTTATGCTGATAGGTCATGTTGATAGGATATGCTGATAGTATATGGTGAAGGATATGCTGATAGGATTATGCTGATAGGATGTATAGGATATGCTGATAGGTATGTTGATAGGATATGCTGATAGGTTATGCTGATAGGATATGCTGATAGGTTATGCTGATAGGTTATGCTGATAGGATATGCTGATAGGTTATGCTGATAGGTCATGTTGATAGGATATGCTGATAGGATATGCTGATAAGATATGCTGATAGGATATGCTGATAAGATATGCTGATAGGATATGCTGATAGGTTATGCTGATAGGTCATGCTGATAGGTCATGTTGATAGGATATGCTGATAGGATATGCTGATAGGATATGCTGATAGGTTATGCTGATAGGTTATGCTGATAGGATATGCTGATAGGTTATGCTGATAGGTCATGCTGATAGGTCATGTTGATAGGATAAGCTGATAGGATATGCTGATAGGATATGCTAATAGGTTATGCTGATAGGATATGCTGATAGGTTATGCTGATTGGTCATGTTGATAGGATATGCTGATAGTATATGCTGATAGGATATGCTAATAGGTTATGTTGATAGGATATGCTTATAGGTTATGCTGATTGGTCATGTTGATAGGATATGCTGATAGGTTATGCTGATCGGTCATGTTGATAGGATATGCTGATAGTATATGGTGATAGGATATGCTGATAGGTTATGCTGTTAGGATATGCTGATCGGTCATGTTGATAGGATATGCTGATAGTATATGCTGATAGGATATGCTGATAGGTTATGCTGATAGGATATGCTGATAGGTTATGCTGATAGGTCATGTTGATAGGATATGCTGATAGGATATGCTGATAAGATATGCTGATAGGATATGCTGATAGGTTATGCTGATAGGTCATGCTGATAGGTCATGTTGATAGGATATGCTGATAGGATATGCTGATAGGATATGCTGATAGGTTATGCTGATAGGTTATTCTGATAGGATATGCTGATAGGTTATGCTGATAGGTCATGCTGATAGGTCATGTTGATAGGATAAGCTAATAGGATATGCTGATAGGTTATGCTGATAGTTTATGCTGATAGGTTATGCTGATCGGTCATGTTGATAGGATATGCTGATAGTATATGGTGATAGGATATGCTGATAGGTTATGCTGTTAGGATATGCTGATCGGTCATGTTGATAGGATATGCTGATAGTATATGCTGATAGGATATGCTGATAGGTTATGCTGATAGGATATGCTGATAGGTTATGCTGATAGGTCATGTTGATAGGATATGCTGATAGGATATGCTGATAAGATATGCTGATAGGATATGCTGATAGGTTATGCTGATAGGTCATGCTGATAGGTCATGTTGATAGGATATGCTGATAGGATATGCTGATAGGATATGCTGATAGGTTATGCTGATAGGTTATGCTGATAGGATATGCTGATAGGTTATGCTGATAGGTCATGCTGATAGGTCATGTTGATAGGATAAGCTAATAGGATATGCTGATAGGTTATGCTGATAGTTTATGCTGATAGGTTATGCTGATAGGTTATGCTGATAGGATATGCTGATAGTATATGCAAATAGGATATGCTAATAGGTTATGTTGATAGGATATGCTCATAGGTTATGCTGATTGGTCATGTTGATAGGATATGCTGATAGGATATGCTGATAGGTTATGCTGATCGGTCATGTTGATAGGATATGCTGATAGGATATGCTAATAGGTTATGTTGATAGGATATGCTTATAGGTTATGCTGATTGGTCATGTTGATAGGATATGCTGATAGTATATGCTGATAGGATATGCTGATAGGTTATGCTGATAGGATATGCTGATAGGTTATGCTGATAGGTTATGCTGATAGGATATGCTGATAGGTTATGCTGATAGGTCATGCTGATAGGTCATGTTGATAGGATAAGCTAATAGGATATGCTGATAGGTTATGCTGATAGTTTATGCTGATAGGTTATGCTGATAGGTTATGCTGATAGGATATGCTGATAGTATATGCTGATAGGATATGCTAATAGGTTATGTTGATAGGATATGCTCATAGGTTATGCTGATTGGTCATGTTGATAGGATATGCTGATAGGATATGCTGATAAAATATGCTGATAGGATATCCTGATAGGTTATGCTGATAGGTTATGCTGATAGGTTATGCTGATAGGATATGCTGATAGGATATGCTGATAGGTTATGCTGATAGGTCATGCTGATAGGTCATGTTGATAGGATATGCTGATAGGATATGCTGATAGTGTATGCTAATAGGTTATGCTAATAGGTTATGCTATTAGGATATGTTGATAGGATATGCTGATAGGTTATGCTGATAGGTTATGCTGATAGGTTAGGCTGATAGGTGATGCTGATAGGTCATGTTGATAGGATATGCTGATAGGATATGCTAATAGGTTATGTTGATAGGATATGCTTATAGGTTATGCTGATTGGTCATGTTGATAGGATATGCTGATAGGTTATGCTGATCGGTCATGTTGATAGGATATGCTGATAGTAAATGGTGATAGGATATGCTGATAGGTTATGCTGATAGGATATGCTGATAGGTTATTCTGATAGGTTATGCTGATAGGTCATGCTGATAGGATATGCTGATAGGTTATGCTGATAGGTCACGCTGATAGGTCACGTTGATAGGATATGCTGATTGGATATGCTGATAGGATATGCTGATAGGATATGTTGATAGGTTATGCTGATAGGTCATGCTGATAGGTCATGTTGATAGGATATGCTGATAGGATATGCTAATAGGTTATGTTGATTGGATATGCTTATAGGTTATGCTGATTGGTCATGTTGATAGGATATGCTGATAGGTTATGCTGATCGGTCATGTTGATAGGATATGCTGATAGTAAATGGTGATAGGATATGCTGATAGGTTATGCTGATAGGATATGCTGATAGGTTATTCTGATAGGTTATGCTGATAGGTCATGCTGATAGGATATGCTGATAGGTTATGCTGATAGGTCACGCTGATAGGTCACGTTGATAGGATATGCTGATAGGATATGCTGATAGGATATGTTGATAGGATATGTTGATAGGTTATGCTGATAGGTCATGCTGATAGGTCATGTTGATAGGATATGCTGATAGGATATGCTGATAAAATATGCTGATAGGATATCCTGATAGGTTATGCTGATAGGTTATGCTGATAGGTTATGCTGATAGGATATGCTGATAGGATATGCTGATAGGTTAGGCTGATAGGTCATGCTGATAGGTCATGTTGATAGGATATGCTGATAGGTTATGCTGATAGATCATGTTGATAGGATATGCTGATAGGTCATGCTGATAGGTTATGCTGATAGGTCATGCTGATAGGATATGCTGATAGGTTATGCTGATAGATCATGTTGATAGGTTAGGCTGATAGGTTATGCTGATAGGTCATGCTGATAGGTCATGTTGATAGGATATGCTGATAGGATATGCTGATAAAATATGCTGATAGGATATCCTGATAGGTTATGCTGATAGGTTATGCTGATAGGTTATGCTGATAGGATATGCTAATAGGTTATGTTGATAGGATATGCTGATAGGATATTCTGATAGGTTATGCTGATAGGTCATGCTGATAGGATATGCTGATAGGTTATGCTGATAGGTCATGCTGATAGGTCATGTTGATAGGATATGCTGATAGGATATGCTGATAGGGTATGCTAATAGGTTATGCTGATAGGTTATGCAATTAGGATATGTTGATAGGATATGCTGATAGGTTATGCTGATAGGTTAGGCTGATTGGTGATGCTGATAGGTCATGTTGATAGGATATGCTGATAGGTTATGCTGATAGATCATGTTGATAGGATATGCTGATAGATCATGCTGATAGGTTATGCTGATAGGTCATGCTGATAGGATATGCTGATAGGTTATGCTGATAGATCATGTTGATAGGTTAGGCTGATAGGTTATGCTGATAGGTCATGCTGATAGGTCATGTTGATAGGATATGCTGATAGGATATGCTGATAAAATATGCTGATAGGATATCCTGATAGGTTATGCTGATAGGTTATGCTGATAGGTTATGCTATTAGGATATGTTGATAGGATATGCTGATAGGTTATGCTAATAGGTTATGCTGATAGTTTATGCTGATAGGTTATGCTGATTGGTCATGTTGATAGGATATGCTGATAGTATATGCTGATAGGATATGCTAATAGGTTATGTTGATAGGATATGCTCATAGGTTATGCTGATTGGTCATGTTGATAGGATATGCTGATAGGTTATGCTGATCAGTCATGTTGATAGGATATGCTGATAGTATATGCTGATAGGATATGCTAATAGGTTATGTTGATAGGATATGCTTATAGGTTATGCTGATTGGTCATGTTGATAGGATATGCTGATAGGTTATGCTGATAGGATATGCTGATAGGTTATGCTGATAGGATATGCTGATAGGATATGCTGATAGGTTATGCTGATAGGTCATGTTGATAGGATATGCTGATAGGATATGCTGATAAGATATGCTAATAGGATATGCTGATAGGTTATGCTGATAGGTCATGCTGATAGGTCATGTTGATAGGATATGCTGATAGGATATGCTGATAGGATATGCTGATAGGTTATGCTGATAGGTTATGCTGATAGGATATGCTGATAGGTTATGCTGATAGGTCATGCTGATATGTCATGTTGATAGGATAAGCTGATAGGATATGCTGATAGGATATGCTAATAGGTTATGCTGATAGGATATGCTGATAGGTTATGCTGATTGGTCATGTTGATAGGATATGCTGATAGTATATGCTGATAGGATATGCTAATAGGTTATGTTGATAGGATATGCTTATAGGTTATGCTGATTGGTCATGTTGATAGGATATGCTGATAGGTTATGCTGATCGGTCATGTTGATAGGATATGCTGATAGTATATGGTGATAGGATATGCTGATAGGTTATGCTGTTAGGATATGCTGATCGGTCATGTTGATAGGATATGCTGATAGTATATGCTGATAGGATATGCTGATAGGTTATGCTGATAGGATATGCTGATAGGTTATGCTGATAGGTCATGTTGATAGGATATGCTGATAGGATATGCTGATAAGATATGCTGATAGGATATGCTGATAGGTTATGCTGATAGGTCATGCTGATAGGTCATGTTGATAGGATATGCTGATAGGATATGCTGATAGGATATGCTGATAGGTTATGCTGATAGGTTATTCTGATAGGATATGCTGATAGGTTATGCTGATAGGTCATGCTGATAGGTCATGTTGATAGGATAAGCTAATAGGATATGCTGATAGGTTATGCTGATAGTTTATGCTGATAGGTTATGCTGATCGGTCATGTTGATAGGATATGCTGATAGTATATGGTGATAGGATATGCTGATAGGTTATGCTGTTAGGATATGCTGATCGGTCATGTTGATAGGATATGCTGATAGTATATGCTGATAGGATATGCTGATAGGTTATGCTGATAGGATATGCTGATAGGTTATGCTGATAGGTCATGTTGATAGGATATGCTGATAGGATATGCTGATAAGATATGCTGATAGGATATGCTGATAGGTTATGCTGATAGGTCATGCTGATAGGTCATGTTGATAGGATATGCTGATAGGATATGCTGATAGAATATGCTGATAGGTTATGCTGATAGGTTATGCTGATAGGATATGCTGATAGGTTATGCTGATAGGTCATGCTGATAGGTCATGTTGATAGGATAAGCTAATAGGATATGCTGATAGGTTATGCTGATAGTTTATGCTGATAGGTTATGCTGATAGGTTATGCTGATAGGATATGCTGATAGTATATGCAAATAGGATATGCTAATAGGTTATGTTGATAGGATATGCTCATAGGTTATGCTGATTGGTCATGTTGATAGGATATGCTGATAGGATATGCTGATAGGTTATGCTGATCGGTCATGTTGATAGGATATGCTGATAGGATATGCTAATAGGTTATGTTGATAGGATATGCTTATAGGTTATGCTGATTGGTCATGTTGATAGGATATGCTGATAGTATATGCTGATAGGATATGCTGATAGGTTATGCTGATAGGATATGCTGATAGGTTATGCTGATAGGTTATGCTGATAGGATATGCTGATAGGTTATGCTGATAGGTCATGCTGATAGGTCATGTTGATAGGATAAGCTAATAGGATATGCTGATAGGTTATGCTGATAGTTTATGCTGATAGGTTATGCTGATAGGTTATGCTGATAGGATATGCTGATAGTATATGCTGATAGGATATGCTAATAGGTTATGTTGATAGGATATGCTCATAGGTTATGCTGATTGGTCATGTTGATAGGATATGCTGATAGGATATGCTGATAAAATATGCTGATAGGATATCCTGATAGGTTATGCTGATAGGTTATGCTGATAGGTTATGCTGATAGGATATGCTGATAGGATATGCTGATAGGTTATGCTGATAGGTCATGCTGATAGGTCATGTTGATAGGATATGCTGATAGGATATGCTGATAGTGTATGCTAATAGGTTATGCTAATAGGTTATTCTATTAGGATATGTTGATAGGATATGCTGATAGGTTATGCTGATAGGTTATGCTGATAGGTTAGGCTGATAGGTGATGCTGATAGGTCATGTTGATAGGATATGCTGATAGGATATGCTAATAGGTTATTTTGATAGGATATGCTTATAGGTTATGCTGATTGGTCATGTTGATAGGATATGCTGATAGGTTATGCTGATCGGTCATGTTGATAGGATATGCTGATAGTAAATGGTGATAGGATATGCTGATAGGTTATGCTGATAGGATATGCTGATAGGTTATTCTGATAGGTTATGCTGATAGGTCATGCTGATAGGATATGCTGATAGGTTATGCTGATAGGTCACGCTGATAGGTCACGTTGATAGGATATGCTGATTGGATATGCTGATAGGATATGCTGATAGGATATGTTGATAGGTTATGCTGATAGGTCATGCTGATAGGTCATGTTGATAGGATATGCTGATAGGATATGCTAATAGGTTATGTTGATTGGATATGCTTATAGGTTATGCTGATTGGTCATGTTGATAGGATATGCTGATAGGTTATGCTGATCGGTCATGTTGATAGGATATGCTGATAGTAAATGGTGATAGGATATGCTGATAGGTTATGCTGATAGGATATGCTGATAGGTTATTCTGATAGGTTATGCTGATAGGTCATGCTGATAGGATATGCTGATAGGTTATGCTGATAGGTCACGCTGATAGGTCACGTTGATAGGATATGCTGATAGGATATGCTGATAGGATATGTTGATAGGATATGTTGATAGGTTATGCTGATAGGTCATGCTGATAGGTCATGTTGATAGGATATGCTGATAGGATATGCTGATAAAATATGCTGATAGGATATCCTGATAGGTTATGCTGATAGGTTATGCTGATAGGTTATGCTGATAGGATATGCTGATAGGATATGCTGATAGGTTAGGCTGATAGGTCATGCTGATAGGTCATGTTGATAGGATATGCTGATAGGTTATGCTGATAGATCATGTTGATAGGATATGCTGATAGGTCATGCTGATAGGTTATGCTGATAGGTCATGCTGATAGGATATGCTGATAGGTTATGCTGATAGATCATGTTGATAGGTTAGGCTGATAGGTTATGCTGATAGGTCATGCTGATAGGTCATGTTGATAGGATATGCTGATAGGATATGCTGATAAAATATGCTGATAGGATATCCTGATAGGTTATGCTGATAGGTTATGCTGATAGGTTATGCTGATAGGATATGCTAATAGGTTATGTTGATAGGATATGCTGATAGGATATTCTGATAGGTTATGCTGATAGGTCATGCTGATAGGATATGCTGATAGGTTATGCTGATAGGTCATGCTGATAGGTCATGTTGATAGGATATGCTGATAGGATATGCTGATAGGGTATGCTAATAGGTTATGCTGATAGGTTATGCAATTAGGATATGTTGATAGGATATGCTGATAGGTTATGCTGATAGGTTAGGCTGATTGGTGATGCTGATAGGTCATGTTGATAGGATATGCTGATAGGTTATGCTGATAGATCATGTTGATAGGATATGCTGATAGGTCATGCTGATAGGTTATGCTGATAGGTCATGCTGATAGGATATGCTGATAGGTTATGCTGATAGATCATGTTGATAGGTTAGGCTGATAGGTTATGCTGATAGGTCATGCTGATAGGTCATGTTGATAGGATATGCTGATAGGATATGCTGATAAAATATGCTGATAGGATATCCTGATAGGTTATGCTGATAGGTTATGCTGATAGGTTATGCTATTAGGATATGTTGATAGGATATGCTGATAGGTTATGCTGATAGGTTAGGCTGATAGGTTATGCTGATAGGTGATGCTGATAGGTCATGTTGATAGGATATGCTGATAGGTTATGCTGATAGATCATGTTGATAGGATATGCTGATAGGTCATGCTGATAGGTTATGCTGATAGGTCATGCTGATAGGATATGCTGATAGGTTATGCTGATAGATCATGTTGATAGGTTAGGCTGATAGGTTATGCTGATAGGATATGCTGATAGGTCATGTTGATAGGATATGCTGATAGGATATGCTGATAAAATATGCTGATAGGATATGCTGATAAAATATGCTGATAGGATATCCTGATAGGTTATGCTGATAGGTTATGCTGATAGGTTATGCTATTAGGATATGTTGATAGGATATGCTGATAGGTTATGCTGATAGGTTAGGCTGATAGGTTATGCTGATAGGTGATGCTGATAGGTCATGTTGATAGGATATGCTGATAGGTTATGCTGATAGATCATGTTGATAGGATATGCTGATAGGTCATGCTGATAGGTTATGCTGATAGGTCATGCTGATAGGATATGCTGATAGGTTATGCTGATAGATCATGTTGATAGGTTAGGCTGATAGGTTATGCTGATAGGATATGCTGATAGGTCATGTTGATAGGATATGCTGATAGGATATGCTGATAAAATATGCTGATAGGATATCCTGATAGGTTATGCTGATAGGTTATGCTGATAGGTTATGCTGATAGGATATGCTGATAGGATATGCTAATAGGTTATGTTGATAGGATATGCTGATAGGATATTCTGATAGGTTATGCTGATAGGTCATGCTGATAGGATATGCTGATAGGTTATGCTGATAGGTCATGCTGATAGGTCATGTTGATAGGATATGCTGATAGGATATGCTGATAGGGTATGCTAATAGGTTATGCTGATAGGTTATGCTATTAGGATATGTTGATAGGATATGCTGATAGGTTATGCTGATAGGTTAGGCTGATTGGTGATGCTGATAGGTCATGTTGATAGTATATGCTGATAGGTTATGCTGATAGATCATGTTGATAGGATATGCTGATAGGTCATGCTGATAGGTTATGCTGATAGGTCATGCTGATAGGATATGCTGATAGGTTATGCTGATAGATCATGTTGATAGGTTAGGCTGATAGGTTATGCTGATAGGTCATGCTGATAGGTCATGTTGATAGGATATGCTGATAGGATATTTCTTATAAAATATGCTGATAGGATATCCTGATAGGTTATGCTGATAGGTTATGCTGATAGGTTATGCTGATAGGATATGCTGATAGGATATGCTAATAGGTTATGTTGATAGGATATGCTGATAGGATATTCTGATAGGTTATGCTGATAGGTCATGCTGATAGGATATGCTGATAGGTTATGCTGATAGGTCATGCTGATAGGTCATGTTGATAGGATATGCTGATAGGATATGCTGATAGGGTATGCTAATAGGTTATGCTGATAGGTTATGCTATTAGGATATGTTGATAGGATATGCTGATAGGTTATGCTGATAGGTGATGCTGATAGGTCATGTTGATAGGATATGCTGATAGGTTATGCTGATAGATCATGTTGATAGGATATGCTGATAGGTCATGCTGATAGGTTATGCTGATAGGTCATGCTGATAGGATATGCTGATAGGTTATGCTGATAGATCATGTTGATAGGTTAGGCTGATAGGATATGCTGATAGGATATGCTGATAGGTTATGCTGATAGGTCATGCTGATAGGATATGCTGATAGGTTATCCTGATAGGTTATTCTTATAGATCATGTTGATAGGATATGCTGATAGGTCATGCTGATAGGTTATGCTGATAGATCATGTTGATAGGATATGCTGATAGGTTATGCTGATAGGTTATGCTGATAGATCATGTTGATAGGATATGTTGATAGGTCATGCTGATAGGATATGCTGATAGATCATGCTGATAGGTCATGCTGATAGATCATGTTGATAGGTTAGGCTGATAGGATATGCTGATAGGATATGCTGATAGGATATGCTGATAGGTTATGCTGATAGGTCATGCTGATAGGATATGCTGATAGGTTATCCTGATAGGTTATTCTTATAGATCATGTTGATAGGATATGCTGATAGGTCATGCTGATAGGTTATGCTGATAGATCATGTTGATAGGATATGCTGATAGGTTATGCTGATAGGTTATGCTGATAGATCATGTTGATAGGATATGTTGATAGGTCATGCTGATAGGATATGCTGATAGATCATGCTGATAGGTCATGCTGATAGATCATGTTGATAGGTTAGGCTGATAGGATATGCTGATAGGATATGCTGATAGGTTATGCTGATAGGTCATGCTGATAGGATATGCTGATAGGTCATGCTGATAGGATATGCTGATAGGTCATGCTGATAGGATATCCTGATAGGTTATGCTGATAGGTTATGCTGATAGGTTATGCTGATAGGATATGCTAATAGGTTATGTTGATAGGATATGCTGATAGGATATTCTGATAGGTTATGCTGATAGGTCATGCTGATAGGATATGCTGATAGGTTATGCTGATAGGTCATGCTGATAGGTCATGTTGATAGGATATGCTGATAGGATATGCTGATAGGGTATGCTAATAGGTTATGCTGATAGGTTATGCAATTAGGATATGTTGATAGGATATGCTGATAGGTTATGCTGATAGGTTAGGCTGATTGGTGATGCTGATAGGTCATGTTGATAGGATATGCTGATAGGTTATGCTGATAGATCATGTTGATAGGATATGCTGATAGGTCATGCTGATAGGTTATGCTGATAGGTCATGCTGATAGGATATGCTGATAGGTTATGCTGATAGATCATGTTGATAGGTTAGGCTGATAGGTTATGCTGATAGGTCATGCTGATAGGTCATGTTGATAGGATATGCTGATAGGATATGCTGATAAAATATGCTGATAGGATATCCTGATAGGTTATGCTGATAGGTTATGCTGATAGGTTATGCTATTAGGATATGTTGATAGGATATGCTGATAGGTTATGCTGATAGGTTAGGCTGATAGGTTATGCTGATAGGTGATGCTGATAGGTCATGTTGATAGGATATGCTGATAGGTTATGCTGATAGATCATGTTGATAGGATATGCTGATAGGTCATGCTGATAGGTTATGCTGATAGGTCATGCTGATAGGATATGCTGATAGGTTATGCTGATAGATCATGTTGATAGGTTAGGCTGATAGGTTATGCTGATAGGATATGCTGATAGGTCATGTTGATAGGATATGCTGATAGGATATGCTGATAAAATATGCTGATAGGATATCCTGATAGGTTATGCTGATAGGTTATGCTGATAGGTTATGCTGATAGGATATGCTGATAGGATATGCTAATAGGTTATGTTGATAGGATATGCTGATAGGATATTCTGATAGGTTATGCTGATAGGTCATGCTGATAGGATATGCTGATAGGTTATGCTGATAGGTCATGCTGATAGGTCATGTTGATAGGATATGCTGATAGGATATGCTGATAGGGTATGCTAATAGGTTATGCTGATAGGTTATGCTATTAGGATATGTTGATAGGATATGCTGATAGGTTATGCTGATAGGTTAGGCTGATTGGTGATGCTGATAGGTCATGTTGATAGTATATGCTGATAGGTTATGCTGATAGATCATGTTGATAGGATATGCTGATAGGTCATGCTGATAGGTTATGCTGATAGGTCATGCTGATAGGATATGCTGATAGGTTATGCTGATAGATCATGTTGATAGGTTAGGCTGATAGGTTATGCTGATAGGTCATGCTGATAGGTCATGTTGATAGGATATGCTGATAGGATATTTCTTATAAAATATGCTGATAGGATATCCTGATAGGTTATGCTGATAGGTTATGCTGATAGGTTATGCTGATAGGATATGCTGATAGGATATGCTAATAGGTTATGTTGATAGGATATGCTGATAGGATATTCTGATAGGTTATGCTGATAGGTCATGCTGATAGGATATGCTGATAGGTTATGCTGATAGGTCATGCTGATAGGTCATGTTGATAGGATATGCTGATAGGATATGCTGATAGGGTATGCTAATAGGTTATGCTGATAGGTTATGCTATTAGGATATGTTGATAGGATATGCTGATAGGTTATGCTGATAGGTGATGCTGATAGGTCATGTTGATAGGATATGCTGATAGGTTATGCTGATAGATCATGTTGATAGGATATGCTGATAGGTCATGCTGATAGGTTATGCTGATAGGTCATGCTGATAGGATATGCTGATAGGTTATGCTGATAGATCATGTTGATAGGTTAGGCTGATAGGATATGCTGATAGGATATGCTGATAGGTTATGCTGATAGGTCATGCTGATAGGATATGCTGATAGGTTATCCTGATAGGTTATTCTTATAGATCATGTTGATAGGATATGCTGATAGGTCATGCTGATAGGTTATGCTGATAGATCATGTTGATAGGATATGCTGATAGGTTATGCTGATAGGTTATGCTGATAGATCATGTTGATAGGATATGTTGATAGGTCATGCTGATAGGATATGCTGATAGATCATGCTGATAGGTCATGCTGATAGATCATGTTGATAGGTTAGGCTGATAGGATATGCTGATAGGATATGCTGATAGGTTATGCTGATAGGTCATGCTGATAGGATATGCTGATAGGTCATGCTGATAGGATATGCTGATAGGTCATGCTGATAGGATATGCTGATAGGTCATGCTGATAGGTCATGCTGATAGGATATGCTGATAGGTCATGCTGATAGGTCATGCTGATAGATCATGCTGATAGGTCATGCTGATAGATCATGCTGATAGGTCATGCTGATAGATCATGCTGATAGGTCATGCTGATAGGTCATGCTGATAGGATATGCTGATAGATCATGCTGATAGGTCATGCTGATAGATCATGTTGATAGGTTAGGCTGATAGGATATGCTGATAGGATATGCTGATAGGTTATGCTGATAGGTCATGCTGATAGGTTATGCTGATAGGTCATGCTGATAGGATATGCTGATAGGTTATGCTGATAGATCATGTTGATAGGTTAGGCTGATAGGTTATGCTGATAGGTCATGCTGATAGGTCATGTTGATAGGATATGCTGATAGGATATGCTGATAAAATATGCTGATAGGATATCCTGATAGGTTATGCTGATAGGTTATGCTAATAGGTTATGCTATTAGGATATGTTGATAGGATATGCTGATAGGTTATGCTGATAGGTTAGGCTGATAGGTTATGCTGATAGGTGATGCTGATAGGTCATGTTGATAGGATATGCTGATAGGTTATGCTGATAGATCATGTTGATAGGATATGCTGATAGGTCATGCTGATAGGTTATGCTGATAGGTCATGCTGATAGGATATGCTGATAGGTTATGCTGATAGATCATGTTGATAGGTTAGGCTGATAGGTTATGCTGATAGGTCATGCTGATAGGTCATGTTGATAGGATATGCTGATAGGATATGCTGATAAAATATGCTGATAGGATATCCTGATAGGTTATGCTGATAGGTTATGCTGATAGGATATGCTGATAGGATATGCTAATAGGTTATGTTGATAGGATATGCTGATAGGATATTCTGATAGGTTATGCTGATAGGTCATGCTGATAGGATATGCTGATAGGTTATGCTGATAGGTCATGCTGATAGGTCATGTTGATAGGATATGCTGATAGGATATGCTGATAGGGTATGCTAATAGGTTATGCTGATAGGTTATGCTATTAGGATATGTTGATAGGATATGCTGATAGGTTATGCTGATAGGTTAGGCTGATTGGTGATGCTGATAGGTCATGTTGATAGGATATGCTGATAGGTTATGCTGATAGATCATGTTGATAGGATATGCTGATAGGTCATGCTGATAGGTTATGCTGATAGGTCATGCTGATAGGATATGCTGATAGGTTATGCTGATAGATCATGTTGATAGGTTAGGCTGATAGGTTATGCTGAAAGGTCATGCTGAAAGGTCATGTTGATAGGATATGCTGATAGGATATGCTGATAAAATATGCTGATAGGATATCCTGATAGGTTATGCTGATAGGTTATGCTGATAGGTTATGCTGATAGGATATGCTGATAGGATATGCTAATAGGTTATGTTGATAGGATATGCTGATAGGATATTCTGATAGGTTATGCTGATAGGTCATGCTGATAGGATATGCTGATAGGATATGCTGATAGGTCATGCTGATAGGTCATGCTGATAGGATATGCTGATAGGTCATGCTGATAGGTCATGCTGATAGGTCATGCTGATAGATCATGCTGATAGGTCATGCTGATAGATCATGCTGATAGGTCATGCTGATAGATCATGCTGATAGGTCATGCTGATAGGTCATGCTGATAGATCGTGTTGATAGGTTAGGCTGATAGGATATGCTGATAGGATATGCTGATAGGTTATGCTGATAGGTCATGCTGATAGGATATGCTGATAGGTCATGCTGATAGGATATGCTGATAGGTCATGCTGATAGGATATGCTGATAGGTCATGCTGATAGGTCATGCTGATAGGATATGCTGATAGGTCATGCTGATAGGTCATGCTGATAGATCATGCTGATAGATCATGCTGATAGGTCATGCTGATAGATCATGCTGATAGGTCATGCTGATAGGTCATGCTGATAGGATAGTGTCTCTAGGGGGTTGTTCCCCCTTTAGACTACAGTAAGACATCACAGCTAAGAACGACAACGTTAATTGTTTTTTATTACATTATCCGGTGGAAGGTTGTACTGACACAAAGACCTCAGGGGGGAAAGTCAGATAACGTCCCAAATGGCACCATACTCCCTGTATAGGTACTACTTTTGACGAGAGCCCTGTGACCATTGAGATACATCCGCAGTCAGTGATTCTTCCGTGATGTGAATGCGTGGCGGCCATTGGTGACGAGCTGGAAAAGAATCAGCTGTGTAAGCGCAACAAAGTTTTTGTTGGTCACAACTTGTGACATGGAAGAATTGCATGTGCAGGTGTGAACAAGCAGCAACACCCCGTGCGGTTGGTTGTTTTCGTTCTTGTGATGCTGTGTGTGTTCCATCACTGTGACAGTGTGTGTGATGGTGTGTGTGGGGTTGACAGTAAACATCAGAACAGGCCTCACGGTTCTGCACACACACACACACACATGCAAACACAAACCCACACACACAAAGCACACACACACACCCTCAGAGGGCTGCAGAGAAAGTAAAGGCTTTGCCAACACTACTCCCCCTAGACTAGCTTTGCAACACCATGTCTCATTACAGCTACTCCATTTAGACCAGCATTACAACACCATGTCTCATTACAGCTACTCCATTTAGACCAGCATTACAACACCATGTTTCATTACAGCTACTCCATTTAGACCAGCATTACAACACCATGTTTCATTACAGCTACTCCATTTAGACCAGCATTACAACACTATGTCTCATTACAGCTACTCCATTTAGACTAGCATTACAACACCATGTCTCATTACAGCTACTCCATTTAGACCAGCATTACAACACCATGTCTCATTACAGCTACTCCATTTAGACCAGCATTACAAAACCATGTTTCATTACAGCTACTCCATTTAGACCAGCATTACAACACCATGTCTCATTACAGCTACTCCATTTAGACCAGCATTACAACACCATGTTTCATTACAGCTACTCCATTTAGACCAGCATTACAACACCATGTCTCATTACAGCTACTCCATTTAGACTAGCATTACAACACCATGTCTCATTACAGCTACTCCATTTAGACCAGCATTACAACACCATGTTTCATTACAGCTACTCCATTTAGACCAGCATTACAACACCATGTCTCATTACAGCTACTCCATTTAGACTAGCATTACAACACCATGTCTCATTACAGCTACTCCATTTAGACCAGCATTACAACACCATGTCTCATTACAGCTACTCCATTTAGACTAGCATTACAACACCATGTCTCATTACAGCTACTCCATTTAGACTAGCATTACAACACCATGTCTCATTACAGCTACTCCATTTAGACCAGCATTACAACACCATGTTTCATTACAGCTACTCCATTTAGACCAGCATTACAACACCATGTCTCATTACAGCTACTCCATTTAGACCAGCATTACAACACCATGTCTCATTACAGCTACTCCATTTAGACCAGCATTACAACACCATGTCTCATTACAGCTACTCCATTTAGACCAGCATTACAACACCATGTTTCATTACAGCTACTCCATTTAGACCAGCATTACAACACCATGTCTCATTACAGCTACTCCATTTAGACCAGCATTACAACACCATGTCTCATTACAGCTACTCCATTTAGACTAGCATTACAACACCATGTCTCATTACAGCTACTCCATTTAGACCAGCATTACAACACCATGTCTCATTACAGCTACTCCATTTAGACTAGCATTACAACACCATGTCTCAATTACAGCTACTCCATTTAGACTAGCATTACAACACCATGTCTCATTACAGCTACTAGACTACTCCTTGGCCCACTTTAATAGTATTAGCTTTAATAACCCAGAATGACACAGTTCGTATTTATAGTACATAAACATTTGCTTACTGATTCTGTGATACTAGATAGTGTGACCTGTCATATCCAAATAGCCTAGTTTGAATGCACACAACTCCCATGGATAGATGCTCCTATCTTTGCAGTGACTTAATTAATCTCTTTGCATTTCATACTTTTACAGATACCATTATCATTTCTGCCTAATTTCACATTAGTGTAAATCATGAATTTAGTTATATGACCACAGCTGACACATTCTCCCAACACTATGTATTTTCTGTCTCTGAAGACATATGGTGGGCCGCATCCTCCGTGCTTTTAGCTTCTCCCCGGCAGGGCTGGCTGTTCTGGAAAAACAAGCTTTAGAAGACACAGATGTCACATTATGTGACAAATTAAGAAATGGCTGTATATATGTGACTGTACGTGATGACTGTGGTCTGTGGCCTAATTACAAACACAGGGGTGAAATGAACCAATACACCAGATGAGGATTACTACTGTGACAGCCACAATAACATGTTGATATATATGTTATACATGTTCTACAATAACACGACAAGTGTTAAAATGTGAGTTTTAAAGTTTTAAAATGCAAGTGTTTGAATTTGAGTGTTAGAATGCCTTGCTCTACATTTTACAATTACAAACAGAAAAGGAGGTCGCTGTATTTTGACCCTGCTTCATAGGATAATCCTTCTCTTTGATTTCTTAGAAGGCTGTTGATGTAGCTTTGTAATGTTTAAATTACATTATTTGAAGTAGGTCAGACAGTGAAGTGAATCACATTCAAAACTTTATTGTAGTGAAGCTCTTTCTTTATGCATATGCAGACATAGTTGATTTAAACAAAGGGTTTGACCTCGCAGTTCATAACATCTTTGTTTCAGAGTCCAACCCTTCTGACCAGAAACCTCTCAACATCATTAAGAATGCAAAATTCTGTGGGAGGAGAAAGATAAAGTGTTGTACCTTCATCTGGATCGTCATTGAGTGACGCCTTCTCCTACCACTCCAGAGGCCCACCCTTCTCCTACCACTCCAGAGGCCCATCCCTTCTCCTACCACTCCAGAAGCCCATCCCTTCTCCTACCACTCCAGAAGCCCATCCCTTCTCCTACCATACCAGAGGCCAATCCCTTCTCCTACCACTCCAGAGGCCAATCCCTTCTCCTACCACTCCAGAGGCCAATCCCTTCTCCTACCACTCCAGAAGCCCATCCCTTCTCCTACCACTCCAGAGGCCAATCCCTTCTCCTTCCACTCCAGAGGCCAATCCCTTCTCCTTCCACTCCAGAGGCCCATCCCATCCCTTCTCCTACCACTCCAGAGGCCCATCCCATCCCTTCTCCGACCACTCCAGAGGCCCATCTCATCCACGGTCCAGACTTCCATTATCTAGTTGGGTTACCAGGTGCACGACCAGACTTCATCTCTAGAATGATAGTGGGATTTTGACTTCCACCTGCCCAGGGTGACCTGTCTATAACCTGTCCAGCTCTACCTGCCCTGATAGACAGTGCCCCCTCCACCTGAGCCACCTGACCAGACTTCATCTCTAGAATGATAGTGGGATTTTGCCAGACTTCCACCTGCCCAGGGTGACCTGTCCATAACCTGTCCAGCTCTACCTGCCCTGATAGACAGTGCCCCCTCCACCTGAGCCTCTGTTCCTCATCCCCAACCCAGCCCCCAAACCCCCCAGTCCCCCGGTTCCTCAGCCCCAACCCACCCCCCAAACCCCCCAGTCCCCGGTTCCTTAGCCCCAACCCACCCCCAAACCCCCAGTCCCCTGTTCCTCAGCCCCAACCCACCTCCCAAACCCCCAGTCCCCTGTTCCTCAGCCCCAGCCCGAAGAAGGGGAGGATGGGTGATGGACCTGTGAGTCTCCCTGGTCTCTCTCATTCCTTCTCTCTCATCCTCTCATGGAGCCTCCTGTTGACAACTCCACCTCCCCCTGGAACTCTTCCCAGTCCTCCCTCTCCGGACTTGCAGGTCGGTACCAACTAAGGTTCTGGTAACTTTCTTTTTTTTAGAAGATTAATAAGCAGGAAATCTGGAATCCTCCAACCAGGATTTCTGGAAAACCTGGGATTTCTGGGACAGTTTTCCTAATTTTGCTGCCTGAGTACTGACTTTAACTTAACTTGATTAAAGACAGTACTCTGGACTTTATTGTGTTCTTGATCTTTGATAATTTTGCATGTATTTATAGGCAACTCTATATGTATTTTAAATATGTGTAATACAATGTATTCATTCTTTCATTTAGGTCCCTGGCTCCCAGCATTCCCAGCCTTGCTGCACCCCAATGCCTCTAACGTGAGTCTTCCCGTGGGCACCGGAGCCAGCGGAGCCCCCCTGGACCTGGCCCAGTCCCTGGCCCTGTGTGCGATGCTTCTCATGGACCTCTTAGCGGTCGTAGGCAACCTAGCCGTCATGGCTGTCATCACCAAGACGCCGCAGCTGAGGAAGTTCGCCTTCGTGTTCCACCTGTGTCTGGTTGACCTGCTGGCGGCTCTGGTTCTGATGCCTCTGGGCATGCTGCCGGACCGGGTTTTGGCGCACGACGAAGCACTGTGTCGGAGCTACCTCTGTCTTAGCGTGGGTCTGGTCAGTGCTGCCATCTTGTCTATCTCTGCCATCAACGTGGAGAGGTACTATTATATTGTCCACCCCATGCGCCATGAGGTCAAGATGACCGTGGGGGTGGTTGTGACGGTGCTGGTCGGAATCTGGGTCAAAGCTATTGTCACATCGGCAATGCCGCTCCTGGGCTGGGTGCTCCAGGGGAGCCAGGGGGTAGTTGTCGGACTCGGAGGGGGACTAGGGACTCCCATGATCCCGGGTCCTCCAAGCCAGAGACGTTGCTCCCTACACTGGACTGGAGGAGGAGGGACAACACGGTTAATATTCATGCTCTTCTTCACTTTTGTCTACTTCCTGTGTCCAGTGCTGATTATCCTTGTTGTGTACTGTAACATGTTTAAAGTAGCCAGGGTGGCAGCCATGCAGCACGGCCCCTTACCTACCGGGATGGACACACCTGGGCCCCGCCCTCACCGCTCCGAGTCCCTCAGCAGCCAATCCACCATGGCTGCCAGCCTGGGAGGCCCTGGAGGTGGCCCTGGGGGCCCATGTCCTCCACTCCGCACCCCCAGTCAGAGGACCTTCAACGGGGGTAAAGCTGCGGCAGTCTTGGTGGCGGTTGGAGGCCAGTTCCTATGCTGCTGGCTGCCTTATTTCTCCTTCCACCTGTACGCCGCCCTGGTCTCCACCCCCCCGGCCTCCCTGGCTTCGGCCCAGCTGGAGGAAGTCGTGACCTGGATCGGTTACTTCTGCTTCACCTCTAACCCCTTATTCTACGGCTGTCTGAATCGGCAGATCCGCACGGAGCTGGGCCGAAGCCTAGCTTGTATCTTTAAGCGGGCGGGGCCGGGCAACGGGGATCAGCTGGCCAGCCGAGAGGCCTCCATCGAGGAGAACTTCCTCCAGTTCCTCCAGGGGACAGGGTGCAATCTGGAGCCCTGTGGATCCCAGGCACACAGCAGGGCCAGTAGGCCAGAGGAGGTGGAGGAGGCAGGGGAGAGGGGCCCTCTTCAAGATGGACCTTGTCAGGAGAACACGCTGGTCCAGGAACACACGCCTGTTGACTTCCACATCCCTGGACAGATTATCGAGGAGACATCTGAGTTCTTGGAGCAGCAGCATCTGAATCTGAACAATGACATCAACCTAGCAGACAACTGCTGCAGGGTAAACAGAACAGTGCTGGACAGTGCCTGAGCTGTAGCAGACACCAGCCACTCACGTGTACAGTAGGCCTTTTTTGGGGGGCCAGGCCTCAGAGGTGGAAACACTAAAGTCTTAGTCTGTAGGACAAGCACCGGTGTAGAGTCCTATGGTGGAAACGGCAGATAGATGCCATGTTATTTAGAGTGTCTGAGTATTCCATCTGATGCTGGACTTGATGGTGTTGTGTCCACATTTGCTACAGTTTGATTATGGGACATAATGTGTACATAGTAAGTAGTTACTACTACAGATAATGTACAGAGTTGCTATCTTCTTTTGAAGAATTCAGGTTGTTATTATCATTCTAAATCTCTATGTTCATTCTTCTGTCACTATAATCAGGGTTCCTTTAGGGGAAGTGAGGGTATGATACAGGGGGTGGGGGGAAATTCCATTTAAATTCAGTAAACTCCAGAAATAAACAGAAATTCTAATTCCAATCAGTCCTCCATGCTTTTCTATGAGGTTTACTTCCTGAATTGACTGAATGGAAATGTAATTTACCCTAACCCTGGTGTGATGACATTGGTACCCATTTTCTATTAAGCCCAAAGCTCCTTACATGAAATATACATTTACTGCCAGTCTACCTCCCCTGTGTCCTTCAGTCAATCAATGTATCTATTGGTACTGAATTATATTTTGGTCTGGGAAAGAGTGAGAGAACATCTAACATATTAGCACTTTTAACAATCTTTGTTTTGGTGTGGATCGCACAAATCATTTTTGTCAAAGTCTGACAGAACCGCTTAAGACAACCAGTTAGACAAATGTAAAACGACAATCCTATAGGCATATACATACAGTAGCAGACAATCCTATAGGCATATACATACAGTAGCAGACAATCCTATAGGCATATACATACAGTAGCAGACAATCCTATAGGCATATATATACAGTAGCAGACAACGGGTTCAGTACCAGATCAACACACTGATCATAGCAGAGAACAGGATACTGTTTATTCCCCGTTACAGTCCCATCCGCTACCTAATGCAACCAAGAAATTAATGCAGATGTAGATGTTTCCCTGGAGTAGGACATAAAAAAACTCAATCTGAAGCACTATGTTCCCTGGTCAACAGTAGTGCACTATGTAGGGAATAGGGGGCAATTTGGGATGTAGTCAATGTGTTAACAGGATCATTTTACAACTGATCCTTTCCAATGGTATTTATAGCTAGCATAAGAATATACATGAGCACATCCACAAGGTTCTTATTTGACTCCACACTGAATACATGAGGTTCTTATTTGAGCCCAAACTGAATATATGATTTTCCTTTTTGACTCCACACTGAATACATGAGGTTCGTATTTTACTCCACACTGATTGAGGCTCTTTTTTGATTCAACACTGAATATATGAGGTTATTATTTGAGTCCATACTGAATGAGGTTATTATTTGACTCCATACTGAATAAGGTTATTATTTGACTCCACATTGAATACATGAGGTTCTTATTTGACTCCACACTGAATTAGGTTATTATTTGACTCCACACTGAATACATGAGGTTATTATTTGACTCCACACTGAATACATGAGGTTATTATTTGACTCCACACTGAATGAGGTTATTAGTTGACTCCACACTGAATGAGGTTATTATTTGACTCCACACTGAATACATGAGATTCTTATTTGACTCCACACTGAATACATGAGGTTATTATTTGACTCCATACTGAATGAGGTTATTAGTTGACTCCACACTGAATGAGGTTATTATTTTACTCCACAATGAATACATGAGGTTCTTATTTGACTCCACACTGAATGAGGGTATTACTTTACTCAACACCGAATACAATAGGTTCTTATTTGACTCCACACTGATTACATGAGGTTCTTATTTGACTCCACACTGAATGAGGTTATTATTTGACTCCATACTGAATACATGAGATTATTATCTGACTCCACACTGAATACATGAGGTTCTTATTTGACTCCACACTGAATGATGTTCTTCCTTTACTACACACTGAATACATGAGATAATTATTTGACTCCACGCTAGAAATTGAAACAGCCCCACTTAAAAACAACAGTCAGCACTGACGTCATTACACAAGATCTGCAATGAGAGAGAGAGAGAAAGAGAGACAGGGAGACAGAGAGACAGACAGAGAGAGAGAGAGAGAGAGAGAGAGAGAGAGAGAGAGAGAGAGAGAGAGAGAGAGAGAGAGAGAGAGAGAGAGAGAGAGAGAGAGAGAGAGAGAGAGAGAGAGAGAGAGAGAGAGAGAGAGACAGAGAGAGACAGAGAGACAGAGAGAGACAGAGAGAGACAGAGAGAAGGAGAAAAGAATGCAGTTTATGAGGAGAGAAGAGGGCAAAGAGTTTCATGTGCCATGTGTCAGCATCATTCATCACACCTGTCTGTCTATCACCTGTGTAGCCACAACAAGCCGTGGTTGTCTCTGGGTAAACACCACAGAACACTTAGCCTGTACTGTCTGGCACTCGCCAGCGTTTACCTGTAAACACCAGGGACATTGGTGGAGGCTGACAATTGGTGCTAGGATATGCTTCATAGGGCTCAAAAAAGTAGTGCATTTTACAGGGAATAAGGTGGCATTTGACAGGGAGACCTAATATTTAGAATCTGTTCCTATTGCCCCTGATACTAAGCGACTTCAACAGCTGCCTGATGACAGCTTTGCACACTCTTGGCATTCTCTCAACCAGCTTCATGAGGTAGTCACCCGGAATGCATTTCAATTAACAGGTGTGCCTTGTTAAAAGTTAATTTGTGGAATTTCTTTGCTTCTTAAAGCATTTGAGCCAATTAGTTGTGTTGTGACAAGGTATGGGTGGTATACAGAAGATAGCCCTCAAATAAGCAAAGAGAAGCGAAAGTCTAGCATTACTTTAAGACATGAAGGTCAGTCAATGCGTAAGATGTCAAGAACTTTGAAAGTTTCTTCAAGTGTAGTCGCAAAACCATAAAGCGCTATGATAAAACTGGCTCTCATGAGGACCGCCACAGGAAAGGAAGACCCAGAGTTACCTCTGCTGCAGAGGATAAGTTCATTAGAGTTAACTGCACCTCAGATTGCAGCCCAAATAAATGCTTCACAAAGTTCAAGTAACAGAAACATCTCAACATCAACTGTTCAGAGGGGACTGCGTGAATCAGGCCTTCACGGTCGAATTGCCGCAAAGAAACCACTACTAAAGGACACCAATTAGAAGAAGACTTGCTTGGGCCAAGAAACATAAGCAATGGACATAAGAAATGGACATGGAAATCTGTCCTTTGGTCTGATGAGTCCAAATTTGTCATTTTAGGTTCCAACCACTGTGTCTTTGTGAGACGCAGAGTAGCTGAACGGATGATCTCTGCATGTGTGGTTCCCACCGTGAAGCATGGAGGAGGAGGTGTGATGATGTGGGGGAGCTTTGCTGGTGACACTGTCAGTGATTTATTTAGAATTCAAAGGCACACTTAACCAGCATGGCTACCACAGCATTCTGCAGCAATACGCCATCCCATCTGGTTTGCGCTTAGTGCTGCATCAAATGACCTGGCCTCCACAATCACCCGACCTCAACCCAATTGAGATGGTTTGGGATGAGTTGGACCGCAGAGTGAAGGAAAAGCAGCCAAGTGCTCAGCATATGTGGGAACTCCTTCAAGACTTTTGGAAAATCATTCCTCATGAAGCTGGTTGAGAGAATGCCAAGAGTGTGCAAAGCTGTCATCAAGGTAAAGGTTGGCTACTTTGAAGAATATCAAATATTAAATATATTTTGAATTGTTTAGCACTTTTTGGTTCCTACGTGATTCCATATGTGTTATTTCATAGATTTTATGTATTCACAATTTTTTTACAATGTAGAAATAAAGAAAAACCCTGGAATGAGTAGGTGTGTCCAAACTTTTGACTGGTATTGTATATACAGTTGAAGTCGGAAGTTTACATACACTTAGGTTTGAGTCATTAAAACTTGTTTTTCAAACACTCCACAAATTTATTTTAAACAAACTATAGTTTTGGCAAGTCGGTTAGGACATCTACTTTGTGCATGACACAAGTAATTTTTCCAACAATTGTTTACAGACAGATTATTTCACTTATAATTCACTGTATCACAATTCCAGTGGCTCAGAAGTTCAGATACACTAAGTTGACTGTGCCTTTTAACAGCTTGGAAAATTCCAGAAAATTATGTCATGGCTTTAGAAGCTTCTGATAGGCTAATTGACATCATTTGAGTCAATTGGTGGTGTACCCGTGGATGTATTTCAAGGCCTACCTTCAAACTCAGTGCCTCTTTCCTTGACATCATGGAAAAATCAAAAGAAATCAGCCAAGACCTCAGAAAAGAAATTGTAGACCTCCACAAGTCTGGTTCATCATTGGGAGCAATTTCCAAACACTTGAAGGTACCACGTTCATCTGTACAAACAATAGTACGCAAGTATAAACACCATGGGACCACGCAGCCATCATACCACTCAGGAAGGAGACGCGTTCTGTCTCCTAGAGATGAACGTACTTTGGTGCGAAAAGTGCAAATCAATCCCAGAAGAAAAGCAAAGGACCTTGTGAAGATGCTGGAGGAAACGGGTACAAAAGTATCTATATCCACAGTAAAACGACTTCTATATCGACATAACCTGAAAGGCCGCTCAGGAAATAGTCCAATTCACTCACTTATCAACCAACATCCCTGATCATCCCTACTGCCTCTGATCTGGAGGACTCACTAAACAGAGAATATCCCTGGTCATCCCTACTGCCTCTGATCTGGTGGACTCACTAAACAGAGAATATCCCTGGTCATCCCTACTGCCTCTGATCTGGTGGACTCACTAAACAGAGAACATCCCTGGTCATCCCTACTGCCTCTGATCTGGAGGACTCACTAAACATGCATGCTTCCTTTGTAAATGATGTCTGATTGTTGGAGTGTGCCCCTGGCTTTCCGTAAATAAAAAAACAAGAAATTGGTGCCATCTGGTTTGCTTAATACAAGGAATTTTAAGTGATTTATACTTTTACTTTTGATACTTAAGTATATTTTAAACAATATACTTTTACTCAAGTAGATTTTACTGGGTGACTTTCCCTTTTACTTGAGTAATTTTCAGTTAAGGTATCTTTACTTTGACTCAAGTACGGCGGTTGGTTACTTTTTCCACCACTGGGAAAGGGGAAACTCTCACCAACACAATGGTGTTCTCCGTTTTTACTCTGCAACCCCCACAAGTGTCATGGGACTTATCTGAAGGTAACCCATATAAACAAATGGAAGTATGGAGGTAGTTTTGTGGCAATAAAAATAAGGGGTTAAATTCGTGTCCCAAAAAGAATAAAAATATCTCCTAGATATAAGGAAAGGGAAAGGGGGATACCTGAGTCATAAAACTGAAATGAGTCTTCCTCATTTCAAATCAAATCAAATCAAACTTTATTAGTCACATTGGTTTAGCAGATGTTATTGTGGGTGTAGCAAAAAAAATGCTTGTGGTCCTAGATCCAACAGTGTAGTAGTATCTAACAATTCACAACAATACATACAAATCTGAAAGTAAAAGAATGGAATTAAGAAATATATAAATATTAGATTGAGCAATGTCGGTATGGCATTGACTAAAATACAGTAGAATAGAATACAGTGTATGCATATGAGATGAGTAAAGCAGTCATGTATACTCCCTCTCCGGCCTCTAGGTCATCAGGCTGCTGATTATCCTGCACACCTGTCACCATCGTCTCGCGCACCTGCGCCTCATGACACTCACCTGGACTCCATCACCTCCTTGATGATCTTCCCTATATCTGTCACTCCCCTTGGTTCGTTCCTCAGGTGTTATTGACTCTGTTTTCATGTTGGTGTGTTGTTTGTGTTTCGTGTTTATTGTTTTTTTGTGTTTTGTGTTTTTTGTTTATTTAAACACTCACTCCCTGTACTTGCTTCCCGACTCTCAGCTCATATCATTACAAAAGCAGTATGTAAACATTATTAAAGTGACTAGTGTTCCATTATTAAAGTGGCCAGTGATTCCATGTCTATGTATATGGGGCAGCAGCCTCTAAGGTGCAGGGTTGCGTAACTGGGTGGAAACCAGCAAATGATGGCTATTTAACAGTCTGATGGCCTTGAGAAGTTGTTTTTCAGTCTCTCGGTCCCAGCTTTGATGCACCTGTACTGACCTCGCCTTCTGGATAATAACGGGGTGAACAGGCCGTGGCTTGGGTGGTTGATGTCCTTGATGATATTTTTGGCCTTCCTGTGACATCGGGTGGTGTAGGTGTCCTGAAGGGCAGGTAGTTTGACCCCGGTGATGCATTGTGCAGTCCTCACCACCCTCTGGAGAGCCCTGCGGTTGAGGGCATTGCAGTTGCCGTACCAGGCGGTGATACAGCCTGACAGGATGCTCTCGATTGTGCATTTGTAAAAGTTTCTGAGGGTTTTAGGAGCCAAGCCAAATTTCTTCAGCCTCCTGAGGTTGAAGAGGCTCTGTTGCGCCTTCTTCACCACACTGTCTATGAGGATGGACCATTTCAGATCATCAGTGATGTGTACGCCGAGGAACCTGTAACACAAAAAATATTCTGGGCTAATAATAGAAGAAATAACACAAAAAAACGAAATACTGCAAAGTTGCTTGGATCTAGAAGCAGAGCTGCCATATCTGTCAGCCCCATCTTTTGGGGGGCTCCCGAGTGGTGCAGCGGTCTAAGGCACTGCATCTCAGTGCCCTGGTTTGATTCCAGGTTGTATCACAACCGCCTGTGATTAAGAGTCCCAAGGGGCGGCGCACAATTGGCCCAGCATCATCTGGGTTAGGGATTGGTCGGGGTAGGCTGTCATTGTAAATAAGAATTTGTTCTTAACTGACTTGCCTAGTTAAATAAAGGTTTAAAAAAATATAGTCATCTTATTTTTATTTTTTACCCAACCCCTTTGCATCTGAGGACAGACACTTCCAAACCTTTTTGTCCCGACTTCCGCCGAAGTTGGTCACTCTCCTTGTTCGGCGGTCGAAGTCGCCGGCTTTCTAGCCATCCCTGATCCATTTTTCATGTTCCATTTGTTTTGTCTTTGTTTTACACACCTGGTTTCTATTCCCCAATTACATGTTCATTATTTAACCCTCTGTTTCCCCCATGGTTTTTGTGTGTGTTTGTTTGTTGGTTTTGTTGGTTTATTTACGGCTGGTTATTTCGCCCATGTGTTTTAGGGCACGTTGGATTTGTTATTCCCTTTTTCCATATTTTTATTAAATATGTTGTTCACTCATCTCTGCTTTCCTGCGCCTGACTTCATGCACCAGCTACACACACCGGGGCATTGACACTTTTTACTTACTTTGTATATATTTTTACTCTCTTTTGCCATTTATGAATGTGTTATTCAATGCGTTTCAATGGCCTATATTCAATATAATTTCAATATGTTAACACACAAAGGGGTCCTAAAATTCTAAATAAATTACCTAAATGATCCATTGGACCCCCCACCCCCCCAAATGGACATGGAAAAAAACAAATCTATATTTTTGCTATTCAAATTTTTATAAAGGTGACCGCAGTCATTTGGCTGACCAATAGCCATCATCCAAAATTCCATGACCGTCACAGCCCAAACTCTGATCAATGGCTGATCGCTCGCTCGCAACCTATAGGAATTCCCACTCAGTTGACTACTTTAAATGTTGGAAGTCCTCAATGGCATTGTCCAGGCTAAAACTAGTTATATCTATCTAGAACCCTCTATCTACCTCCATGAACCTATAACCTCCACCCTCACTGACATGAACCATTTGGTCCTGTCAACATACAGCGGTTGTCTCTCTTAGGTATCGTTCTCCTCTCCCTCTATCAGTCTATGGATTACTTCCTCTCTCCCTTTCCCTGTCTATTTTTTCTCTCTCCTGTGCTGCAGCTTAAAAGGGCCAATCTGTGACATGTACAGCTGTTTTTGATCGTCAGCTTCATAGCAAACCAAGTTGGGCGGCTGCCGTTTTGTGGTTTTTCAAATTATGGATTGATCCTTTATCAACAAGTGACTCAGTGCTTTAATGTTGGGCTGGAGAGGGAGGGAGGGAGAGCCTCCTGGAGGTTGGTGCAGCAGTTCAAACGCTCTCTCACCTTTCAACTGCAGCGGGATCAAAAAAGCTGTGAAGTGACTTCTGTCTCCATTTAGGGGTCTGTTGAATAGAAGGAGGCATATTCCCATTATACCTGGTTGTCAGGTAATGAATGATGTCAGTATGGCTTATACTTGGTTGTCAGGTAAGGAATTGCAAGCAATGCAAATGTTTTCCATTGATGTAGTTGCTTGTGAGACCCAAGGTCCAAACGAGGTCATCATCTGCAGAAGGTTCTATTTCAAGTTCTAGGCTGGACGAGGCACATATAACTGACCTCTGACAACGTCTTTCTCTGCATATACCTCACCTCTGACAACGTCTTTCTCTGCATGTGCATACTTGTAGGACAATGTTTTATCTTGTACTGGCTGAATCCAGTCCTCACTGGCTGAGGTGAATCCACTGCTCACTGGCTGGGGTGAATCCACTGCTCACTGGCTGGGGTGAATCCAGTCCTCACTGGCTGGGGTGAATCCAGTCCTCACTGGCTGGGGTGAATCCAGTCCTCACTGGCTGGGGTGAATCCAGTCAACATTGACTGGGGTGAATCCAGTCATCATGGGCTTCATTACTTAATTTCTGACTTCTTTGCTGAAATCCACCCACTGTTTCCATGGTAACCTGTCGCCAATGACAGCTCGGAGGGAGCGGGGTAGGAGGAGCAAGAAGACGAGAGGAGGAGAGGATCCTGATACGCTCACTCCCCTCTCATCCCACCACTCCCCTCTACAGAGGAGCAATTGAGTCAGCCTCTCTTATTCTCAGAAGACATCTACAGCTCAGGTCTGTGAAGACATGTTATAACATCTTCTAAAAATGACAATACATAGGAATTATTTTCTAGATCCTTATTTTTGTAAGGAGATAGGAAGTTTTGTTCATATCAAATTCCATTTTCATGTTTTAGTTACATTTAGTCCCATTGAGAACAATGCATATTTTAGAAGGGAGCCCTGCACACAATCATGTGAATTCACAATATTTCAAATCCAAATGCAATAAAAACATACATATTACATGCAATTTAAGGAAAAAAGTTATAGTACAAAACACAATCATGAAAAACAAACATTATTTTTGGAGATCATTCCACAAGTAAGGTGCAAATAAACTGAATGCAGATCTAGCTATCTCTAGGTGCCCTGATCTGTTTCACCTGTCTTTGTGAGCTCTCTATGGCCAGGGCGTGACAGTACTGCCCCCCAAAGGTGCGGACTCCGACCGCAACCAAGATTCAATGTGAGGGGGGTTCGGGTGGGCCTTTGTCGGTGGCGGCTCCGGTGCGGGCCATACCGGCCCGAGAAGACGCACTGGAGGCCCAGTGCGTGGAGCAGGAACAGTACGTACTAGGCTGGGACGACACCCTGAAGGTCTGGTGCGTGGAGCAGGAACAGAACGTACTGGGCTGGGACGACACCCTGAAGGTCTGGTGCGTGGAGCTGGCACTGGACGTACCGGGCTGGTCTCACGCACCTCTGGGCGAGTGTGTGGAGCTGGCACTGGACGTACCAGACTGGAGAGACACTGCAGGTCTGGTGCGTAGTTCCGGCGTAGGTCCCACCGGACTGACGACACGCACCTCTGGGCGAGTGCGGGGAGCTGGCGCAGGACGTATCGGGCTGGACAGACGCTCCTCTTGGCGCCTGCGCTGCCGCTCCCTCCTTGCCACAACCTCCCTCTCATATCCCTCCTTAAACTCTTTATAACTTCTCCATTTGGGCTCTGGCTCTCTCCTCCGCTCGACCGATAGCCCCATGTGCCCCCTCAACAAAAATCTTGGGGCTGTCCTTGGGCTGCATGGGTATGCGGCCCCTGGCGTCGTCGCTGTTCTCCTCCTCTCCTTGGCAACTCCCGCAAGGAAGGGTCTCGCTGCCTCCCATTATCTCCTCCCAGGTCCAGAACTGCTTATCCTCCCTGGGGGAACGCTGCTTGGTCCTGTTGTGGTGGGTTATTCTGTTACGATTGCTGGAAGGATTGGACCAAAGTGCAGCTCGGGTGTAGTTCCACATGTTTAATAAAAGAAGTGAAACGTACAAAATGCAGGAAACAAAGAAAGAACGATCGTACTAACTGTGTGTGTAGTGCAAACAGGCACCAACTAACACATACAAAAACAAACAATAACCCACCAGGTAGGTGGGGAAGGGAACCAATTTAAATAGGATTCCCAATTAGAGGCAACGACAACCAGCTGCCTCTAATTGGGAATCAACTCAAAACACAACATAGAGTTCCCTAGAATAACCTAGTCACGCCCTGACCTGACACACCATAGAGAAACCTAGAGAGCTCTCTATGGCCAGGGCGTGACACCTTTTTGCCAGCTACACACAGCCTTGACAATACATCTTATTATGTGACTTGTTAAGCACATTTTTACTCCGGAACTTATTTAGGCTTGTCATAACAAAGGGGTTGAATACTTTGACAAAACACACATCATTGACACATATTCATTTTTTATTAATTTGTATATTTCAAAAAACATAATTCCAATTTGCAATTGACAATGTAATTTAACACCAAAGAAGCACAGGGGCAGCCTTCCAGACCCTGGGGATAGCACCCCAGATAATTGTCAGGTTAAAAATATGTGTCAATGATTCCACAATTAGGATAGCAGAATACTGCAGCAAGAAAGGATCAAGCAAATCAGTCCCAGTGGATTTTTTTTCTTCTATATCAATCTTAAGCAGGGCATCTAGTACATCACAAGTAGAAAGTTGTTGAAGTGAAAACAAAGATTCACTAGAAATGTACTGATCAGTAGCCAAGATTTTTTTTTTTCCCTGGTTGCACCTTGTGTATTCTACTATTCTAACTTGCAACAATAAGTTGAGACCCCGACTGAGTAAAAAAATAACATAATAATAAACAACAATTACTTATCCATGCTCGAGAAATCAAGTCAGGAACTATGTGGGACGCTGGGCTGAAGGGAGTTGTAGTTTTCATTAAGCAAATATTCAACCCAGTTCAGCGCAGAAACGTGGTAAATAACCAGAAGAAGGAATGTGTGGTATCGATGGAGAAAGTGGTGTGTGTTGTGGGGAGGATCATGGGGCTGTAGATGGGAGGTGTCTGGTGAGAGAAAGTCAGGTTTAGGTTGCCGGGGTTACAGTAGTACAGAAAGTGTTGTATGCCGAAGCAGTGAAGAGTGTTAGAGGAAGATGGGTCCAGGGTGAGGGATCCTGAGAGGATTCCTGTGAGTAGGCAGAGACCAAGAGAGAGTGATGGGAAGAATATGTGCTTCAGTAAGGTGGGCTTTTTAGCATTCATTGTTAATTGTACTGTAGAAATGTATCGAAAGTCACAGAAAATAGAGGTTGTGGTGGCAGCGGCAGAGAAGTACTTGGAATTGTGAGGCTTTAATGCAGAACAGCTTCAGGTGGTGTTGAGTGGTAGTGATATGTCCTCTCAGAACGTCGATCTGGAGTAGGACTAGGTAGGGTTAAATAGTGGACTGGGTGGAGGTTTATAGAGGGCTAATAGGTGGTAAATTTAAGTATGGGAATGAAGATGATTTTCTTGGCTCAGACACAGATCTCTGGACAGATACACCTGCTATCTTAGATTAGATACACATACACAGACCGCATGACAGAGGAATGTGCACATCACAACGACAAGAGGGACAGAGACAGTTCGTGAAAGTATGCTTTATCTACTTTGAAGAAGTAGTCAAATGATTTCGTCAGACAGCTCTGCAGCATATTTAGGCAGGCTAGTGTCATGACTCTCCTGGTCGAGGATCCAGGGCCTCAGATCAGCTTGGCAAATGGCTGACAAATAGCCAGACCCCCCTCTCTCCCACAGGAGAGGAGGGGGGGGGGGGCTGGGCCGGTTTCATGACACCTCACGCCAATCGTAAATATTATTCAGCAGAGAACCCTCTCTTCCTCTTCAGTACCAACCAAAGGAATGCCTTTGTCCTCCAGGAAACCTTTGCCGACAAAACTATAAAATCCAAAAAAGTGAATATTGGAACAATATTTTCTAAGATAGGAATGGTCAGTGGGGATCTAAAGAATAATCATGTCATATTGATTTTGTGATATTAAAATCTGTATGAACAAATACTGTAACTTCGGCTGTTAAGTTTCCATCCAATGTAATGTTAACACAATATGAAAAAAGATGAAACTGTTTTTTGTTAAGATAGGAATGTAATTTTTGTTTTCTAACGAGATCACGGTTTTCATGTCCCTTGCACATTAACTAAGTGCGACGGAACCGCCCTTTCTGACTAGAGTGCTTAAAAGGACTTGCTAAGAATGAACATGCAGACCAGCAGACGTGAAGCCGTGGCTACACGTCGAAATGGTTGGAAACTATGAAACTCAACACGAGGTGAAGAAAAAACTCGCTTGACCAAAACATTGATAGTCTGCAGCGGTGCATGTAAAGGGATCTAGAACTTTGACTAAAGACACAAGGTGGGAAGGAAGGAATTCCCATCTCAGACAATCACAGAGTATCTGTTCTATTTTGAACACTCCACTACAAGACCAAAACTAAGAAGGACATTGTGACCTCTGGTGGACAACCAGAGCCTTACACCCATCGAGCCATTCCCCAGAGAAGGATCGATTGGTTTCAACAGAGAGAGGACAGATATTGACATCTACACGTAAATACATTGCATTTCTTTCCCCACCCCCTTCTCCATCTCCATCTGCATCTCTGTGTAATAAGCCGCCAGTCCACTAGGGACTTTTGTCTCATGTAAGTGTGTATGTGTATTAGGTGTAATTATTTAGTTAGTTAGTAAATAATAATTAAATAAATGTGTGTAGAACTGAATGACCAGAAAAGGCTGGGGTTCTTGTGGATTCAAGAGGTCTGCGATGTTTAGAATGAGACTGATATGCGGTAATGATTAATAAGGGAAAGGGGGGTGCCTAGTCAGTTGAACAACTGAAATGTGTCTTCCGCATTTAACCCAACCTCTCTGAATCAAAGAGGTGTTGGGGGCCTGCCATAATCGACATCCACGTCTTCGGCGCCCAGGGAACAGTGGGTTAACTGCCTTGCTCAGGGGCAGAACGACAGATTTTTTTCCTTGTCAGCTCGGGGATTCGATCCAGCAACCTTTTTGTTTCTGGACTGTCGTTTCTCTTTGCTTATTTGAGCTGTTCTTGCAGTAATATGGACTTGGTATTTTACCAAATAGGGCTATCTTCTGTATTACCAACCCTACCTTGTCACAAAACAGCTGATTCCACAAATTAACTTTTATCAAGGCACACTTGTTAATTGACATGCATTCCAGGTGACTACCTCACGAAGCTGGTTGAGAGAATGCCAAGAGTGTGCAAAACTGTCATCAAGGCAAAGGGTGGCTGCTTTGAAGAATCTCAAATGTAAAATATATTTTGATTTGTTTAACACTTTTTTGGTTACTACATGATTCCATATGTGTTATTTCATAGTTTTGATGACTTCACTATTATTCTACAATGTAGAAAATAGTACAAATAAAGAAAAACCCTGGATTGAGTCGGTGTGTCCAAACCTTTGACTGGTAATGTATGTATGAAGATACCTGTCATCATGTTTACGGCATGCAGATGTGCTCTCTCATAAATCTGAGCTGCCTCTAATATAATTCCACTGGTGGGCGCTCATTCCAAAGAGAAAGTTCCTCTGCCACCCCAAAACTAAATTATTTTTAGTATTCCCTCAAATAGAGGTTTCCGGATTGCTGCAAAAATATTTTTCAAAAGTGAGCATTAGGCTCTTCTGGGCATATGCTAATGAGAGTTGAAAAGTACTGTTGTGTACTTTCTTTGCAAGCTAGCCTAAATCACAGGCTCGAGTTTTTTTTTTCTTTTTGTAGAAATTGATTGCAAAGTGTCTTTCAGTGCTAAACCACACTTGGTTTGCTGGCGTGAGTTTACCAGCATCTCTGTCTGTTTGTTGTCGAGACAAGAGGAGTGCCAACGCCTTTTTTCTATCTTTCTGCCTGGGCGAACATTATCTTGAAAGCACCTTAACGTTTTTGTATTCCCCCTAACAATTTATGAACGGTAGCTGCCATTCAAATCACATCTTGAAGAAACCCCAAGTAAGTGGTTAAAAATGGGTTGCACGATCAGCCAAGAGGACAAAGCGGCGATGGATAGGAGTAAAATGATTGATCGGAACCTACGAGAAGACCGAGACAAAGCGTCCAGGGAAGTGAAACTTCTGCTACTTGGTAAGTCCTAGCTATTGTTGCATTGTTGGAAAACTTTATTTTCTTCTACTAAAAAGGTGTGACAATATAGCACCAGGATTGGTTAATTTAATTTGAGCTTTCTTTCGTGTGATCTGATCTGTTTATTTCCTGCAACATTATTTACTTTAGTTGACATCTGAATTAGATGTAGTTGAGGATCTTTCGCCACTTGTTCAATAAACTCTTATGTAGCCCTATATTCATTTGTTCCCTATTGATTAGACTCTAGTCTTTATTGACATTGCTAATCCTATAACTAACACACACACACACACACACTGTTTAATGCAGATGTTGTATTATGACTAGTGTTTGTATAAATTGTAAATAACGCTCTTGGCATTTTCCTTTGGGAACGCCGTTTGGGTCTTTGCGTGTAAAAAAAACCACACTTATTTATTTATTTATTTATTTATTTATTTATATATATTTAACCCGTTAAATACGTTTTTTCATTTTACACGTCAAATAACACAATTATATTATAGACTGTTGTGTGTGTGTGCTGAATTTGCACGGTGCAAGCCGAGCGCCACCACTACTATCAGTAGCACTGTCAAAGTTGTACAACAAAAAAAAACAGAAAGTACAAACACCGGCCATGATATGTTTACAATACAGCGTTGGTAATAAAGCATTATTTGTTCGACTGAATGGGAAAACGTCTGTGTGAGGATTTGACATAAGAGCAGGATCGAAAAAAAAAAAAATGTTTGTAAATATCGTTGATACGTATGTTAATATAAAGGTATGGGGGTGGTACCGTCCCTAGCACCAATGCAAGGAGACTGAAAACAATGACCAGTATTAACTGCATGCATTTTCAATATTCTTAGCAAAGATGTAGGACTCCGTGTGAGTAAGTATTAGCTAGGCAGCCACTTGTGGTTCTCCTATGGAAATAGAACTTCGGCCACCTACTAAACCCTGTTGCCCAAAGCTAACGTTATAGCTTCAGTGACGCTTGACCGGAACGGGTTATGTGTTGTAAAGGCAGCCACAATAGTGGAATTTGATGTTCGACTTCAAAATAGAGGTCCATATTTTGAAAGTGAAGCAAATGGTTACTATTGGTGAAATCAAATGTTATTTGTCACATGCGCCGAATACAACCGGGGTAGACCTTACCGTGAAATGCTTACTTACAAGCCCTTAACCAACATTGCAGTTCAAGAAACCGAGTAAAAAAAATATTTACTAAATAAACTAAAGTAACAATAAAATAACAATACTGAGGCTTTATACAGGGGGTACCGAGTCAATGTGTGGGGGTACAGGTTAGTTGAGGTAATTTGTACATGTAGGTAGGGGTAAAGTGACTACGCATAGATAAACAGCGAGTAGCAGCAGGGTAAAAACAAAGGGGGTTCAATGTAAATAGTCCGGGTGGCCATTTGATTTAATTGTTCAGCAGTCTTGTGGCTTGGGGGTAGAAGCTGTTAAGGAGCCTGTTGGACCTAGACTTTGTGCTCTCGCTCTCCTCACCCCTCTCTCGCTCTCCTCACCCCTCTCTCGTTCTCCTCACCCCTCTCTCATTCTCCTCACCCCTCTCTTGCTCTCCTCACCCCCCTCTCGCTCTCCTCACCCCTCCTCTCTCTCTCTCTCTCTCTCTCTCTCTCCTCACCCCTACCTCTCTCTCTCTCTCTCTCTCTCCTCACCTCCCTTGCTCTCTCCTCACCCCTCACCTCTCTCTCCTCACCTCTCCCTCTCTCCTCTTAGAATTTTTTGGGGGCCTTCTTCTGACACCGCCTAGTACAGTTGAAGTCGGAAGTTTACATACACCTTAGCCACATACATGTTGGACCTAGACTTGGTGCTCTCTCCTCACCCCCTCTCTCTCTCCTCACCCCTCTCTCTCTCCTCACCCTCTCTCTCTCCTCATCCCCTCTCTCTCTCTCCTCACCCCTCTTTCTCTCTCTCTCCTCACCTCTCCTCACCCCTCTCTCTCTCTCTCTCTCCTCACGTTTTCCCTCCCTCTCTTTTTTTTGGGGGCCTTCTTCTGACACCGCCTAGTACAGTTAAGGTCGGAAGTTTACATACACCCACAAATGTTCTATAGGATTGAGGAGCAGTGGCTTCTTCCTTGCTGAGCGGCCTTTCAGGTTATGTCGATATAGGACTCGTTTTACTGTGGATATAGATACTTTTGTACCTGTTTCCTCCAGCATCTTCACAAGGTCCGTTGCTGTTGTTCTGGGATTGATTTGCACTTTTCACACCAAAGTACATTCATCTCCAGGAGACAGCGGTATGACGGCTGCAAGGTCCCATGGTGTTTATACTTGCGTACTATTGTTTGTACAGATGAACGTGGTACCTTCAGGCGTATGGAAATTGCTCCCAAGGATGAACCGGACTTGTGGAGGTCTACAATTTATTTTCTGAGGTCTTGGCTGATTTTCTTTTTAATTTTCCCGTGATGTCAAGCAAGAGGCACTGAGTTTGAAGGTAGGCCTTAAAGTGCATCCACAGGTACACCTCCAAATAATCTGTCGGTAAACAATTGTTGGAAAAATTACTTGTCATGCACACAGTAGATATCCTAACCAACTTGCCAAAACTATAGTTTGTTAACAAGAAATTTGTGGATTGGTTGCGAAATGAGTTTTAATGACTCCAACTTAAGTGTATGTAAACTTCCGACTTCAACTGTATATAGGTCCTGGATGGCAGGAAGCTTGGCCCCAGTGATGTACTGGGCCATACGCACTACCCTCTGTAGCGCCTTACGATCGGATGCCGAGCAGTTGCCATACCAGGTGGTTATGCAACCAGTCAGGATGCTCTCGAAGGTGCAGCTGTATAACTTTTTTAGGATCTGGGGACCCATGCCAGTCTCCTTAGGGGGAAAAAGTGTTCTTATGTCCTGTTCACGACTGTCTTGGTGTGTGTGGACTATGATAGTTGTTGGTGATGTGGACTTGAAGGAACTTGAAACTCTCAACCTGCTCCACTACAGCCCCCTCGATGTGAGTGGGAGCGTGTTCGGCCCTACTTTTCCTGTAGTCCACGATCAGCTCCTTTGTCTTGCTCACTTTGAGGGAGAGGTTGTTGTCCTGGCACCACACTGTCAGGTCTCTGACCTCTTCCCTATAGGCTGTCTCATCAATGTCGGTGATCAGGCCTACCACTCTTGTATCGTTAGTAAACTTAATGACAGTGTTGTAGTTGTGCTTGGCCACGCAGTCGTGGGTGAACAGGGAGTACAGGAGGGGACTAAGCACGCACACCTGAGCGGCCTCTGTGTTGAGGATCAGCGTGGCAGATGTGTTGTTGCCTTCCCTTACCACCTGGGAAAGGGGAGATGCCTAGTAGTTGTACAACTGAATGCCTTCAAATGAAATGTGTCTTCCACATTTAACCCAACCCCTCTGAATCAGAGCGGTGCGGGGGGCTGCCTTAATCGACATCCATGTCTTCGGTGCCCAGGGAACAGTGGGTTAACTGCCTTGCTCAGAGGCAGAACAACAGATTTTACCTTGTCAGCTCGGGGATTCGATTCAGTCACCTTTCGGTTACTGGCCCAACGCTCTAACCACTAGGCTACCTGCTGCCCCTCCTGACGGGGGCGACCTGCCAGGAAGTCCAGTATTCAGTTCCAGAGGGAGGTCGTTAGTCCCAGGGTCCTTAGCTTAGTGATTATCTTTGTGGGCACTAAGGTGTTGAACACTGAGCTGTAGTCAGTGAACAGCATTCTCACATAGGTGTTCCTTTTGTCTAGGTGGGAAAGGGCAGTGTGGTGTGTGATTGCGTCATCTGTGGACCTGTTGGGGTGGTATGCAAATTGGAGTGGGTCTAGGGTTTCCGGGATGATGGTGTTGTTGTGACCGGCCTATCAAAGCATTTCATGGCTACAGACGTGAGTGCTACGGGTCGGTAGTCATTTAGGCAGGTTACCTTTTCTTTCTTGGGCACAGGGACTATGCTGGTCTGCTTGAAACATGTAGATATTACAGACTCGCTCAGGGAGAAGTTAAAAATGTCAGTGAAGACACTTGCCAGTTGGTCAGCGCATGCTCGGAGTACACGTCCTCATAATCCGTCTGTCCCAGCGGCCTTGTGAATGTTGACCTGTTCTTACTCACATCGGCTAAGGAGAGCGTAACCACACAGTCATCCGGAACAGTTGGTGCTCTCATGCATGTTTCAGTGTTACTTGCCTTGAAGCTAGCATAGAAGTTATTTAGCTCGTCTGGTAGACTCATGTCACTGGGCAGCTCTCGGCTGTGCTTCCCTTTGTAGTCTGTAATAGTTTGCAAGCCCTGCCACATCCGACGAGCGTCGGAGCCGGTGTAGTACGATTCGATCTTAGTCCTGTATTGACGCTTTGCCTGCTTGATGGTTCGTTGGTGGGCATACCGGGATTACTTATAAGCTTCCGGGTTAGAGTCCCGCTCCTTGAAAGCTGCAGCTCTACCCTTTAGCTGAGTGTGAATTTTCCCTTTAATCCATTGCTTCTGGTTGGGGTATGTACGTACAGTCACTGTGGGGACGACGTCCTCGATGCGCTTATTGATGAAGCCAGTGACTGATGTGGTGTACTCCTCAATGCCATCGGAAGAATCCCAGAACATATTCCAGTCTGCTAGCAAAACAGTCCTGTAGTTTAGCATATGCTTCATCTGACTACTTTTTTATAGACAGAGTCACTGGTGCTTCCTGCTTAATTTTTTTGCTTGTAAGCAGGAATCAGGAGGATCGAGTTATGGTCAGATTTGCCAAATGGAGGGCGAGGGAGAGCTTTGTACGCGTCTCTGTGTGTGGAGTACAGGTGATCTAGAATGTTTTTCCTTCTGGTTGCACATTTAACATGTTGATAGAAATTTGGTAGAACTGATTTAAGTTCCCCTGCATTAAAGTCTCCGGCCACTAGGAGCGCCGCCTTTGGGTGAGTGGTTTGCTTATGGCAGAATACAGCGGTTTTAGTTCCAACCTCGCTCTGTGGTGGTATGTAGACAGCTACGAAAAATACAGGTAATCTCTCTGGGTAAATAGTGTGGTCTACAGCTTATCATAAGATACTCAACCTCAGGCGAGCAAAACTTTGAGACTTCCTTAGATATCATGCACCAGCTGTTGTTTACATAAACGCATAGGCCTCCGCCCGTGTCTTACCAGAGGCTGCTCTTGGCACTATTTGTATTCATTTGCATCACTTTCAATGAGACTTTTATTTTGAAGGCGAACCGCAAATTCCACTATTGGGGCTAATCCCTATTGTGTCTAGCTTCACATAGGTGGGTCCGACTATAAAAGATGATGTCGTTTTTTCTATGTTTTTGGTGAAGAACATTAATTTTATGCATCAGCTAGCAATTTTTTTTTTTTTTTTAATGAACAGCACCATCCCAGAGTTTGGGGAAGTGCGGCAGGTGAGCGAGACAAAACTCTATCAGCATCATAGCATACATATCGGTGAATAACTGTGACATATGAAACACGAGTGATGTGGTAATGACTACGTACAAAATGTATAAACGTGTTTCAATTATTATGTGACGTACAGTCATTCGGGTCCTAATTGGTCAACGAGCTTATTTGACACGCATCAAATAACCCTGTTTAACGCATCTTTTATTTTGACACGCAAAGACCCAAATGGTGTTCCGTAGTTTTGTCCTCTGACTCCCCTCACTGCTGTAGAACCTCTTAGAGATACACGTGAGAATGTAAACAAACACCTCAACTCAATGGAGGTGGATTAATGGAAAAATACCCCTAATTTATAAAACTGTTCTTACAGGGGTACCGGTACTGAGTCAATGTGCTGGGGTACAGGTTAATCGAGGTAATTTGTAAAGTGACTGCATAGATAGTAAACAGCGAGTAGCAGCAGTGTAAAAACAAAGGGGGGATGTCAACTTAAGTAGTCCGGGTGGCCATTTGATTAATTGTTCAGCAGTCTTATGACTTGGGGGGGGTAGAAGCTGTTAAGGAGCCTTTTGGTCCTAGACTTGGCGTTCCGGTACCGCTTGCCATGCGGTAGCAGAGACAACAGTCAATGACTTGGGTGACTGGAGTCTTTGACAATATTTTGGGCCTTCCTCTGACACCGCGTAGTATATAGGTCCTGGATGTCAGGAAGCTTGGCCCCAGTGATGTACTGGTCTGTACGCACTACCCTCTGTAGCGCCTTAGTCGGATGCCGAGCAGTTGCCATACCAGGCGGTGATGCAACCGGTCAGGATGTTCCTCGATGGTGCAGCTGTAGAACTTTCTCCTGAGGGGGAAAAGGTGTTGTTGTGCCCTCTTCACGACTGCCTTGGTGTGTTTAGACCATTGAGACTATGGTGCAGCAAATGTTGGCCTGTCACAAGAAAAAAAAAAAAGTTACCATGATGAGATGTTAGGTCTACATACATTGTGAACTGTGCTCCAATCTGAGATGGGCTGTCTGTCCCCACTCTGAGCGTTAATGATTCATCATGCAGAGGCCGTAGAGAAGCCAGATTTAGACATCGCATATAATTTAACAGTTCCGTTTCACGCCATGCTGGTCAAATAAATAGTGTATTATAATTTACCGGTTTCTCGCAGTTATTTATCCCGGGAAAAGGGATAAAGGGAAATCTCGGTAACCGGGTTCCCACCATTCAACCCTAGTGCTGACCAACCGCACAGCTCTCTCTGCTGACCAACCGCACAGCTCTCTCTGCTGACCAACCGCACAGCTCTCTCTGCTGACCAATCGCACAGCTCTCTCTGCTGACCCAGGGCTCTACAGTGCGACCATTTTACTCACATATGCGCCTAAATATTTTGCTGTGCGCCCTGGAATTTTTAATTTAGGAGCACCGGTGCGCCTAGAAAAATTAAGGATTCTAGCTTTTAATGCCTCAAATATTTTTTATAGTGCTCCTAAATTTCTTTGTTTGCGTCTGCATTTTTCAATTTAGGCACAGAAATTACAAAAAAAAAAAAATGGTTTTCCATGTCCAGGCTCAGCTCTCATTTCTCTCTCCCAGGCCTGGCATGGAACAAAGGGAATTTCTTGGGGGGAAAACAAAGGAGCTGTTAGAATTCTAGCGTGGTCCCAGATCTGTTTGTGCTGTCTTGCCAAACTACCATGGAAGTTGGCTATACAGTATTAGGCCTTGGCTAATAATTGATCTGGGACCAGGCTATTAGGATTATTTTTCCCCAACACAAAAACCAAACCACAGCTCCCTGGAAGACTGGAGAGACGTTAGGGTAAGCCTAAGTCCCAAACGACACTCTATTCCCTATATAGTGCACTACATCCCTATGGGCCCCAATCAAAAGCAATCAACTATAAAGGGAATAGGGTGCCATTTTGGTGTCCAGTTAAATTCATCCTTGTACTAGACCACATGAATGTGAGTCATGAATGACTTCCTCCATTCAAAATTCCTGCTAACTGAGTCTTAGGCTAGCCTATAAGTGAAATGGTCTTGCATGTGAAAAGTCTCCTAGATACTGTAGGTTTGGATGATAGAGGCTACAACTTCTCAGGGGAACTCATGTGTTTTTATGTCATCTGTTATTACATATTCAAAACTCCTGCTAACTGAGGCTTGTTCTGAGACTGAGGTTTTACTTGGGAACATGTGAAAGGTCCCCTAGAGACTGTAAGTTTAGATGGTGAAGTCTGAAATGCATTGGAGAGTCCATAAATTTCTTTATGTGATCACGTAGTCCTGACAGCGGAAGCACTTTGTAGTCCAAATAGAGTTCTATCAAACACATACACACACACACACACCATGTCCAATCATTCAAATGTATTTATAAAGCCCTTCTTACATCAGCTGATGTCACAGAGTGCTATACAGAACCCCAGCCTAAAACCCCAAACAGCAAGCAATGCAGGTGTAGAAGCATGGTGTCTATGGAAAAACTCCCTAGAAAGGCCAGAACCTAGGAAGAAACCTAGAGAGGAACCAGGCTATGAGGGGTGGCCAGTCCTCTTCTGGCTGTGCCGGATGGAGATTATAACAGATGATCAGCAGGGTCAAATAATAATAATCACAGTGGTTGTCAAGGGTGCAACAGGTCAGCACCTCAGGAGTAAATGTCAGTTGGCTTTTCATAGCCGATCATTCAGTGTTTCTCTACCGCTCCTGCTTTCTCTAGAGAGTTGACAACAGCAGGTCTGGGACAGGTTGCACGTCTGGTGAACAGGTCAGGGTTCCATAGCCGCTGGCAGAACAGTTTAAACTGGAGCAGCAGCACGGCCAGGTGGACTGGGGACAGCAAGGAGTCATCAGGCCAGGTAGTCCTGAGGCATGGTCGTAGGGCTCAGGTCCTCCGAAAGAGAGAGAATTAGAGAGAGCATACTTAAATTCACACAGGACACCGGATAAGAGAGGAGAAATACTCCAGATATAACAGACTGACCCTAGCCCCCCAACACATAAACTACTGCAGCATAAATACTGGAGGCTGAGACAGTCAGACACACACACACACACACACACACACACACACACACACACACACACACACACACACACACACACACACTCGTGTCAGTATAGTTAGTTCTACAGTAGCGGACTCGGACAGCTAATCCTCGTGTCAGTATAGTTAGTTCAACAGTAGCAGACTCGGACAGCTAATCCTCGTGTCAGTATAGTTAGTTCTACAGTAGCAGACTCGGACAGCTAATCCTCGTGTCAGTATAGTTAGTTCTACAGTAGCAGACTCGGACAGCTAATCCTCGTGTCAGTATAGTTAGTTCTACAGTAGCAGACTCGGACAGCTAATCCTCGTGTCAATATAGGCTACTGTATGTTTCCTCTATCAGGGTTTGTTTACATTTCAAACAGACCTTCAATAATATGGTTGAGTTGTTTTTGTGTCCTCTGTACTCTGTGACGCCCATACAGTACAACATGATATCTGGGATTGTCTCTTGTGTGGCAATGAATGGGGGGGGGAACACATTTCCTTTCATAAATAATATTGTTGGCTAGATATTTGACTGTTCATGGAAGGGATAAAATATCGGACTACTACACTAGTGTTGTCTCTCTTGTGGTGTGTGTTCTGTCCTATATTTTTATTTAATTCATTTTAATTTTTAAGTTTTAATTTTTTGCCTTTTGTTAGGCCGTCATTGTAAATAAGAATTTGTTTTTCTCCTAGTTAAATAAAATAAAACTCACATGTATTGTTAAGTTCTGTACTACCTCAATTAACTGATTTTCATTAGGCCATTCCTATTATACTGTAGGACCAAGATGATACCAGTATTACGATTGATTTATTATTCATCGTTTTCCATTGCAAAGATGAAAACACAAAGCAGACCAAACTCTTTGGTCCTTTGAAAACCTGCTGTATGTAAAACGTAGTGTCCTGCAGCTTGGAACATAAATACATGTGACTCTGGATGACAACATAATGATGGTTGTTTCCCAACATTAGGGTTGTATTCCTAAAGAAGTTAAGTCATCTTTGTGTTTTGTTTCCTTGCCGCCATACTGGTATGGTCCCTGCCCTAGTGTACAGAAAGGCTCCCCTTTCCCTTCTGGGATGCCCTGTTGATATCTGACTGACACCATCCAACCTTTTCCCTTAGTGCCTGACAGCTTTAATGCAGTCTCATGTCCCAGGCTGCGTCATACTATAGTACTGTCTATGAAGATTCTTCTATATTCTATAGTGCCTGTGTCCCTTCCTATAGCCCACACACACTGCGCTATAAATATGGACCAATGAGAGAGAGTGATTTCACAGGTAGAATCTCTGCCCAGCTGGTGGCATCAAATAGATCATCAGTATCTCTGCTAGATGATACACACTCATTCTGCTTTCACACAAACGGCTGCAAAAGGAGATTTCACCATCTCGCCATCTTGTTATATACATTTCTTTGTCATACAAACACCTGCTCAGTGTCCAGATATGAAAACGTAGATTAGCCTAAAACAAATTATTCTTGGAATAGGCTATTTTTCTGTCAGTGAAAACTTTGATAATGCTGAGACATCATCACATTGAGCTCATTGGCTGTGCTTCACAAGTACCCTCCCTCTTCCCATCTCCATCACCTTGGCTGTGCAGAACCATATAATTAAGAATTATAATGTCATTTTAATAGGATATCCATGTACAGAGCACCCAGACAGGTTGATGACAGCATCATAATCTTTTCATCTGTCTTTAATCTCTCTTCAGAAGTCTTAAAATGGACACACTACACGCTCCAATCAGAGCGAGCGAGAGACAGACCGCGCTCCTGTCAGTGAGAGCGAGAGACATGAGGTGGAAACTGAGCTGCACTTCCTAACCTCCTGCCAAATGTATGATCATATTAGAGACACATATTTCCCTCAGATTACACAGATCCACAAAGAATTCGAAAACAAACCCAATTTTGATAAACTCCCATATCTACTGGGTGAAATACCAGTGTGGCGTCACAGCAGCAAGAACTTTAACCTGTTGCCACAAGAAACTCACAAAGAACCTTTGTGAGTGTAATGTTTAATGTAAATTTGTATTGTTTAGTTCTCTTGTTTATTATCTACTTCACTTGCTTTAGCAATGTTAACGTATATTTGCCATGCCAAAAATCTAATCAAGTTGAATTGGTCACATACACGTGATTAGCAGATGTTATTGTGGGTGTAGCGAAATGCTTGTGCTTCTAGCTACGACAGTGCAGTAATATCTAACCAAAAGGTGGAAACTTTCCGTGGGAATATATGGGAATTAATGGAAATATATGCAAATTAATATTAATACCATTTAAATGTAGATGTTTTTTGCATTGGATATATTTACCATATCATATGGAGACAGAAACATGAACCTTTTACCTTATCATAAGTAGACAGAATTACAAAGGATTAAATCCTTCCAATAGAAGTAAAAAAAAAAACTATTTTGTTACGAATTTAACTTTAATTAAATTAGTTCACTCTTCACATGGGATGATTTCACTGAACAACAAAAGAAAGGGAATATTGAATGATCCCCAATGATCCCTTGCATCTCCCAAAAACCTTTTCAACATTCATCTGCAAAATGATAGTCTAGAAACTAAAGCATTGGTTGTCTTCCTCTCAGGCTTCCATGTCTTCTCCCTGGACCTCCTCAATGTCCACCTCTTGAACATCAGACTCTGAGGCCTCATCTTCACTGTCACTTTCTAACCTTGTTGAGGATGGCTCTTTGTCTGTCTCAAAAGGCCTCAAATTTGCCCGGATGGCCACCAATTTTTCAACCCTTGTATTGGTCAGCCCGTTGCGTGCTTTGGTGTGTGTGTTCCCAAACAAGGACCAGTTGCGCTCTGAGGTGGCTGATGTTGGTGGGATTTGGAGGATGATGGAGGCAACAAGGGAAAGAGCCTCATATCCACAAAGTGCCTTCCACCAGGTGGCTGATGAGATATGTTGGCACGACTGTCATATTGCATCTCCATCCCAAAGCCCTTGCTTGGAAGTGTACTTTGCCAGACTGCCAAGACCCTTGCCCTCATCCAGGCCAGGGTGGCGAGAGACTGTAATGATGACACCATAGGCCTTGTTGATCTCTGCCTCAGACAGGATGCCAGCATACTTGGGGTCCAACATGTATGCTGCGGCGTGTTCAGGCAGAAGTCTTCACGCTTTTTGATGTATTTCAGAACTGCAGATTCCTCTTCTTGGAGCAACAGTGAAGTGGGCAGGGCAGTATTGATTTATTCTCTTATATCTGCAAGCAGAGTCTGAACATCAGACAGGATGGCATTGTCTCCCTCAATCCGTGCAATGACTACTGCTATATGTTTCTGGAGTTTCAGGCTGCTTACCGCTCTCTCCCAAAATACATCATCCAGGAGGATCCTCTTGATGGTGCTGTCCATATCGGCAGACTGTGATATGGCCATTTCTTGGAGAGACTCCTTCCCCTCCAGGAGACTGTCAAACATGACGACAACACCACCCCAACGTGTGTTGCTGGGCAGCTTCAATGTGGTGCTCTTGTTCGTCTCACTTTGCTTGGTGAGGTAGATTGCTGCTGGAACTTAATGGCCCTTCACATACCTAACCATTTCCTTGGCTCTCTTGTAGAATGTATCCACTGTTTTCATTGTCATGATGTCATTGAAGAGCACATTCAATGGGTGTGATGTGAGGGTAGGACTCCTCCACTTTAGACCAAGCAGCCTTCATGTTTGCAGCATTGTCTGTCACCAGTGCAAATACCTTCTGTGGTCCAAGGTCATTGATGACTGCCTTCAGCTTATCTGCAATGTAGAGACCCGTGTGTCTGTTGTCCCTTGTGTCTGTGCTCTTGTAGAATACTGGTTGAGGGGTGGAGATTATATAGTTAATTATTTCTTGCCCACGAACATTCGACCACCCATCAGAGATGATTGCAATACAGTCTGCTTTCTCTATGTTTTGCTTGACCTTCACTTGAACTCTGTTGAACTTTGCATTCAGCAAATGAGTAGATAAAGCATGTCTGGTTGGAGGGGTGTATGCTGGGTGAAGAACATTCAGAAATCTCTTCCAAAACACATTGCCTGTGAGCATCAGAGGTGAACCAATTGCATACACAGCTCGAGCAAGACATTAATCAGCATTTCTCTGACTACGTTCCTCCATTGAGTCCAAAATAAATCAGATCCCAGGAGGACCATGAGCTGTTGCTATCGATAAGGTGATTCATCATTTACACCTCGAATAGAAGTAGAGGGACTTTTGTCAGAGGTTGCTTGTTGTGAGCGCTGAGGGAACTTTATGCACTTGGCCAGATGATTCTGCATCTTTGTTGCATTCTTCACATATGATTTGGCACAGTATTTGCAATTGTACATAGCTTTTCCTTCTACATTAGCTGCAGTGAAATGTCTCCACACATCAGATAGTGCCCGTGGCATTTTCCTGTTTTTAAAAATGAGTTAAAAAAACACATACAATTCCATGTACAGATAAATAGTTAAGCGGTTAGATTAAACAACTCTTTTGTAAGATAAATGTTTTAAATTTAAACAGCGACGGAAACAGGTGAATTAACAATCCTTAGTTAGCAGACTCAAGCAAGCTAAAACCCACATGGTAGCAAAAACGAACTAGCAGAAATTATTAAACGCACTTTGCTGTAGGCTACTATTTACTAATTAACAAAAAATTGTGTATGTCATATAAAATATGTTCACCCCACCCAGTATTGTAATCAAAACTTACCAGAAAGCATGTAGTCCTTGGCTCAGACAGTGTAGAAGTGTGGGCTCAATAGCATATCATTAGTGTGCAAGATCTTGAGAATCAGCTGTACATGTGATGGAAGAGTGCACTGTGCATGCAGAGGGTTGCATTTCCATTGAATTGGGGATAGTTGAACCAAAATATGCCACAAGACTTATAATTGCCTTATGTGTATCCCACAAAAAAAGGTTCCCTGTTATGAGCTAAACTTTATTGATGAATTTAAGCAAGATTCCCATTATTCCCGGGCTTAACATTTACCGGAAAGTTTCCGCCCCTTTGCAACCCTATACCCAATACACACAAATCTAAGTAGGAATGAATTAAGACTATATACATATATGAACGAGCGATGTCAGAGCGGAACGGACTAAGATATAGTATAGAATACAGTATATACATGAACTCAGCAAAAAATAAACGTCCTCTCACTGTCAACTGCGTTTATTTCCAGCAAACTTAACATGTGTAAATATTTGTATGAACATAAGATTCAACAACTGAGACATAAACTGAACAAGTTCCACAGGCATGTGACTAACAGAATGTCGGTGCCTCTCCTTGTTCGGGTGGTGTTCGGCGGTCGACGTCACCGGTCTTCTAGCCATCACCGATCCACTTTTCATTTTCCATTTGTTTTGTCTGTTTTCCACACCTGGTTTCAATTCCCTCAATTACATGTTTTGTATATAACCCCATGCCTTTGTGTGGGATTGTTTATGTGTAGTGCTTGTGCACATTTGTATACCTGTGCGTTACGGGCTATTGTTGTGCGCATGTACTCCCGTGTTTGTTTAAACCGTTCTGGGGTTGTTTATTAAACGATTAAGTTTACCCAGTTTTGCTCTCCTGCGCCTGACTTCTCTGCAAACCAGTTACGCATCCGCTACACAGAAATGGAATAATGTGTCCCTGTGAGATGTTACCCCACTCTTCCACCAAGGCACCTGCAAGTTCGCGGACAATTCTGGGGGGAATGGTCCTAGCCCTCACCCTCCGATCCAACAGGTCCCAGATGTGCTCAATGGGATTGAGATCCGAGCTCTTCGCTGGCCATGGCAGAGCACTGACATTCCTGTCTTGCAGGAAATCACGCACAGAACGAGCAGTATGGCTGGTGGCATTGTCATGCTGGAGGGTCATGTCAGGATGAGCCTGCAGGAAGGGTACCACATGAGGGAGGATGTCTTCCCTGTAACGCACAGCGTTGTGATTGCCTGAAATGACAACAAGCTCAGTCCGATGATGCTGTGACACACCGCCCCAGACCATGACGGACCCTCCACCTCCAAATCGATCCCGCTCCAGTGTACAGGCCTCGGTGTAACGCTCATTCCTTCGACGATAAACGAGAATCCGACCATCACCCCCTGGTGAGACAAAACCGCGACTCGTCAGTCAAGATCACTTTTTGCCAGTCCTGTCTGGTCCAGCGACGGAGGGTTTGTGCCCATAGGCAACGTTGTTGCGGGTGATGTCTGGTGAGGACCTGCCTTACAACAGGCCTACAAGCCCTCAGTCCAGCCTCTCTCAGCCTATTGCGGACAGTCTGAGCACTGATGGAGGGATTGTGCGTTCCTGGTGTAACTCGGGCAGTTGTTGTTGCCATCCTGTATCTGTCCCGCAGGTGTGATGTTCAGATGTACCGATCCTGTGCTGGTGTTGTTACACGTGGTCTGCCACTGTAAGGACGATCAGCTGTCCGTCCTGTCTCCCTGTAGCGCTGTCTTAGGCGTCTCACAGTATGAACATTGCAATTTATTGCCCTGGCCACATCTGCAGTCCTCATGCCTCCTTGCATTATGCCTAAGGCACGTTCACGCAGATGAGCAGGGATACTGGGCATCTTTCATTTGGTGTTTTTCAGAGTCAGTAGAAAGGCATCTTAGTGTCCTACGTTTTCATAACTGTCACCCTTAATTTCCTACCGTCTGTAAGCTGTTAGTTGCCTACCGTCTGTAACGACCGCTCCACAGGTGCATGTTCATTAATTGTTTATGGTTCATTGAACAAACATGGGAAACAGTGTTTTAACTCTTTAAAATGAAGATCTGTGAAGTTAATTCGTAAAAATTCAAATATCTTTGAAAGACAGGGTCCTGACGTTTCTTTTTTTGCTTAGTTTATGAGATGAGTAATGCCAGATTTATAAACTTTATTTAAGTGACTAGTGTTCCATTCCTTAAAGGGGCCAGAGATTTCTAGTCTTTGCTTATAGGCAGCTGCCTCTAATGTGTTACTGATGGCTATTTAACAGTCTGATGGCCTTGAGATAGAAGCTGTTTTTCAGTCTCTCTGTCCCAGCTTTGATGCCCCTGTATTGACCTTGCTTTCTGGATGATAGCGGGGTGAACAGGCAGTGGCTCGAGTGGTTAATGCCCTTGATGGTCTTTTTGGCCTTCCTGTTACATCGGGTGTTGTAGGTGTCCTGGAGGGCAGGTAGTTTACCCTCGGTAATGCGTTGGCAGACCGCTCCACCCTCTGGAGAACCTTGCAGTTGCGGGCTGTGCAGTTGCTGTACCAGACAGTGATACAGCCCGACAGGATGCTTTCAATTGTGCATCTCTAAAAGGTTTAGGTGACAAGCCAAATTTCTTTAGCTCCTTAGGTTGAAGAGGCTCTGTTGCGCTTTCTTCACCACACTGTCTGTGTGGGTGGTCCATTTCAGTTTGTCAGTGATGTGTACGCCAAGGAACTTGAAGCTTTCCACCTTCTCCACTGCGGTCCCGTCGATGTAGATAGGGGGGTGCACCCTCTGCTGTTTCCTGAATTCCACGATCATCTCCTTTTGTTTTGTTGACGTTAAGTGAGAGGTTGTTTTCCAGGCACAACCCAGAGCCCTCACCTCCTCCCTGTAGGCTGTCTCGTCATTATTGGTAATCAAACCTACTACTGTTGTGTCGTCTGCAAACTTGATGATTGAGTTGGAGGCGTGCTTGCCCACGCAGCCATGGGTGAACAGGGAGTACAGGAGGGGGCTGAGCCCTAAATACAAAATGTAATTGAGACAGACAGCACGCTCCCGTCAGAGAGAGAAAGACTCACACAGGCAGAGAGAGACTGACAGACGGACAGAAATAATGGTCATGAAGTGCTGTTATAGGTAAAACGATTGTTTTGTCATTATTAGTTCTCCTGTAATTGATGTCTATTTTTCTTTTCAGGTGCTGGGGAGTCTGGGAAAAGTACAATAGTGAAGCAGATGAAGTAAGTTCAACACTTTGCAGTCTTAACTGCATTCAATGAAACGCCCACTCTCCATGATGGGAGCAGCACAGAACTAGAATGAGATGGTGATGAAGTTCCAAGCCTGTTCTATTCATTATGTTTTCATGGGTAGAATGTTGCAGCGATTAGTGCTTTTTGAGTTAAAAAAAAATAAAAAAAATAATAATCTCATTTTATTTTACTAGATGGGCGTTATGAAATATGACCTTGAAATTATTTTAGAGCTTTTTAATTGATATCCCAAAGCCAAATATTGCTAACGATCAGTTGGCAAAACATTCCATTGTCTCTATCCACATAGAATAAAGAGCCCCATGATGGTAGTGGCTGCCCATTACTGGTTATCACTTATTAACCATTTATTCACTTTACTTTGCTTATATAAAATATTTCAGTTGTGAATAGTTTGTTAGTGGTCAGTTTATTAGGTACACCACCCCGTTCAAGAAAATTGATCTCTCTTACAGACAGTGAGTCATGTGGCCGTGTCTTGCTATATAAAGCAGGTTAGACAGTCATCATGGCATTCAGTTACTGTTCGATTGAATGTTAGAATGGGCAAAACTAGTGACCTAGGCAACTTTGAGCGTGGTATGATCGTCGGTGCCAGTATTTTAGAAATATCCGTCCTCCTGGGCTCTTCACGCATGACAGTGTCTAGGATTTACCGTGAATGGCGCGACAAACAAAAAATATCCAGTCAGCGGCAGTCCCGTGGGCGAAAAAACTGCTCTTTGATGTTTGAGGTCGAAGGAGAAGGGCAAGAATCGTGCAAGCTAACAGGCAGGCCACAAACAGACAAATAAAAGGCGCAGTACCACAGTGGTGTGCAGAACGTCATTTTGGAACTCCCAACTCGTCGTTCCTTGTCACGGATGGGCTATTGCATCAGACAACCACACCGCGTTCCACTCCTAATCAGCTAAGAAGAGAGGCTGTGTGTACGCGATCACAAACACTGGACAATTTAAGGAGTGGAAAAACATTGCCTTGTTTGACGAATCCCAGTTCCTGTTGTGTCATGCTGATGACAGGATTTGGCATAAACAGCCATGGCCCCATCCTGTCTGGTGTCAACGGTACAGGCTGGTGGTGTAATGGTGTGGGGAATGTTTTCCTGGCACACGAGAGGTCCCTTGATACTAATTGAGCAACGTTTCCATGCTGTTCTGGAGGCAAAGGGGGGGGTCCGACCTGTTACTAGATGGGTGTACCTAATATACTCATCTAATGCAGTGGAATTCAAACGTTTTCAGCGGGGACCCCATTTTTTTCTTCCGCCAGAATTTCCTGGAACCCCATTTTCTTGCAATCCCACCCCAAATCTAATGACACAACCTTAAAATCGCTACATTTTAAGATATTTACATAAACAAATAACCTTTTTAATTAATTCGTTTCTCAATAGAATTTTATGTTTAAAAATATTTTCTCAAAAACATTTGTACACTTGAGTGTTCAAAACATTAGGAACACCTTCCTACACTGAACAAAAATATAAACACAACATGCAACAATTTCAAAGATTTTACTGATTTACAGTTCATATAAGGAAATCGGTCAATTTTAAATACATTCATTAGGCGTAATCTATGGATTTCACATGACTGGGAATGCAGATATGCATCTGTTGGTCACTGTAAAAAAACACACAAAAAAAAACAGTTGGGGCGTGGATCAGACAACCAGTCAGTATCTGGTGTGACCACCATTTACCTCATGCAGCGTGACACATCTACTTCAAATAGAGTTGATCAGGCTGTTGATTGTGGCCTGTGGAATGTTGCCCCACTCCTCACATCTGGTGAGTATGCAGGCCATGGAAGAACTGGGACATTTTCAACTTCCAGGAATTGGGGCTGTGCATTATCATGCTGAAACATGAGGTGATGGTGTAGGATGAATGGCACGACAATGGGCCTCAGGATCTTGTCACTGTATATCTGTGCATTCAAATTGCCATCAATAAAATGCAATTGTGTTTGTTGTCCGTAGCTTATGCCTGCCTATACCATAACCCAATCGCCACCATTGGGCACTCTGTTCACATTGACATCAGCATTCTGCTCTCCCACACAACGCCTTACACTCGGTCTCATTGCTGTGTTGTGTATATTCCTCTCTCATGGGGTCTTTGTGCTGTGCCGGGAAGAATAAGCTCAATGGATTCTGCTTATTGTTGTTAATTACCATGTTTTCTGCGCTGAACTAGGTTGAGTATCTGCCTATTGAAAACTACAACTCCCTACAGCGTCCCACAGTTCATTCTTGATTTGATGTCTCTCGTGCTTGATAGGATTTGTCTGTAGAGAAACGGTGCGGTGAGCTCACAAAAAAATGAACTAAATGGAATTCAAGTAATTAAATCTGTCAATTAGTTGTTTAATTATCAAAGAGAAAAAAATTAATTAATTGCTCAGCTCTAGTTGCAGCCCAAATGGAATTCTATCAAACTCGCGTACACCACGATGGTAGCACGTTGCAGTCCAAACTGAATTCTAACAAGCTTGCATGAACCACATCAAAGGTTACTGTTACCATTTTCTGGTGATGACATTTTAATAAGTTGTGTAACTGATCGTTTTAACTTATCAAACAGTTAACTGATAAAAATGGCATTCGGAATATGCTGTACAGTATTTTGTGAGGGCTTAATGGTTCAGGGAGAATCGGCATCGACAGCTGAGTTCAGCTCTGTCAGTCTGTGTGTGTTTGTGAATGCATATAGAGATGCTAGCCTCATTTATCATGGCGCTGCTCAGGCAGAGCGAGGATGGAGGAAGCACCCTTTACATAAGAAGCTAAACAATGGGCACAGAGGCTAGCCTGGCACGGCCTGAATAGACTCCCAACCCTGGATTCCCACATCAAGAAAGCCCACGCCTCGTCACTCATGCACAATTCACCATGCTATTAAAAGTTGATTGGTTTTTGAAATGTCTTATCCTAAATGTCCACACATACAGGAACATTTCAGTCAGCCCTTAGACTAGAGACTTCTTTGAAGCCAATACATGTAACTTGAATTCCAGAAACCTTCCCTAAAATTACTTGGTGTATTTCCAGAAACCTTCCCTAAAATTGCTAGGTTTATTTCCAGAAACCTTCCCTAAAATTGCTAGGTTTATTTCCAGATATCGCATTTGAAGAATTACTGGAATAAGAACCAAGATTTCCTCAAACCAGGAACTTTGGAAAAGTCGCTACCCTACTTGTTTTTATCTGAAATCTAAATGATCGTCCTGAATGTTGTCCCGTTCTTGATCAGGGTTGCCTTTTTTAGAGAGTGGCTGTGATCCAATGTTCTCACCACATAGAGTGAATGACTAATACATTGCTTCATGCTAAGTGGATATTGATATTGGAAAACACCCAGTGACTTCTGTGAAGAATTAAATGTTACTTGGGTTGATCTGAAACAGATCTGGGCTCAAATACTTGAAATAATCCTTTTAAAAATATTTTAAGCGTTTTCTTGAGTCTGCCAGATTGGAAGTTTTTTGCAGTTTTGGGACTTTTTCTATGGGTTTATTAAGCAAGCTCAACAAAGGGGGAAAATTATAATATTTTAATAATATTTAATGTATTAGAAACCCAGGTCTTATCTGAAAATGTAAAAAGATCAACCTCTGTGTCCTGCCATTCAGGATCATCCATGAGGCTGGCTACTCTGAGGAGGAGTGTATACAGTACAGAGTGGTGGTGTACAGCAACACTATCCAGTCTATCATCGCCATCATCAGAGCTATGGGACGCCTGAAGATAGACTTTGGGGACGCCACACGAGCGGTAGGCTTATTGTTCTGTCTGTGTGTTCTACTTGTTCTATCTATTCTAGACTAGCTGATAGAACTAATCAAGGGGTTGGCTTGTTCTGAAATATATGAAGTATCTGGAACTGGCTCCAGAATCCATTTGGGGGAAACACTGGTCACTTTAATCAGTGAGAATTGCTGTTCATTGACTACATCTTAGCGTTCAACACCATTATCCCCTCCAAGCTCGTCACCAATCTTAGGACGGAGGCGACAACGCCTCCATCCACTTCAATAGGGCAGCAGTGGAGCAGGTAGACCGCTTCAAGTTCCTGTGTCCAAATCACTGAAGGCTTAAAATGGTCCAAACACACACACACAGTCGTGAAGAAGGCGCAACCGTGCCTTTTCCCCCTCAGGAGGTTGAAAAAGTTTGGCATGGTCCCTCCAATCCTCAAAAGGTTCTACAGTTGTACCATTGAGAGCATATTGACTGGCTGCATCACTGCTTGGTATGGCAATAGCACCGGCCCTCGATCGCATGGCGCTACAGATGGTTGTGTGGACTTCCCAGTACATCACAGGGGTGGAGCTTCCTTCCATCCAGGACCTCTATATCAGGAGATGTGAAAAGAAGGTCCGGAAAATCGTCAAAGACCCCAACCACCCAAGCCATAGACTCTTTTCTCTGCTGCCGCACGGCAAGATGTACCGATGCATCAAGTCTGACACCAACCGGCATTTGAACAGCTTCTATCCCCAAGCAATACAAATGATAAATAGTTAACAAAATGGCTACACTGACTGAGTTTACCTTGTATCTTTATTTACCTTTTTATTTCAATATTTGCGCTGTCTCTATGCACACTCACAGGACCCTTCACACTCATACACACTGTCACTCCGACACACACACACACACACACACACACTGTCGTAGCGTTGACGCACCCCAACACACTGTCGTATCATTAAATGTGAAGACTGTATATTATCAAAACTATTCTGTGTGTCATTTTAATTACGCCATTAAACTAATGATTTAACTTCAACTAGGAAGTCGGGGCAACCACGGGAACATGTTGTTTATAGTGTACATTTCCCGAATTTAACTCTCTTCAGATATTTTCATATCTTATCGATTACAGTCACTTATTAATGTATTATTACCTCATCAGTCATATTCTGAATGTCGCAAACCCTTGGATATCGGCACGAACCCTAGCCTAGATAATGAATCAGTGATATACAAATTAAGTATTTATTTACTAATTAACTTAATCACAGAATTACACACACACACACAAACTCCTGATAACTACACTCATAGAAACTGCTAATACTTTGAACATGAACAACCGCTTATTTGAAAATAAATAGCAATTTACATATTTACGAGTATGTTTTGGTTGTCCCTCTCTGCGATCGCCGATCTGTCTGCTGGATAGTTATTTGACAGAAAGCCTCAGGTTGATCCACCAGAGATCAGAGTCCGTCGGAGTTGTAGGTTGTTATAATGGATGCTTCAGAGTAAGGGAGAGAGAGGTATGTCGTCACACTTTTCACGCTGTCTAATATTTACTGGGCACAATACATCACGATGGTATAAATGTCATGCCAAATGAAAGACGGAAGTCTTGGGCACATTTTGTATTCGTTACATCTTCATATCTTATTTCAGTATGGAGTTGTAGACTGTTAAATAGAGTTGTAGACCGTTAAATAGTGTGCACTTGTGACAATTTGCCCCATCAGAGGGTAAATTGTCACACTACGTTGGGTAAATTGTCACCTTGGATTATCAACAAATAAGAACACAACTAATTAATTTAATATTGATTTTATTTAATATTGATTTTAATTTCAAATTCAAAACCAAATTCAACTTCATTAAAGAACAAAAAAAAAAAAAAAGGAATCATGCCTAGAGAATCTGGCAAATTATGCCTTTCAATCAAAACAATAATGCTGGCAGAGCACACACTAACTTTGAAGTTTTGAAATCGAACGTTCTCTGGCGTGCACATAGATCCACAGAATTTGTTGGACTGGAATGGAATGCTGCAGATAACGTGCTTAAATGTTTAAAGTCTTAACAAAACAGGCGTGGTGTTTAAACACACTAATGCACTAACGCACAGTTTTTGTAACAGCCTATACGACGTACATCCGCATCTGACTAATCAGACTCCTCTTCAGAGTCACAGTAACAGGTCATGGTCCCATTTGTTGCATCTCACACATTTTACCCAAGTCTCCATTGGAAGGCTGTTTGAAAAGGGCTCCACACAGACGAGGCAGAAATACTCCTCTTCACCTGATGATGACTGCCACCTTGTTCTCTGCTGATCCAGATGTTGACTCCCCTCTTGCTTCCCTTTCTTCGGAAACAGCCTTTTGCTAGATTGTGCCTTATTCATTTCCATTTCTAGTGCCTGCTTCACTGGTGTGTGTGTGTGAGTTAGAATTGCTGTTTTGCTCCGTTTTCTGCCTTGGCAAGCTGGTTTTCGGGGGCCAGCTTTTGGATATGACCGGATGTCCTCTGGAGTTGGTAGTCGGCTGTCAGCAATGGTATTGCGAGTTGGTGCTAGCATAAGAACTGGGCAGGTCTGTCTGAGCTCGTGCTAGGCAGGGCTGGAATGGTCCTGGGCCCTGGCAGGTTGGTCCTGGGCCCTGGCAGGTTGGTCCTGGGCCCTGGCAGGTTGGTCCTGGGGCCTGGCAGGGCTGGAAGGGTGCTGGTTGTCCAAAAGTAGTAAACAGGGCTTCTCCTTTGAGCACTTCATATGCTCGATGGAATGTTTCAGGAAGTCAACAAAGTGCACATCTTTCATCCACCCAGAGGGATTTTCCCTTCCTTTTGGGCCAGGTGGCCCGTTGATCAGGAAATGATCACGGAAGTTGACACTGGGGAATATAAAATATGGAGGCATACTATTCCCTGTGGCTGAGACAGCACAGGCCAGTGTGACGAGGGTTCCCCTTTCAGCGGAGGTCAGTGACCCTACTTGTTTTAATCCACATCTGCCCACCACTTTGTCAGGTTTATGTACAGTGGTCACCCCAGTTTCATCGACATTCCATATGTCTCCTGGTCCAAATTGATATCTCTGTAGCACTTCTACTACATTGTCGAAGAAAGCATGAACATTTTCTCTGTTGAAGCTACTTGTCCTGGCAAGGCTAGTGGCCTCTGGATTTCTCAGCTACTTACTTTGTGTATTTCATATTTCTTATTCTTTTTTCTCGTCTTTTTTTTCTAGTAAAATATTGTTATTGATTATTGCATGTTTTAGTTTGCAAGAAAGGCATTTCACTGTACTTGTGCACGTGACATTAACTTAATCAACCAATCAATCAGTGTTCTAATGGGGATGTCTCTGTTGCCAGGACGATGCCCGTCAGCTGTTTGTATTGGCTGGTACAACGGCAGAGGGTGTGATCTCATCACATCTGACTGGCGTGATACGGAGACTGTGGACGGACAGCGGTGTCCAGACCTGCTTCCTGCGCTCCAGAGAGTACCAGCTCAACGACTCTGCCTCCTAGTAAGACACACACGGACAGACAGACAGTGTACACACACACACACACATCTTCACATTTTAGTCAATTAGCAGACGCTCTTATCCGGAGCGACTTACAATTAGTGCATTTATCGTAACATAGCTATGTGAGACAAGCAATATTATGATGTACATTTTCCCTCAACAAAGTATTTATCAGCAAAGTAACTTCTGGTAGGGGGGAGAGGAGAGTCAAGGTGCCGTGAGAGTTTTTTTTAAGAAACTCTTCAAAGCGGTAGGGTTTTAGACGTTTTTCGAAAGATGGGCAAGGGACTCCGCTGTCCTGACTTTAGGGGGAAACTTGTTCCACCATTGGGGTGCAAGGACAGAGAAGAGCTTTGACTGGGATAAGAGGGAGCTGCCTTCCCGTAGGGGTGGGAGGGCCAAGAGACCAGATGGGGCGGAAAGGAATGCTCAGTTTGGGATGTAGGGTTTTAGCACACACACCCTTCGTCCACTTGTCATGCCTATAAACTGGTTTAATATGTACACATAATCAAAGATACACACTGGCAGTTTACAATGCAGGAAGTAGGAACTGAATTGCAGCTTGTTCTTTACACCGAGGGAGAGAGCGAGCACGATGCTGGTGAATTTGCACGTCCCATGTAATGTAAGTGGTAACGATGAGTCGAAAATCCACTCAGCCAAATTATTGTTTTCTGGGACATTCATTTATTTTCTTTCACGTGTTTCACATAGCCAGCCACGTGGAGTCGTAGCGCATAGGCTATTTACTTTGATTGACAACTGAACAGCAAGTGTTGACTACTTGATGAAATGGGTCGAACTGACTGAATAAAGTCGATCTCCTGTATCCCTTTGCCATTCATAAATCGTGCAACGTGGTTATTTGTCCATGGTATCCAAAGGATTTCCTAGGTTTTCTTTCCTAGGATGCCGGGGCTTGCTAGACAGTGACGCTAGAGTGAGTGTGTCTCGTCTCGTTAGTCAGTGTCGCCTACCGACTCGCATCGGTGAACGACGTTCATTTGGCTCCCTCGTTTTCATAGGCTTCTGGTTGGCCCAGGCTTTTTGACGATTATCTGTGCGTACTTGAAAAAAAAAAACACCTAAAAATCTAAATTTCGCAGATTTTTTTTCCCAGACCTCAAAAGTGGCCTCTTATGTGTTTTTAAGCATTGTTGTGGACTTACAACATCCAATTTAGTTGTTTTTCAATAAAAAAAAAAAAAATGATTTTTCAGAGTGAAAACCTGAAAAAATGGGATAATCTAAAAGGAATTTGGGAAATCTAAAAGGAATTTGGGAAAGAACAAAATAACAGATGTTATAGGGCCCTACCTAATGGTCATTTTGTATTAATTTAGGCTATGTAAAATCTGAAAGATATAATAGTTAAGACTGATATAACCCTTTTATTTTTTCAATTTAACCTTTTACATTTTTTCTGTTTTAATAAAATAAATACAGGGCCTTCGGAAGGTACTGTCCCCTTGACGTTAGTCTTATTCTAAAATCGATTAAATTGTTTTTTCCCTCATCAATCTACACACAATACCCCATAATGACATCACAATACCCCATAATGACAAAGCAAAAACAGGTTTATAGAAATGTTTGCAAATTTAGTGAGAAACAAAAAGGAAATATAACATTTACATAAGTATTCAGACCCTTTACTCAGTACTTTGTTGAAGCACCTTTGGCAGCGATTACAGCCTTGAGTCTTCTTGGGTATGACGATACAAGCTTGGCACACGTGTATTTGGGGGGTTTCTCCCATTCTTCTCTGCAGATTCTCTCAAGCTCTGTCACGTTGGATAGGGAGTGTCGCTGCACAGCTTTTTTCAGGTCTTTACAGAAATGTTAGATCGGGTTCAAGTCCGGGCTCTGGCTGGGCCACTCAAGGACATTCAGAAACTTGTTTCTGCTTAGGGTCGTTGTCCTGTTGGAAGGTGAATCTTTGTCCCAGTCTGAGGTCCTGAGTATACTGGAGCAGGTTTTCATCAATGATTTCTCTGTGCTCCGTTCATGACTAGTATCCCAGTCCCTGAAAAACATCCCCACAGCATGATGCTGCCACCACCATGCTTCACCATAAGGATGGTGCCAGGTTTCTTCCAGACATGACGATTGGCATTCAGGTTGGTTTCATCAGCCCGCTCCAAGTGGGCTGTCATGTGCCTTTTACTGAAGAGTGGCCAGATGGAAGCCACTCTATCATAAAGGCCTGATTGGTGGAGTGTTGCAGAGATGGTTGTCCTTCTGGAAGGTTCTCCCCTCTCCACAGAGGAAACTCAGGAACTCTGTCAGAGTGACCATCAGGTTCTTGGTTCTCCCCTGATTGCTCAGTTTGGCCTGGGGACTAGCTCTAGGAAGAGTCTTGGTGGTTCCAAACTTCTTCCATTTAAAAATGGAGACCACTATGTTCTTGGGGACCCTCATTGCTGCAGACATTTTTTGCTACCCTTCCCCAGATCTGTGCCTCGACACAATCCTGTCTCGGAGCTCTACCTGGCTTGGGTTGTTTCGCTCTGACATGCACTGTCAACTGTGTGTGTCACGTCCTGGCCATAGATAGCCCTTTTGGCTGCTCTATGGTGTTTTTGGTCAGGACGTGATCAGGGGTGTGTTTTTGTTCTATGTTGGTTGGTTTGGGTTCCCAATTAGAGGCAGCTGTTAGTCGTTGTCTCTAATTGGGAATCCTATTTAGGTTGTTCAGTCCCCCACCTGTGTTGTGGGATATTTATGTATGTTGTGTAGTTGCTGTGTTTGCGCTGCACAGTGCGTTACGGTCGTTGTGAATTTCTTGTCTTGGTGAGTTGCATTCTAATGCAGGCTCTGCGCACTGTATCTCCGGTGTGTCTCCACAGCCTAGTACGGCCTGTCCCTGCTCCACGCACCAGGTCCCCTGTGCGCATCGAGAGCCCGGCACGTCCTGTCCCTACTCCACGCATCAGGTCCCCTGTGCGCATCGAGAGCCCGGCACATCCTGTCCCTGCTCCACGCACCAGGTCCCCTGTACGCATCGAGAGCCTGGCATGGCCTGTTCCCGCTCCACGCATCAGGTCCCCTGTGTGCCTTCAGGGCCCGGCACGGCCTGTCCCTGCTCCACGCATGAGGTCCCCTGTGCGCATCGAGACCCCGGCATGTCCTGTCCCTGCTACACGCATCAGGTCCCCTGTGCGCATCGAGAGCCCGGCACGTCCTGTCCCTGCTCCACGCACCAGGTCCCCTGTGCGCATCGAGAGCCCGGCACGTCCTGTCCCTGCTCTGCGCACCAGACCCCCTGTGCGCATCGAGAGACTGGCACGGACTGTTCCTGTTCCACGCACCAGGCCTCTAGGATGTCGTCCCAGCCTGGTACGTACTGTTCCTGCTCCACGTACCAGGCCTCCAGTGCGCCTTCTTGGGCCGGTACGGCCCGCGATCGAGCCGCCGCCAAGGCGAGACCCCCAGTGACTTTTGGTTGCAGTCGGAGTCCGCGCCTTTGGGAGGGGGTACTGTCACGTCCTGGCCATAGATAGCCCTTTGGCTGCTCTATGGTGTTTTTGGTCAGGACGTGATCAGGGGTGTGTTTTTGTTCTATGTTGGTTGGTTTGGGTTCCCAATTAGAGGCAGCTGTTAGTCGGTCTCTAATTGGGAATCCTATTTAGGTTGTTCAGTCCCCCACCTGTGTTGTGGGATATTTATGTTATGTATGTTGTGTAGTTGCTGTGTTTGCGCTACACAGTGCGTTACGGTCGTTGTGAATTTCTTGTTTTGGTGAGTTGCATTCTAATAAATATGTTTCACTCAACCCTGCACGCTCGTGACAGTGTGACCTTATATAGGCTGGTGTGTGCCTTTCCAAATCATGTCCAATCAACCGTTTTTTTCTTTGTCATTATGGGGTATTGTGTGTTAATTTAGGAAGGGGAAAATGTTGTTTTAATACATTTTAGAACAAGGCTGTAACATAACAATGTGGAAAAAGTCAAATGGTCTGAATATTTTCCGAATGCAATGTAATTTGAAGATCAAACGGGGCGATTTTAAAATATTGCAGTTAAACTGTCAATAATACTTTTATAATCTCAAGAGAAGACCGGTTTAATGTTCTCTTATTTGAAAATGGTCCTCGCCATAAAGTCCTAGACCAGTGTTTCCCCAACTCTGTCCTCAGGACCCCAAGGGACCCTGGGGGCACCTGACCTACTACTTTTACTATTTGTCTGGCCACTCTATGTACTTGTGGAGAACACTGTCTCTGAGAGATTAAATTGTGTTTACTTCATGCTAAACCTTAGAGGAGGTGCAGAAACAGGATCAGTAGAGAGAGACAAGATGGGTCTTGTTCTCCTCTGTCTTGTACGAGCTTGTTTACACTGTAGAATGCAGCTTTTTTGAGAATATAAGCCTAGCTACCTGACAGAGCTGATTTGCATTCCACAATGCAGTGGGAGATTATGATAAACAACGTCAACACTAACATTACTCAGCTGTTTGTTCAGCTGTTATCATTTCAGTTATGAAATATTAGTTGGTTAAATTAATGTATTACATTTATTTTATTTCACCTTTATTTAACCAGCTAGGCCAGTTGAGAACAAGTTCTCATTTACAACTGCGACCTGGCCAAGATAAAGCACAGTAGTTCGACACATACAACAACACAGAGTTACACATGGAATAAACAAACAGTCAATAATACAATAGAAAATATCTATATACAGTGTGTGCAAATGAGGTAGGATAAGGGGAGGTAGGAAAATAATAATTAGGCCATGGTGGTGAAATAATACAATATAGCAATTAAACATTGGAATGGTAGATGTGCAGAAGATGAATGTGCAAGTAGAGATACTGGGGTGCAGTCAATAACACAATGGAAAAATCTATACAGTGTGTGCAAATTAAGTAGGGAGGTAAGGCAATAAATAGGCCAAAGTGGCGAAGTAATTACAATTTAGCAATTAACACTGGAGTGATAGATGTGCAGATGAGGATGTGAAAGTAGAAATACTGGTGTGCAAAAGAGTGGGGTAACATCTCACAGCAAGAACTGGCAAATCTGGTGCAGTCCATGAGGAGATGCACTGCAGTACTTAATGCAGCTGGTGGCCACACCAGATGCTGACTGTTATTTTTGATTTTGACCCCGCGCCATGTTTGAGCAGCATTTGAAAGCAAAAGAATGATTGAAAACCATTATTGGCATTGTTAAATTCGATTTTCATAATAGCAAGCTACTGTAAGAGAACTGATGGTTTGGTTAGCTAAGCTAGCAAGTCTGCAGTGTTCGTTTGGTTACCAAGGCAACTACTATAGCTATCTTGTAAACGTGTTAGCTACTTCAGTGAATGTTGACCACATTTCTACTTGCAAATGAACACATTTCTTTGCGGCGAAAATAGCCTTGGTATAAGCGGCATTATCAATTCGGGGCCCCTCGTTGATTACCCCTTATGTAATATAGCCTACACTACTGCAGTGTATTACACTGCAGTAGTGTAAGTACAATATACTGTAATTGTAGCTAACAGAGGGAACTAGTTATCTATACGTGTACTGAATATTTAGACCGTTCACTAAGACCGAAAACAATGGTATTATTTTGTCCCAGTGAGTTTATTTTACAGTTATGATAAATGCGACATTATGGCTACCTTTTGGCACCTATATCCCACACACCCTAGGCTAGGGTAAAGTAGGTTATTGTGAAGGACACTTCGACTTTGTTTTGGAAACACAGGAAGTGTAGTGGTTGTTGGAGGTCGGAGCTGTCTGTCCACATAAGACCTGGGTTCAAATAGTATTTAAATTAATTTAAATACGTTTTCTGTGCTTGATTGAGCTTGCCTGGCTTAATGGACTAATATAATAGTCCCAGAAGTGCAAAAATCCACCCTCCTGGGACTACAGGCAGGCTAGAGAAAAGGCTCAAAGTATTTGAAAGATTTTAAATATTCTTTGAACCCAGGTCTGGTTGTGTCTAGGTGCTCTCTGTCTGTGCACGTTGCATAGCTGCTTGGCTGGAGAGACTAGTAGTGAGTCAGTCTATCCCTAGCCTAAACTCTCTGTTTTCACTCAAACCTCTAGCAACCAATGTTTATCATTTATCAACATATGAACCCATATTTAGACTGAATTCACATGGATCACATGGATTTCACATTCCTCGGCTGTCTCTGTTTCTGTCCAGAGAATTTGTCCTTCAGTCCCGTTCACTAGACTTGTTCACGGCTTTACATAAATGGTTCTGGCCAACTACTCCAATATTGACACCATCGTCACTCATGTAGGTTTTAACGACCTTCGCTTTAGGCGATCTGATGAAGGACTACAAACTTTGCCCTAAATGAGTACATGAAGAAACTTTGCAACGACAGGAATGTCTCCTTTTGTGACAACTTTGATCTGCTGTGGGAGCAACAAGCAGGATTCACACTAACCGCAGGGGTTCCAGGATTAGTCTGGTAGTGTGCCAGTTCTCCCTGTCAGAATAAGCAACAGATGGCTTGGAAAGCATATCGACTCCTGTAGAAATGGCACAATGGTTATTGTGTTTAAACTAATGTATGTTCATTTAACTCTGCCTTCTAGTGAGTTTATACAAACTGTCATATCCTGCCATTCCCCCCAGACTACAGCTTTTCATACTCTGAAAAGGGGAAACGAGTGGGGGGACAGCCTCTATTTTTACTAATGCTCTCAGCTGTAAGTACATTTTGTTTGGCAACTTTAGGTCTTTTGAGCATCATGCTATACTGTTTAAATGTCAGCCCCCAGTGCTGGCTATAACCCTGTATAGGCCAACAAAGCACTGCCACTCGTTTTTTACTGGTTTCTCTGAACTATTGTCTATTGTCCTTGAGAACTATGATAAAATCATTGTGTTGGGGGCTTTTAATATTCATGTTGACAGACTGACTCCAAGGCCATTTAATTTATGTTTTGTTTTTCTGCTCTATGGACTTTATCCAACATGTTACTGTGCCCAGCCATAACCACAGCTGTACTCTGGACCTGGTTATTACCGAGTGGCTTTCTACTGGGCCCAGCCATAACCACAGCTGTACTCTGGACCTGGTTATTACCGAGGGGCTTTCTACTGGGCCCAGCCATAACCACAGCTGTACTCTGGACCTGGTTATTACCGAGGGGCTTTCTACTGGGCCCAGCCATAACCACAGCCATACTCTAAACCTGGTTATTACCAAGAGGCTTTCTACTGGGCCCACCCATAACCACAGCCATACTCTGAACCTGGTTATTGTATGAACAATACACCATCACCTATTCTGCCTTCCTCTTGTGATGATTTAGTTGATAACTTTTTAATAGCAAATGAAGGGCCAAATCCATTGATGCCACAGCTCCAGTAGGGTTGAAAAAGGCCCCATCCAAATGGAGAGCCTCTTGGATGAGGTGAGGAAACTAATAGATTAAAGAGAAATTGTAGAGCGTAATTGGAGAAAGTCAAAGTTGCAGGTCCATTATGATGTTCTGAGAGAGCAACTTGGCATATATAGCAAGGCAATTAGAAATGCCAGACAGGCTCGTTTTTCTAACTTGATCCCTAATAATCAGAATAATCATTGATGGCCTGATAAATCCTACCTCCTCAAACAAATGTGAACTTTCCTCCACGTTTAAATGTGGTGAGTTTGAGGTATATTTCCGAGATAAGATACCCAGCCTAATGTTTGTTATCAGTAAAGACCTGATGAGAAGTTTGATATGTGCCCTAGCCTACCACGCAAAGGCTCTATGGAGTTTTTTCCCTGGTTGGCACAGACATGCTCAGGAAAAAGATATCACAACTTAAGTCTTCTACCTGCCTTCTCGGTCCTATCCCCACCACCTTCTTCAGAACAGTTTTTAATTGCATATCTGAAGAAGTGCAAGCTGTTAATCACTCCCTGTTCACAGGCACTTTCCCCACTGCTCTAAAAACTGCTATGGTGAAACCCCTTCTTTAGAAAATGAATCTAGATTATTCGTTCACCTCTTAGCAATTTCCGACCCAAATTTCTCCAACCTTCCGTTCTTAAGCAAAGTTCTGGAGAAATTGGTTTTCAAACAGCTAAAATATATTTTTTTAAATCCAATCTGGGTTTTCGGGCCCACCACCATAGGCAGCCTTAGTTAAAGTGGTAAATGATCTTAGAGCCAACACAGATGCCAAACAGCTCTTTGTCCTTGGATTTAAGTGCTGCATTCGACACTGTTGACCATGGTGTTCTTCTGGGCAGACTGGAGAGGTGTGTTGGCCTCTCCGGGCCAGTTCTAAATTGGTTTAGGACCTATTTAACCGGTCAAGAGTTTTGTCACCGTTGGTGAACATAACTCTGAGAATTTAATTAGTTAGTCAATCATCCTTGAGATGTTTCTATAACTTGATTTGGAGTCTACCTGTGGTAAATAAAATTGATTGAACATGATTTGGAAAGACACACACCTGTCTATGTAAGGTCCCAGAGTTTACAGTGCATGTCAGAGCAAAATCCAAGCCATGAGGTCGAAGGAATTGTCCATAGAGCTCAGAGACTGGATTGTGTTGAGACACACATCTGGGGAAGGGTACCAAAACATTTCTGCAGCGTTAAAGGTCACAAAAAACAGTGGCCTCCATCATTCTTAAATGGAAGAACTTTGGAACCACCAAAACTGTTCCTAGAGCTGGCCGCCCAGCCAAACTGAGCAATCGGGGGAGAAGGGGAGGTGAGCAAGAACCCGACTGTCACTCTGACAGAGTTCCTCTGTGGAGATGGGAGAACCTTCCAGAAGGACAACCATCTCTGCAACACTACACCAATCAGGCCTTTATGGTAGACTAGTGGCTAGAGGGAAGCCACTCCTCAGTAAAAGGCACATGACCGCCCGCTTGGAGTTTGCGAAAAGGCACCTAAAGGACTCTCAGACCATGAGAAACAATATTCTGGTCTGATGAAACCAAGACTGAACTCTTTGGCCTGCATGCCAAGCGTCACATCTGGAGGAAACGTGGCACCATCCCTACAGTAAAACATGGTGGTGGCAGCATCATGCTGTGGGGATGTTTTTCAGCGGCAGGGACCGGGAGACTTGTCAGGATCGAGGGAAAGAGGAACGCAGCAAAGTACAGAGGGATCCTTGATGAAAACCTGCTCCAGAGTGCTCAGGACAACAACCCTAAGCACACAGCCAAGTCAATGCAGGAGTGGCTTCGCGACAAGTCTCTGAATGTGCTTGAGTGGCCCTGCCAGAGCCCGGACTTGAACCAAATCTAACATCTCTGGAGTGACCTTAAAATAGAAGAATAGGAGAAACTCCCCAAATACACGTGTGCCAAGTTTGTAGCGTGATAACCAAGAAGAATCGAGGCTGTAATCGCTGCCAAAGGTGCTTCAACAAAGTAGAGAGTAAAGGGTCTGAATACTTATGTAAATGTTATATTTCTGGGGGGGGGTTTCATATACATTTGCAAAAATGACAAATATTGATTAAAAAAAAAACGACTTAATCCATTTTAATATAAGGCTGTAACGTAACAAAATGTGGAAAAAGTCAAGGTCTGAATACTTCCCGAATGCACGGTATGTTAACCCTTGGCAGTGTTATCAGAAAGCACAGCATTGATTTTCACTGCTACACAGTCGATACACAACTTTACATTTCTGTGTCACCAGAGGATTTTAGCTTCACAGATAAATTATTAGACTGTATTAGTGATTTTAAATATGTGGATGGCTCACGACTTCCTCCTGCTAAATCAAGACAAGACTGAGGTACTTATTATTGGAGTCAAAGCACAGATCGACAATCTTGCAGCGCATTTGAATTCACGGACAATGAAGATAACACCAGGTAAAAAAACCTATGTGTAATTTAAGATTATGAACTCAATTTTGATTCACACATTAGGAATATGACCAAAATTACTTTTTACCACCTGAGAAACCGGTTTCTATCTCAGGCAGATACAGAGAGACTCATCCATGCTTTTATCACACACAGGTTTGACTACCTTAATGCGCTCCTGTCTGGTTACCCAAGAAAGCAGTTGGTCAACTGTAAAACGTACAGAATGCTGCAACATGGGTACTGACCAAGACCAGACAGAGAACACACGTTACACCGGTTTTAATATGTCTGCACTGGCTGCCTGTGAGTCTTAGAATTAATTTTAAGATTATTCTATTGGTTTTTAAGTCAATCCACGATTGTACGCCCCAATACATATGACGTTTTTGAGTTCTGAACCCATTAGGTCCCTCAGGTCCTCTGGCACTGGCCTTTTTAAAGGTCCTTTTTAAATATAAGGGGCATGGAGAGGCAGCCTTTAGTTATTATTCCTTCTTCCTCTGGAATAGCTTGCCAGAGGTTGAAAACTGGACATCTGTAAAAAAAAAATGTGTATATATATATATATATATATATATATATATATATATATATATATATATATATATATATACACAAATTATGGTGGAAAATAAGTATTTGGTCACATACAAACAAGCAAGATTTCTGGCTCTCACAGACCTGTAACTTCTTCTTTAAGAGGCTCCTCTGTCCTCCACTCGTTACCTGTATTAATGGCACCTGTTTGAACTTGTTATCAGTATAAAAGACACCTGTCCACAACCTCAAACAGTCACACTCCAAACTCCACTATGGCCAAGACCAAAGAGCTGTCAAAGGACACCAGAAACAAAATTGTAGACCTGCACCAGGTTGGGAAGACTGAATCTGCAATAGGTAAGCAGCTTGGTTTGAAGAAATCAACTGTGGGAGCAATTATTAGGAAATGGAAGACATACAAGACCACTGATAATCTTCCTTGATCTGGGGCTCCACGCAAGATCTCACCCGTGGGGGTCAAAATGATCACAAGAACGGTGAGCAAAAATCCCAGAACCACACGGGGACCTAGTGAATGACCTGCAGAGAGCTGGGACCAAAGTAACAAAGCCTACCATCAGTAACACACTACGCCGCCAGGGACTCAAATCCTGCAGTGCCAGACGTGTCCCCCTGCTTAAGCCAGTACATGTTCAGGCCCGTCTGAAGTTTGCTAGAGAGCAATTGGATGATCCAGATGAGGATTTGGAGAATGTCATATGGTCAGATGAAACCAAAATATAACTTTTTGGTAAAAACTCAACTCGTCGTGTTTGGAGGACAAAGAATGCTGAGTTGCATCCAAAGAACACCATACCTACTGTGAAGCATGGGGGTGGAAACATCATGCTTTGGGGCTGTTTTTCTGCAAAGGGACCAGGACGACTGATCCGTGTAAAGGAAAGAATGAATGGGGCCATGTATCGTGAGATTTTCATCAGCAAGGGCATTGAAGATGAAACGTGGCTGGGTCTTTCAGCATGACAATGATCCCAAACACACCGCCCAGGCAACGAAGGAGTGGCTTCGTAAGAAGCATTTCAAGGTCCTGGAGTGGCCTAGCCAGTCTCCAGATCTCAACCCCATAGAAAATCTTTGGAGGGAGTTGAAAGTCCGTGTTGCCCAGCGACAGCCCCAAAACATCACTGCTCTAGAGGAGATCTGCATGGAGGAATGGGCCAAAATACCAGCAACAGTGTGTGAAAACCTTGTGAAGACTTACAGAAAACGTTTGACCTCTGTCATTGCCAACAAAGTATTGAGATAAACTTTTGTTATTGACCAAATACTTATTTTCCAACATAATTTGCAAATAAATTCATAAAAAATCCTACAATGTGATCCTACAATTCTTTTCCTCATTTTGTCTGTCATAGTTGAAGTGTACCTATGAAAATTACAGGCCTCTCTCATCTTTTTAAGTTGGAGAACTTGCACAATTGGTGGCTGACTAAATACTTTTTTGCCCCACTGTATATATATAATATTTTTTTTTCATTGTTTATTATTATTTTTCTTGTAAAATGCGTTGCGTTCATGTCTGAAATGTGCTATATAAATAAAGTTTGATTTGACATACCGTCTATGGTGGTGCTTGAAGCTGGTCTAGACATGCTGTCTATGGTGGTGCTTGAAGCTGGTCTAGACATGCTGTCTATGGTGGTGTTTGAAGCTGGTCAATGGTATGTATGTTTTGTCTGTGAACAGTTGTAGGACGGTTATTGATTCATTAAATCGGTGATTAAGTGTTCACTGTGTATTGATCTGAATCAATTACGTGTATGAAAGGATTATGTATGCAATTGTTTTTTTCATTGATTTCTTGCTCTCTCTGTCTCTCTGTCTCTGTCTCTGTCTCTCCCTCTCTGTCTCTCTGTCTCTCTCCCTCAGTTATCTGAATGACCTGGACCGTATCACCCAACAGAGTTATGTCCCCACCCAGCAAGATGTGCTGAGGACCAGAGTCAAGACTACTGGCATCGTGGAGACACACTTTACCTTCAAAGAGCTCTACTTCAAGTCAGTATACCCACTGCTAGCTACACACACTTTTAATTGAGACAGATCTTGGTCGTTTGAGAATTCTCAGCTCAATGCCAAGCCAAGGCCTAATGAGGTAATTAATTAGTTTAGACAAACATAAACCCATTAGTTGTTAATTAATTGCCAACCAGGTAATGGCTAGCAAATACAAACGTATAATCAGTCTGCCCTTATACACCAGCTGGTTTACAGTAAGCAGACAGTCAAAGAGTAGGCAAAGCATATTCCCTATAATATACAGTTGAAGTCGGAAGTTTACATACAGTCGTGGCAAAAAGTTTTGAGAATGACACAAATATTAATTTCCAAATGTTATTTTTTTGCTGTTCCAGTGTGTTTAGATATTTTTGGCAGATGTTACTATGGAATTCTGAAGTATAATTACAAGCATTTCATAAGTGTCAAAGGCTTTTATTGACAATTACATGAAGTTGATGCAAAGAGTCAATATTTGCAGTGTTGACCCTTCTTTTTCAATCCGCCCTGGCATGCTGTCAATTAACTTCTGGGCCACATCCTGTCTGATGGCAGCCCATTCTTGCATAATCAATGCTTGGAGTTTGCCAGAATTTGTGGGTTTTTGTTTGTCCACCCGCCTCTTGAGGATTGACCACACGTTCTCAATGGGATTAAGGTCTGGGGAGTTTCCTGGCCATGGACCCAAAATATAGATGTTTTGTTCCCCGGGCCACTTAGTTATGACTTTTGCCCTATGACAAGGTGCTCCATCATGCTGGAAAAGGCATTGTTCGTCACCAAACTGTTCCTGGATGGTTAGGAGAAGTTGCTCTCGGAGGATGTGATGGTACCATTCTTTATTCATGGCTGAGAAGCAACCCCACACATGAATGGTCTCAGAATGCTTTACTGTTGGCATGACACAGGACTGATGGTAGCGCTCACCTTGTCTTCTCCGGACAAGCTTTTTTCCGGATGCCCCAAACAATCGGAAAAGGGGTTCATCAGAGAAAATGACTTTACCCCAGTCCTCAGCAGTCCAATCCCTCTACCTTTTGCAGAATATCAGTCTGTCCCTGATGTTTTTCCTGGAGAGAAGTGGCTTCTTTGCTGCCATTCTTGACACCAGGCCATCCTCCAAAAGTCTTCGCCTCACTGTTTGTGCAGATGCACTCACACCTGCCTGCTGCCATTCCTGAGCAAGCTCTGTACTGGTGGTGCCCCGATCACGCAGCTGAATCAACTTTAGGAGACAGTCCTGGCGCTTGCTGGACTTTCTTCGGCGCCCTGAAACCTTCACAACAATTGAACCTCTCTCCTTGAAGTTCTTGATGATCCGATAAATGGTTGATTTAGGTGCAATCTTACTGGCAGCAATATCCTTGCCTGTGAAGCCCTTTTTGTGCAAAGCAATGATGACGGCACGTGTTTCCTTGCAGGAAACCATGGTTGACAGAGGAAGAACAATGATTCCAAGACCACCCTCCTTTTGAAGCTTCCAGTCTGTTATTTCGAACTCAATCAGCATGACAGAGTGAGCTCCAGCCTTGTCCTCGTCAACACTCACACCTGTGTTAACGAGAGAATCACTGACATGATGTCAGCTGGTCCTTTTGTGGCAGGGTTGAAATGCAGTGGAAATGTTTTTTGGGTTTAGTGAATGATTTATCCCAAATGCTTTTAGTTTTGGACATATTTAGGGATTCCTTATTCCTTGCTACCCATTCCGAAAGTAACTGCAGCTCTTTGAAGTGTTGCAGTCATTTCAGTCGCTGTAGTACCTGACCTGTATAGTGTTGAGTCATCCGCTTTACTCAAAGCCAGTGGCATGTTGTTAGTAAAGATTGAAAAAAGCAAGGGGCCTAAACAGCTACCCTGGGGAATTCCTGAATTATGTTTGAGAGGCTTCCATTAAAGGACACCCTCTGTGTTCTGTTAGACAGGTAACTCTCAATCCACAGTATAGCAGGGGGTGTAAAGACATAACACATGTTTTTCCAGCAGCAGATTATGATCAGTAATGTCAAAAGCTGCACTGAAGTCTAACAAAACAGCCCCCACAATCTTTTTATTATCAATTTCTCTCAGCCAATCAGTAATTTGTGTAAGTGCTTGTTGAGTGTCCTTCCCTTACCTATATGCGTGCTAAAAGTCTGTTGTCAATTTGTCTACTGTGAAATAGCATTGTATCTGGTCAAACACCATTTTTTTTCAGAAGTTTACTAAGGGTTGGTAACAGGCTGATTGGTTGGCTATTTGAGCCAGTAAAAGGGGCTTTACTATTCTTGCATAGGGGAATGACTTTAGCTTCCCTCCAGGCCTGAGGGCACACACTTTCTAGTAAGCTTACATTGAAGATGTGGCAATATCGTCCGCTATTATCCTCTGTAATTTTCCATCCAGATTGTCAGGCCCCTGTGGCTTGTCATTGTTGATAGACAACAATAATGTTTTCACCTCTTCCACACTGACATTACGAAATTCAAAGTACAATTCTTGTCTTTCATAATTTGGTCAGATATATATATACTTGTATGTGTAGTGTCAGAGTTTGTTGCTGGCATGTCATCCCTGTCATCTTGCCAATGAAAAAGTAATTAAAGTAGTTATCAGTTACCATATCAATGGGTTTTGTGATAAATGAGCCATCTGATTTAATGAATGATTGCGCCGATTTGGCTTTTTTCCCCAAAAATGTCATTTAAGGTGCTCCAAAGCTTTTTACTATCATTCTTTATAGAATTTATCTTTGCTTCATTGTATAGTTTATTTTTATTTAGTTTAGTCACATGACTTCTTAATTTGCAGCACGTTTGCCTATCAGCCAGTTACAAAGTGGTGAGGACAAATTCTGTTCATGCGGATGATATGTTCAGCAATGTTTATTTCCTAGAAATGTCTGGGATGACTGCATTGTCTGGGCTAATGCAGCCAGGGGTATATGTTGTCTGTCAGTCTATGTGTTATTTCAGTTGAGTTGCTCAGTGTAAACTTGTCCTCTACTGTCTGGGACCATGGTGGGGTACAGGTGCAGAAGGTAGCCTGAATTAGTTCAAGTGAAACTAGTGAGAGGTGCATGCATGCAAAGTCAAACAACCAAAATGGGTAATTGGTCGTCAAATCTTGTCAAATCTATCAATAGTTATACTGTATGTTTACCTTCACACTGCAGTACCTCCCCTCCTGCCCTGAACCTGACGTTGATCCTGCTGTAACAGTGTCTTTGTCACTGTTTCACCCCAGAATGTTTGACGTGGGCGGCCAGCGGTCAGAGAGGAAGAAGTGGATCCACTGCTTTGAGGGAGTGACCGCCATCATCTTCTGTGTGGCGCTCAGCGACTATGACCTGGTGTTGGCAGAGGACGAAGAGATGGTAAGGAGAGGAGGGGTAGGGAGAGCGGGGAGAGAGAGGTGTGAGGAGGGAGGGTGGGATTGACATAATATTCTGTGTGGCGCTCAGTGACCTGGTGTTGGCAGAGGACGAAGAGGGGTGAGGAAGGGTGATTTGGTTCAATTCAGGCAGAGGAAGGTGATGAAGAGGGAGGCAGAGGAGGGAGGGGGATGGGCGGAGTCAGTTCAGTCTCCAGAGGAAGTGTGAGGGAGATGTCTCTTACTCAAATCTCTCACCTCCTTTTCAAAACGTCTCGGTGCTATCCGGCTCAGGATACTTAGCATTTTCATTAGTTTTGCTTTAGCATTTACGTTACTTGCCACCCGGGCCTGGGTCCTATTAATGAACCGTTCGGGCCTCGCCTGCAGAACCGTATGCATGAGAGCATGAAGCTGTTTGACTCCATCTGCAACAACAAGTGGTTCACAGACACCTCCGTCATCCTGTTCCTCAACAAGAAGGATCTGTTTGAGGAGAAGATCGGCAGGAGTCCACTCACCATCTGTTACCCCGAGTACGCAGGTGAGGATCAGACACGTTGAGTAGTACACACACACACACACACCACACACTGAACTTTTCTTTGGCTTGCATTTCTACTACCGATATACATGTAACTGCCAAAATAAAGGAAACGCCAACATAAAGTGTCTCAATAGGGCGTTGGGCCACTACAAGCCAGAACAGCTTCAATGCACTTTGGCACAGATTCTACAAGTGTCTGGAACTCTGGTGTCGCCCCCTTCCAATATTCTCCACGAGAAGTTCCGCTGTCTCAGGCACCACTACAGAATCTCCCATAAGTGTTCAATTGGGTTGAGATCGGGTGACTGAGACGTCCATGGCATATGGTTTACATCATTTTCATGCTCATCAAACCATTCAGTGACCACTCGTGCCCTGTGGACTGGGGCATTGTCATCTTATGGGGGCATAGCCATGGTAGCCAGAATAATGGCCCTAAGCATGATGGGATGTTAATTACTTCATTAACTCAGGAACCACATCTGTGTGGATCCACCTGCTTTCAATATATACTGAACAAAAATAGAAACGCAACATGTAAAGTGTTGGTTTCATGAGCTGAAATAAAATCTCCCAGAAATGTTCCATACTAGAGGTCGACCGATTAATCGGCATAGCTGATTAATCATGGCCGATTTCAAGTTTTCATAACAATCGGTAATCATTATGGCCGATTGCATTGCACTCCACGAGGAGACTGCGTGACAGGCTGACCACCTGTTACGCGAGTACAGCAAGGAGCCAAGCTAAGTTGCTAGCTAGCATTAAACTTATCTTGTAAAAAACAGTCAATCTTAACATAATCACTAGTTAACTACACATGGTTGTTGATATTACTAGTTTAATTAGATTGTCCTGCGGTGCAAATAATCAATGCGGTGCCTGTTAATTTATCATTGAATCACAGCCTACTTCGCCAAACAGGTGATGATTTAACAAAGGCGCATTCACGGAAAAAGCACTGTCGTTGCACCAACGTACCTAACCATAAACGTCAATGCCTTTCTTAAAATCAATACACAAGTATATATTTTTTTAAACCTGCATATTTAGTTAAAAGAAATTAATGTTAGCAGGCGATATTAACTAGGTAAATTGTGTCACTTCTCTTGCGTTCTGTGCATGCAGAGTCAGGGTATATGGAGCAGTTTGGGCCACGTGGCTCGTTGCGAACTGTGTGAAGACCATTTCTTCAAAAACAAAGACCATAATTAATTTGCCAGAATTGTACATAATTATGACATAACATTGAAGGTTGTGCAATGTAACAGCAATATTTAGACTTATGGATGCCACCCGCTCAATAAAATATGGAACGGTTCCGTATTTCACTGAAAGAATAAACATTTTGTTTTCAAAATGATAGTTTCCGTTTTTTACCATATTAATGACCTAAGGCTCGTATTTCTGTGTGTTTATTATATTATAATTAAGTCTATGATTTGATATTTGATAGAGCAGTCTGACTGAGCGGTGGTAGGCAGCAGCAGGCTCGTAAGCATTCATTCAAACAGCACTTTCCTGCGTTTGCCAGCAGCTCTTTGCAATGCTTGAAGCACAGCGCTGTTTAGGACTTCAAGCCTATCAACTCCCGAGATTAGGCTGACAATACTATAGTGCCTATAAGACCATCCAATAGTGAAAGGTATATGAAATACAAATGGTATAGAGAGAAATAGTCCTATAATTCCTATAATAACTACAACCTAAAACGTATTAACTGGGAATATTGAAGACTCATGTTAAAAGGAACCACCAGCGTTCATATGTTCTCATGTTCTGAGCAAGGAACTTAAACGTTAGCTTTTTTACATGGCACATATTGCACTTTTACTTTCTTCTTTTTTCATTATTTAAACCAGATTGAACATGTTTCATTATTTATTTGAGACTAAATAGATTTTTATTTATGTATTATATTAAGTTAAAATGTAAGTGTTCATTCAGTATTGTTGTAATTGTCATTATTACAAAGAGATATATATATATATATATATATATATATATATATATATATATATAGATATAGATATATATATATAAATCGTCCGATTAATCGGTATCGGCTTTTTTTGGTCCTCCAATAAATAATTGCAGTTGAAAAATCATAATTGGTCGACCTCTATTCCATACGCACAAAAAGCATTTTTTTTCTCAAATGTTGTGCACAAATGTGTTTACACATGATTTTTTAATTTGAAGTACGTTTGCCAATTAGTTGGGCTGCCAGTTACATCCGGCTTCTTCACCTGCGGGATCATCTGAGAGGGGAAAATTCATTCAGATTGGCTGCGCCCCTGCCCAGTCATGTGAAATCCATAAATTAGGGCCTAACTAATTTATCTAAAATTACTGATATCTTCTATGAACTGTAACTCAGTAAAATCTTTGAAATTGTTGCATGTTGCATTTATATTTTTGTTCTATGTACGTTTTATAATTTACTCAAGTGTTTCTATTATGTTGGCAGTTACCTGTATGTTTGTTGACATTGGCTCAGTGACAGTCTTCAAATACCTTTTTATGGTCTGCTATATATATAATACGAGGTGTTTTTTCTTACGTTTCTTATAGTATGTATTAATTTGTGGATGTCAATCACCCATTTCGTATGATATGTTACAAATTACAATTTGTATTAATTGTTACGAATTTGCAAAACGTAGGTTAAAGGGTTAAGGGAAAGGTTAGTTACAAGGGTTAGGGGAAGGGTTAGCTAACATGCTAAGTAGTTGAAAAGTTGCTAACATCCGTGATGAGATTCGAACTCACAGCCTTTGGGTTGTGGGTTATAGCTAAAAGGCATTAAGTTGTTGAAAAGTTGTTCATTAGTTATAATGCTAAAGATGTCAGTTTAGTATGTTACTTGTAGTCTGAAACCAGGCTGCTAATACTAACCATACAGACAGAGAGCGAGAGAGCGACAGATACAGAGCTTAATACCGCTAATACTAACCAGACAGACAGACAGAGAGCGAGAGAGAGACAGATACAGAGCTTAATACCTCTAATACTAACCAGATAGACAGGCACACTGATTTCTTTTCAGCAATGGCCCAGTTTCAGAGGCTGCCCTCTTTGCTGCAGAGACAAAACGTGGCTGTTCTAAAGCTTATTTCCTGTAATTCTACAAATTTTTCCGTGAAGCAGCGAGAACATTTGACAGTTTTTTTTTATAGCTATTTTCCTGCAATTCTACACATTTGTCATGGGGCTGACAGAAAAAATGCAGTTTCAAGGCTAATTTCCTGCAATTATACCCAGTTTGCCATGGCTTATTCCTTGTTTTTATGCTATGTAAGTGACTCAAACGTTATAAAAGAATCAATGGGGGCCCCATGACATTCTCCCTGAGTATCTAGTTTTTATTGTTAGTTCTCAAGGATGATCTTATTTAAAAATACACTGAGTGTACAAAACATTGCACCCCCTCTTTTGCCCTCAGAACAGCCTTAATTCGCCAGGGTATGGATTCTACGAGGTGTCGAAAGCATTCCACACGGATGCTGGTCCATGTTGACTCCAATGCTTCCCACAGTTGTGTCAAGTTGGCTGGATGTCCTTTGGGTGGTGGACCATTCTTGATACACACGGAAACTGTTGAGCGTGAAAAACCCAGCTGCGTTGCAGTTCTTGGACACAAACCGGTGCGCCTGGCACCTACTACCGTACCCTGTTCAAAGGCACTTAAATATTTAGTCTTGCCCATTCACCATCTGAATAGCACACAATCCATGTCAATTGTCTCAAGGCTTAAAAATCCTTCTTTAACCTGTCTCCTCCCCCTTTATCTACACTAGTTGAAGTGGATTTAACAAGGGACATCAATAAGGGATCATAGCTTTCACCTGGATTCCTGGTCAGTCTATGTTATAGAAAGAGCATGTGTTCTTAATGTTTTGTACACTCAGTGTACAGTATATACAGTTGAAGTCGGAAGTTTACATACACCTTAGCCAAATACATTTAAAATCAGTTTTTCACAATTCCTGACATTTAATCCCAATACAAATTCCCTGTCTTAGGTCAGTTAGGATCACCACTTTATTTTAAGAATGTGAAATGTCAGAATAATAGAGAATTATTTCTTTCAGCTTTTATTTCTTTCATCACATTCCCAGTGGGTCAGAAGTTTACATACACTCAATTAGTATTTGGTAGCATTGCCTTTAAATTGTTTAACTTGGGTCAAACGTTTCGGGTAGCCTTCCACAAGCTTCCCACAATAAGTTGGGTGAATTTTGGCCCATTCCTCCTGACAGAGCTGGTGTAACTGAGTCAGGTTTGTAGGCCTCCTTGCTCGCACATGCTTTTTCAGTTCTGCCCACACATTTTCTATAGGATTGAGGTCAGGGCTTTGTGATGGCCACTCCAATACCTTGACTTTGTTGTTCTTAAGCCATTTTGCCACAACTTTGGAAGTATGCTTGGCGTCATTGTCCATTTGGAAGACCCATTTGCGACCAAGCTTTAACTTCCCGACTGATGTCTTTTAGATGTTGCTTCAATATATCCACATAATTTTCCTACCTCATGATGCCATCTATTTTGTGAAGTGCACCAGTCCCTCCTGCAGCAAAGCACCCCCACAACATGATGCTGTAACCCCCTGTGCTTCATGGTTGGGATGGTGTTCTTCGGCTTGCAAGCCTCCCCCCTTTTTCCTCCAAACATAACAATGGTCATTATGGCCAAACAGTTCTATTTTTATTTCATCAGACCAGAGGACATTTCTCCAAAAAGTACAATCTTTTGTCCACATGTTCAGTTGCAAACTGTAGTCTGGCTTTTTTATGGCGGTTTTGGAGCAGTGGCTTCTTCCTTGCTGAGCTGCTTTTCAGGTTATGTCGATATAGGACTCGTTTTACTGTGGATATAGATACTTTTGTACCTGTTTCCTCCAGCATCTTCACAAGGTCCTTTGCTGTTGTTCGGGGATTGATTTGCACTTTTCGCACCAAACTACGTTCATCTCTAGGAGACAGAACGCGTCTATTTCCTGAGCGGTATGACGGCTGCGTGATCTCATGGTGTTTATACTTGCGTACCATTGTTTGTACAGATGAACGTGGTACCTTCAGGCGTTTGGAAATTGCACCGAAGGATGAACCAGACTTGTGGAGATCTACAATTTTATTTCTGATGTCTTTATTTTGATTTTCCCATGATGTCAAGCAAAGAGGCACTGAATTTGAAGGTAGGCCTTGAAATACATCCACAGGTACACCTCCAATTGACTCACTCTGGAATTTTCCAAGCTGTTTAAAGGCACAGTCAACTTAGTGTATGTAAACTTCTGACCCACTGGAATTGTGATCCAGTAAATTATAAGTGAAATAATCTGTCTGTAAACAATTGTTGGAAAAATTACTTGTCATGCACAAAGTAGATGTCCTAACCGACTTGCCACAACTATAGTTTGTTAACAAGAAATTTGTGGAGTGGTTGAAAAACGATTTTAATGACTCCAACCTAAGTGTATGTAAACTTCCGACTTCAACTGTAGCTCCATTGTCTTCTCTACATACTTTATATCTGGTTTGACCATGCATATAGGGGAAACACTGCTCTAATATTAACAGACAGATACAGAGCTTAATACCTCTAATACTAACCAGACAGACAGATTCAGAGCTTAATACCTCTAATACTAACCATACAGACAGACAGATACAGAGTTTAATACCTCTAATACTAACCAGACAGACAGATAGATACAGAGTTTAATACCTCTAATACTAACCAGACAGACAGCCAGACAGATACAGAGTTTAATACCTCTAATACTAACCAGACAGATACAGAGTTTAATACCTCTAATACTAACCAGACAGATACAGAGTTTAACACCTCTAATACTAACCAGACAGACAGCCAGACAGATACAGAGTTTAACACCTCTAATACTAACCAGACAGACAGCCAGACAGATACAGAGTTTAATACCTCTAATACTAACCAGACAGATACAGAGTTTAACACCTCTAATACTAACCAGACAGACAGCCAGACAGATACAGAGTTTAATACCTCTAATACTAACCAGACAGACAGATACAGGGCTTAATACCTCTAATACTAACCATACAGACAGATTCAGAGCTTAATACCTCTAATACTAACCAGACAGACAGATACAGGGCTTAATACCTATAATACTAACCATACAGACAGATACAGAGCTTAATTCATCTAATACTAACCACACAGACAGATACAGAGCTTAATTCATCTAATACTAACCAGATGTGGATATAACCCATAGTATCTGAATAATTTAATACAACTCTATTAGATCACTTCAGAATAGGTGTTTTTAAATATGTATGTGTCCCTCCTGTTGTATCAGAGTTATTTCTGAGGCTTGTCAGTTTGGATAAGCCAGACCCCTGTCTTACTCCTGATCCACTCTGACGACTCCTCCTGTTTATAGGATTTAAGGAGACAACGGAATGCACTGTAGAATGGAGTAGGTTGATTAGTTAGACAGTTGTACTGAATGAGGTTTCTCCTCTGTATTAGTAGTAGTAAACGTTAAAAATATATATATATATATATATATATAAAATGCACAGAATTGGTAACTATTGGCATGTCTTTGTTTTTTTGTTTATGTTGATTTAGAGGTGGGGGTATTTTTGAAGTTCAGGTAGTCCCTACCTCTTTTGTTCAGTTTCATGCCTATTGAACAAGAGCCTGGTTTGTCTTCGTAATGATTGCTCTGAAGCTAACATCATGGTGTCCCATTTCCTCACCAACGCTGCCTGGTGCCAGTACATATGAGGAGGGGGCAGCCTACATCCAGTGCACTGCAGTACCCATAATGCACTATTATTATTACAGGTGGCAGTACATATGAGGGGGTAGCCTACATCCAGTGTACTACATTACCCATAATGCTCTTGTTCTGATATGTCTCCTCACCAACTCAAGTGCCAGTACATATGAGGAGGCTGCAGCCTATATCTAGTGTACTACAGTACCCATAATGCTCTTGTTCTGATATGTCTCCTCACCAACTCAAGTGCCAGTACATATGAAGAGGCTGCAGCCTATATCTAGTGTACTACAGTACCCATAATGCATTATTATTATTGTTGTTATTATTACTACAGGAGCCAGTACATATGAGGAGGCAGCAGCCTACATCCAGTGTCAGTTTGAGGACCTGAACAGGAGGAAGGGCACTAAAGAGATCTACACCCACTTCACCTGCGCCACCGACACCAAGAACGTCCAGTTTGTGTTCGACGCCGTCACAGACGTTATCATCAAGATCAACCTCAAGGAGTGTGGACTCTACTGAGGTGACGGGGATCTTCAAGTCAGTGACCTTTGATCTTTGTAGTTACTGAATCCCTGTAAAAAAATGTGTATATATATATATATATATATATATATATATATATATATATATCCTAGACCTGGTATTCAAATTAAACAAAATCTTAACTTTATTTGTCACATGCGTCGAATACAACAAGTGTAGACCTTACCGTGAAATGCTTACTTTACAAGCCCTTAACCAACGGTGCAGTTCAAGAAGAGTTCAGAAAATATTTACCAAATAAACTAAAGTAAAAAATAATAAAAAGTAACACAATAACATAACAGTAACGAGGCTATATACAGTACAGGGGTTACCGGTACTGAATCAGTGTGCGGGGGTACAGGTTAATTGAGGTTAAAGGTGCTGGTCCTAGACCTGGTATTGGTTAAAGGTGCTGGTCCTAGACCTGGTATTGGTTAATTAAAGGTGCTGGTCCTAGACCTGGTATTGGTTAATTAAAGGTGCAGGTCCTAGACCTGGTATTGGTTAATTAAAGGTGCAGGTCCTAGACCTGGTATTGGTTAATTAAAGGTGCAGGTCCTAGACCTGGTATTGGTTAATTAAAGGTGCAGGTCCTAGACCTGGTATTGGTTAATTAAAGGTGCAGGTCCTAGACCTGGTATTGGTTAATTAAAGGTGCAGGTCCTAGACCTGGTATTGGTTAATTAAAGGTGCAGGTCCTAGACCTGGTATTGGTTAATTAAAGGTGCAGGTCCTAGACCTGGTATTGGTTAATTAAAGGTGCAGGTCCTAGACCTGGTATTGGTTAATTAAAGGTGCAGGTCCTAGACCTGGTATTGGTTAAAGGTGCAGGTCCTAGACCTGGTATTGGTTAAAGGTGCTGGTCCTAGACCTGGTATTGGTTAATTAAAGGTGCAGGTCCTAGACCTGGTATTGGTTAATTAAAGGTGCAGGTCCTAGACCTGGTATTGGTTAAAGGTGCAGGTCCTAGACCTGGTATTGGTTAAAGGTGCTGGTCCTAGACCTGGTATTGGTTAATTAAAGGTGCAGGTCCTAGACCTGGTATTGGTTAAAGGTGCAGGTCCTAGACCTGGTATTGGTTAATTAAAGGTGCAGGTCCTAGACCTGGTATTGGTTAAAGGTGCAGGTCCTAGACCTGGTATTGGTTAAAGGTGCAGGTCCTAGACCTGGTATTGGTTAATTAAAGGTGCAGGTCCTAGACCTGGTATTGGTTAATTAAAGGTGCAGGTCCTAGACCTGGTATTGGTTAATTAAAGGTGCAGGTCCTAGACCTGGTATTGGTTAAAGGGGCACAGCTGGGATGCAGTCAGAGGTACGAGGCTTTGGCAGAGTTTTATAATGTTTTTTTTTTATAATGGTTAACTTTTATCCTGTCCTCTCTCTTCATCCTTTGTAGGTGTCTGGTGAGCCTCATGGGAGGGGATGATGACTTGGGATGTTTGTATTAGATGATCTAGAAGAAGATTATAGAAAGTAGAACCGGAGACGGAGACTGTTCGTTACCACGCTGCATGCAGCACCTGATGAATGCTGCATTTTAGGATTTTGGTTCCATTTATTATTTTCTTTACCACATTTATTTTTCTCTGAGAGGATTTTCCTCCGTGTTCAACACTCTGAAACACCGAGTAGAAGGACAGAACTGAACTGTGGATAAAAACGCTCACTGTGACTTCTATGGGACTACATAGCACTTCTGTTTGTAGTTCCAGATAATGTATATGGAGTGAAGTGATGTTTTGTATGACATTTAGTTGGTGATTTAACCAACAAATCACACAGATAAAAAAATTATCCTTGGCTGGTTCCCAAATGGCAACCTAATTCCTTATGTAGTGCACTATTTTTGACCATCCCTTCTCTCCATTCCAGTGCTCACATCAATAGATTGACACACTACTGGTATATATGAAAAAAAAAAAAAGGACCAAATCACCAAGCTAAATATCTTTCATCGCAATATTTTTTTTCACTAATCTGTTTCATTCGTTCACTAAGTCATATGCCTCATTTAGTTTCTCATAAAAAAAAAAATGTCTTTATAGCATGTTATTTGTATAAAGTAGTTGAAATTAGTTTCTTTTTAATTTGGGATTTCTTTAGAATATCAGATACTCATAGATTGCATTTATTTCTATGGTTAATGCTCTGAAGTTCACGTATGGATCAGGAATTCATGTGATAGAATTGACATGCACCTACTCGAACGCTTCACGTTTTCAGATTTTAATCAGCCATCTTTTCATGAATTTCAATATTTCTATATTTAGGACTCTTGTTCACTACTGCACATTATTGTACATTTATGGATCATTGAATATTGATTATTGTCAAGTGAGATTAATAATTGTATCACAACACTTGATAGAACAATAATTATTGATTATCTGCATGAAAGAGAATTTTGGAATTCACAGCTTGATATTTTATCGCCTTTTATAATTAATTCAGATATTTTTTCATTCAAAGTGATTTTTTTTTTTTATCCTGTGGATTTCAGTTAAAGAATGAACTGACCGAGGAACTAGATCAAGTGTGTAACAAAATGTCTTGTTAGAGAGGGGGAAGCTACGCTCCGACCCCACTTGCAGAATGGAGTTTTCCTTATCCCATCTTGTTCTAATGGCAACTCTGCCTCCGAGGGCAGAAACAAATGTGATTTGGTTAAGTTTAGGCAAGAAATGAGACACTAAGTATGTAATTCCATGTGATAAAGGGTTATGGGTTGGGTTAAGTAAGAAATATGATTGGCTCGGAACCAAGGAGAACTCCACTGAGCGTTAATTCTGTCCAGAAAACGGTTGCCAAATAGACACTAACTACTGTATCTGGGTTAGACTGTCACCACTTCCCAAACAATACCATACATTCCAGGGTCATATTCACCATTAGGCCCCCAAACAGAAGAAAATACACTGAAACAGGGAGGGAATACGTGGAATTGTCCAATAAGACTTTAATAACTTTTTGCTACATTTTGAAACGGTGTGCACTAATGAATACGACCCTGGAGACTGATCAGATGTGTCTAGTGACGTTATATTTCTGGTTCAGTTTGACTTTGTACAGATGTGTTGTTGATCTTAACACCATTAAATGATGGCACTAAAGCGCTCTGCTCATCTCCATATTTGTCTTTTGTATTTCACAATCCAGCCAATGGCAAAGCAGTGCTTGAAGTGGGCCTGTGCTATAATACCAGAACCATTTTCTACTACTTGAGTACTGACACCTCATAGAATATTTGCTCTAAAATATTATGAGTACCGGGACCCAAAATATGTATCGGGACCTTTTTCATTCCACTTCAACCACTGTGCCCATATGTTCATGTTCCCTACTATGTAATAATAGTATTGTGTAACCTTCAACGATCAGAAACTGAACAGGGACGTCTATGCATCTTTATTTCATGTGTCGACACTTCACACACAAAAAAAACAAACAGATCCCTTCTTTCTTAAAATAAAGATTGGTCTATTATTTACAAAGTGTAAGCTTATTATTCTATTAAATAGATTTAAAATTGAATTTAGAAATGTTGAAATTTCAGCTGTTTACTTTTTTTAAAGTTAAAATGGAGACCACAGGAGACTACTGAAGGTAAGACAAAAACACTAGCTTCAGGGATTGCCTCACGCAAAGAAGAGCATATGGCCTGCTGCTGCCTTGTGTAATTAGACTTTTTTAAATTATTTTTTTTACAAATGTGTTGATACTCTGTTTCAATCCAATGGCCTTGATGTTAAGGCATTGATGATGTTGATGTAGAGGAAGCGTCCGAGGAACCAGGGCTCGGAGGTGGTGACGGTGACAGCAGATCAACAGTTGTCCACCAACTGTCCTCCACCTCTGGCACAGTGGCCATATAAAACCAATGAGTTGGCTGATGGATGGAAGGAAGGAAGTTCTGGAGAAGGGAAGAAAATAGGAATTCAACTGATTTCTTTTTTTTTTTTTTACATGTATAAATACTCTTTTTGAGAATCTGTTGTGCCTGTGTGAATGCTCCTTATGTCATAGATCATGCCTGCAAATTCAGCTTGTTTTGGTCATACAAATTGGAACAAAAGCCTACACTCTCGCTCCAAGACTACAGTTCCAATGCCCACCCCTGCTCTAATGTATATTGACCACATTTATTTAGAGAAAAGTATAGCTTAATTAGGTCTGTGTAATGGAACTTTGGTGACTAATAGTGTTGGGATAGTGTTGAGGCGATGTGTGAGAGAGGGACAGGGAGAGTGGACGGATGGTGCCGAGGCAGGGACAGGGACAGTATTGAGTCAATGTTAGCTTCATGACTCATCCATCCATCCTCACCTTCAGCCGTCCCAAACGGTCTGAACCATAGAAACAAAATGTACTAGAAGGGACAAAGAGCCTCAGACCATGGCAATATTAATGGTATGTCAAGACAATACAGTATGACATCGTGTTGTTTTTAAGTGAATTGCCGATAGTTTGGCCACAGCTGGCCCTTATTACAGTGTGTCAGTGAGGCGACAGGACTGATGTCGGTTCTCAGACAGAGATCTCCTGATAGGCACTGAGGTGTGTGTGTGTGTGCATCAGGCAGTAATATAGACAGTCATACCTTCAATTAGGAGCTGCCTCAGAACAGTCCGGCGTCTTTTAGGTTGGTTTTGATGACGTCTGTGATGGTGTCGAAGGCCTGGTTCACGTCTTGTGTGTCTACAGCGCAGGTGACGTGGGTATAGATGGGTTTCTCTGCCTGCCTCAAGTTCAGAGACTCAAACTGCATCTTCACGTGGTTGCTGGCGTCTTCATATGTATTTGGCCCTAGAGGGAGATGAGTATAAGGGTTGAAAAACTGACAGAGTAGTTGCTGTCCTCTTTGTATGGGTCTGGCCCTACAGAGGGAATACGAGGGGGTTTATAATTCATTCAGATACTTTTTCATTCAAAGTGATTTTTTTTAATCCTGTGGATTTCAGTTAAAGAATGAACTGACCAAGGAACTAGATCAAGTGTGTAACAAAATGTCTTGTTACAGAAGGGGAAGCTACGCTCCGAACCCACTTGCAGAATGGAGTTTTCCTTATCCCATCTTGTTCTAATGGCAACTCTGCCTCCGAGGGCAGAAATAAATGTGATTGGTTAAGTTTAGGCAAGAAATGAGACACTAAGTATGTAATTCCACGTGGTAAAGGGATATGGGTTGGGTTATGTTTAAGTAAGAAATATGATTGGTTCGGAACCAAGGAAAACTATCTAGCTATCTTCTGTATACCACCCCTACCTTGTCACAACACAACTGATTGGCTCAAACACATAAATAAGGAAATAAATTCCACAAGTTAACATTTAACACGGTGCTCCTGTTAATTGAAATGCATTCCAGGTGACTACCTCATGAAGCAGGTTGAGAGAATGCCAAGAGTGTAAAGCTGTCATCAAAGCAAAGGGTGGCTATTTTGAAGAATCTCAAATATATTTGTTTAACACTTTTTTTGGTTACTACAGGACTCCATGTGTATTATTTAATAGTTTTGATGTCGTCACTATTATTATACAACATAGAAATATTTTTTTTAATGAAAAATGAGGTGTGTCCAAACTTTTCTTATTGTTTCTGTTTCTCGTGTGTTTTTGTTCTACTTGACTTTTTTATCAATGGTTTTTATAGTACTACTGATATTGATATTGAAAAAGCAGGCAAGAAAGGCATTTCGCTGTACTTGTGCACGTGACAATAACTTGAAACTAATCAGTGAGGGCTTTACAATGTATTCATTCATTCATCGCATGGTACATAAACTCCAAACGAAAGGCCAAAAGCTCAGGGAAAACAACGTTTTGCCATTTGGGACTCAGAGTAGGACTTACCATCGTAGTCAGGGAAGCAGACATTGAGGTGGACATGCTTGATTTTCTCTTGGAAGACGTCCTTCTTGTTGAGGAAAAGCACGTGGGTGGTGTCCTCGAAGAACCTGTGGTTGCAGATACTGTTGAATAGGTGGAGAGACTCGTGCATGCGGTTCTGAAAAGAGGAGAGGAGGGTATAGGAATGATGTATCATCATGATCATCGTTGGGCAACAAAACTGTCAACAACCACAGCTAGCTGCAGTCACTAGCCAGGATTGGTTGATTCATATCAGCATCTCCTGTGGTGTGGTTGATTCATATCAGCATCTCCTGTGGTGTGGTTGATTCATATCAGCATCTCCTGTGGTGTGGTTGATTCATATCAGCATTTCCTGTGGTGTGGTTGATTCATATCAGCATTTCCTGTGGTGTGGTTGATTCATATCAGCATTTCCTGTGGTGTGGTTGATTCATATCAGCATTTCCAGTGGTGTGGTTGATTCATATCAGCATCTCCAGTGGTGTGGTTGATTCATATCAGCATCTCCAGTGGTGTGGTTGATTCATATCAGCATCTCCAGTGGTGTGGTTGATTCATATCAGCATTTCCAGTGGTGTGGTTGATTAATCTCCCTGTCAACTGTATCCAGTGAGGTAGAGTCTCCTGTAGTTTAACTTTGAAGTGTGTGTGTGTGTGTGTGTGTGTGACCACTCACCATTTCCTCGTCCTCCAGCAGCACCAGGTCATATGCGCTGAGGGAACTACAGAACAGGACGCAATGGACGCCCTGGAAACAGTGGATCCACTTCTTCCTCTCTTCTCTTCTGCCACTCATATCAAACATCCTGTCCGTCAGAGAGACACAACAATCAATCAATTTACCAATCAATCAAATTATAAAGCCCTTTTGGTTTTTTTTTACAGGAGAGGTGCGTTCAGCACTTATAGCACTTAATCACCATGAACATGCGTTAGGGGCTGTGATATTTTCCTCCAGTGTGTACTTAGTTGGTGTATATGATGAGAGCGTGGCACTAGGCCAAGGTTGGTGGTTCAATTCCTGCAGCGATCACATACAAATACAAAAAAATACTTCACGCTCTGCAACGGCAAAAGGGCTGATGTGATTGGTCAAAAGAATATCAGAATTGGGCTGTCTGTGTAAACATAGCTGTAGACTTGTAAGCCCAAATGCCTGCTCTCAGATCACAAGGATTTTCTTTTTAACGGTTAAGACGTTGGGTTGTTGTGCAAGAGGTCTGTGGTTCAATCGCACCAGTTACACTACCTTACCTGAATTTGACCTCTTTGCAGATGTACAATAATGTACTGTGACGAGGCAGTAGTTAGGTAGTTAGCTACTGTAGCATCACCTGAATTGGATGTCTTTGCAGGTGAACCTCTCCTCGTTAACCCCGCCGGTCTTGGTCCTGCACCGTAGGATGTCTTGGTCATTGGGAGTCAAGTCAGCCACGGTGATGCGGTCAAGGTCACTGAGGAAGCTGTCGGAGAATGGCACAATCAATCAAGGATCGGATCACTAAGGTAGCTGAAAATGGCAGAGCTGTTTGTATTCATTGAGCATCTCAAAGTAGAAGTGCTGATCTAGGATCAGTTTTTGTTTTATAGATCATCATGAATAAGATTACATGGACAAGGGGAACCTGATCCTAGATCAGCACCCTACTCTGAGACGCTTAATGGATACAGGCTCTGATCCTAGATCAGCACCCTACTCTGAGACGCTTCATGGATACAGGCTCTGATCCTAGATCAGCACTCTGAAACGCTAGTGAATACGGGTCCTGACTAATAACGGCAGATAGATTAACTCACTAGTGAGCGGAGTCGAGGAGATGGTAGCCTTCAGCTGCTGACTCAAAGCACTCCTGGATGCCAGGGTCCAGCCACAGCTTCTTGATGCACTCAGCCAGCTCAGGAGGCATGGTGCCCTCTTCAGTAGAGTTGGAAAGGTTCTCCAGCTTCTTGCCCTCATCCTGGCCACACAGAGAACAACACGTCAGTATAGTTTAGTATAAATGGTCCATACAGTGTAATATAATATAGTATATTATATTGTAGTATAGTTCTACACACACACACACACACACAGCCTGCAGTACCCACCTCTGCGGCTTGTGATCCGTACTTGATCCCCAGGGTGCTCATGCCTCTGACGATGGACAGAGCTGACTGCAGGATGTTACCAAAGATCACCTCTCTGTACTTCACCTTCTCCTCCTTATTAAAACCACCCAGGTGGAGGATTCTGTGGAGAAGAAGAAGAAGAAGAAGAAGAAGAAGAAGAAGAAGAAGAAGAAGAAGAAGGGGTTAGTGTTGCTCACTTATCCAAACTGCTACCTAGTGGTATATTTGTGACACTGCGACTCACTTCTCTCAGCTGCCCCTAGTGGTGTATTTGTGACACTGCGACTCGCTTCTCTCAGCTGCCCCTAGTGGTGTATTTGTGACACTGCGACTCACTTGTCTCAGCTGCCCCTAGTGGTATATTTGTGACACTGCGACTCACTTCTCTCAGCTGCCACACATTCAGTGAGAGGCTTCAGTTTTAAATTAACTCACTTCATTTGTTTTACGATGGTGCTTTTCCTCGACTCCTCAGCACCTGAAAGAAAACAAAATTACACCATTTATTGACAGTTAAATGTCATCCATTTAACTTTTCGTTACATGGCTTTCATCCGTGACACAGACAGATAATGTAGTGTATTAGAAGAACAGCATGTCCTGCTGGTGGTAAAATGGCAAAACAAAAGCCTCGTCATTACATATCTTTTGACCTTTATCAGTCACATAATATGTAACATAATTACAGTTAAGTAGAAGTCCCTCAGGCCAAGAATACCCTTGGACCTTGTGGCCAGAGAAACACATGTTACTTCCCAAACGGCACCCTATTCCCTATACAGTGCACTACTGAAACATAACAGACACCACTTACTAATGTGACCCAGTTAGATTATGAGGAAGAGTGACAATAGAGCAAGAGGACAGTCTGAGGAGATCACTGACATCTCTGGGCCTCAGTGGACCTCACTGTGGCTCGATGGGACTCACGGAGTCTCAGACACTTCAGGACAAAGGCCTTGAAGTCACTTAAAATCTTTATTCAAAACCTGTATTCAAAGCCTGTACCTTTAAAACCAAAATACTATGGCACCGACCCCAACCTGTAACCTGGGCCGGTGCAGTACGGCTCAAATAGCACCCTATTCCCTATATAGTGCAGTACGGCTCAAATAGCACCCTATTCCCTATATAGTGCAGTACAGCTCAAATGGCACCCTATTCCCAATATAGTGCACTACTTTTGACCAGGGTCTAATAGGGTGCCATTTGGGACGCACAGGCTCTCAGGCAGATCAGGGCAAAGGCCTTGGTGTCAATTATTTAATACTTTATTTAAAACCTTTAAACACCGTACTACTACTGTACTCAGAGAAGACCATAATGGAAAGAGAGGACCATAATGGAAAGAGGCTACTCAGAGAGGACCATCCTGTAACCAGGCCAGGCCAGTCAGTATATAATGTCATCCTGTAACCATGCCAGGCCAGTCAGTATATAATGTCATCCTGTAACCAGGCCAGTCAGTATATAATGTCATCCTGTAACCAGGCCAGTCAGTATATAATGTCAGCCTTTAACTAGGCCAGTCAGTATATAATGTCATCCTGTAACCAGGCCAGGCCAATCAGTATATAATGTCATCCTGTAACCAGGCCAGGCCAATCAGTATATAATGTCATCCTGTAACCATGCCAGGCCAGTCAGTATATAATGTCATCCTGTAACCAGGCCAGTCAGTATATAATGTCATCCTGTAACCAGGCCAGTCAGTATATAATGTCAGCCTGTAACTAGGCCAGTCAGTATATAATGTCATCCTGTAACCAGGCCAGGCCAATCAGTATATAATGTCATCCTGTAACCAGGCCAGGCCAATCAGTATATAATGTCATCCTGTAACCAGGCCAGTCAGTATATAATGTCATCCTGTAACCAGGCCAGGCCGTATATAATGTCATCCTGTAACCAGGCCAGGCCAGTCAGTATATAATGTCATCCTGTAACCAGGCCAGTCAGTATATAATGTCATCCTGTAACCAGGCCAGTCAGTATATAAGTCTCAGCTCGTTTTATCTCTAGCCTGGTTCCGAATCTGTTTGTGCTGTCTTGCCAACTCCTATGGTGGCATGTTAATTTACATAGATAGGAGTTCGCTATACAGCTGGCTATACAACTCAAACAATCTGGGGCCAGGCTATCTCAGCTTAGTTTAGTAGTTAAATGGGTAATTGTAGTAAAGTTGATTAGATTATTCAACAACACAGCATTTATAAAGACCATAGACAGACACCATCCGATAGATGCCTCTTATGGAGAAGTGTTCTCCATTTAATCGACTCTAATTGGTTGAGCCCTGCGCCACTCATAGCCACAGACAGCACCCATTGGCTCAGTGCCCTTCCACATTAAGGTTGGCCCGCCCTCCTCTTCACGTGCCCCCTTGCTGAGTGTTATGGATGGGCTTTATGTCTCCTGTGTCTTAACACAGCAAGCATTATGTAACCTGGTCCTGTGTCTTATCACAGCAAGCATTATGCAACCTGGTCCTGTGTCTTATCACAGCAAGCATTATGTAACCTGGTCCTGTGTCTTATCACAGCAAGCATTATGCAACCTGGTCCTGTGTCTTAACACAGCAAGCATCATGTAACCTGGTCCTGTGTCTTAACACTGCAAGCATTATGCAACCTGGTCCTGTGTCTTAACACATCAAGCATTATGTAACCTGGTCCTGTGTCTTAACACATCAAGCATTATGTAACCTGGTCCTGTGTCTTAACACAGCAAGCATTATGTAACCTGGTCCTGTGTCTTAACACATCAAGCATTATGTAACCTGGTCCTGTGTCTTAACACAGCAAGCATTATGCAACCTGGTCCTGTGTCTTATCACAGCAAGCATTATGTAACCTGGTCCTGTGTCTTAACACAGCAAGCATTATGTAACCTGGTCCTGTGTCTTATCACAGCAAGCATTATGTAACCTGGTCCTGTGTCTTAACACAGCAAGCATTATGCAACCTGGTCCTGTGTCTTAACACAGCAAGCATTATGTAACCTGGTCCTGTGTCTTAACACAGCAAGCATTATGTAACCTGGTCTTGTGTCTTATCACAGCAAGCATTATGCGACCTGGAAACACGTCATCTTACCACTTTGTATCAAAACAAGAGCAGAAGTAACAGAAGTCACCATCCCCATCCTGTGTTAACAGAGGGATAACACAGGATTCGAACCCCGGTCAGTCGGTCACACCATCACTGTCTGCCTAAGAACACAACACTATTTATACGGTACCACAAGTAGGAGTGAGAACACTGTGTGAGACACGACACGCCTTTCCAGCACGGTTCCAGTGCAAGTGGAACCAGGCCAAATCAGAAGTACAGCTCAGCTTGACTCACTAGTGTGAAAAGGGTACAAGTTGCTAAAATAGTTTGTGGACACCTCAGCGTTAGCTATTAGGCCTGGTTAGGCTTGTAGAAATAGATCTGTGTTTTCCAGTATCTGGATATATACTGAGACCTGTTTTGGGGATTTGATCATTAGCATTGACTGAGACTTTGAGTGGCTACATGCAAAGAGTCCAAGGGGATTACCCTTTCACACTTCTAAGCCTCAGCCCGACTAAATCCTGCTGAGCCCAGAACCCTTCTGAACCCACACATCATGGGTTCTGGAAGAGTGTTGTGCTGTAAAAAGGACTATGTAAAAAAGGATACTTTAAGTCTGAGCCAGCACAGTACAGTTTGAATTGGGTCGGAACGGTAGTGTGAAAGGGTGAATGCTGTCAGAGGAGAGAATGGGTACACATTTCTTGACTGGATCTGGAGTCTGAGCTAAACCAGTCAGTGTAATCGGCTTGGCACCTCATCGGCAGAGTTCCATGATTCACTTGGACCTTTAGTAGTGATTATTTAACCACCTCACTGTGTCCTGCCTTTCCCCTGGACTGGACTCACTGGGAGGGAGCAATGGACCTCAGGGAGCAATGGAACTCAGGGAGCAATGGAACTCAATGTACCTCAAGGTCTGAATCTGTACTTTAACAAACAACAAAAATCTCTTCCTTCTTTTTTATGTTCAGTCACATATAGCTGAAACATTCTGAGAGAAATAATATTATGCCTTGATCTGTGTGTGTTGGTTCTTAACTGTCAATGTTCAGACAAAGTGCATATTCAATTCACAGACAGAATCAGTACTCAGGGCCCGTTTCAATCAGATCCGTTTCTGCCGACATCCGCATAGCGGTTGTTTTGATGGTGTCGGAGGTGGAACTGAGCTGTCAAATCCACAAGCAGCTCCGTTGTGGTAATAATGAGGATTTGTTTACATAGCAGGTTAGGATAATTAATGTGGCATAATTAATGTGGCAGGTTAGGTGACTTAGCGTGGCAGGTTAGAAGAACTAACGCAGCAGGTTACGTGAATTAATGCAGAAAATGAGGAGAATGAGGTAAAGGTTAGGAAAAGGATAAGGGTTAGGCTCAGCTACAACGCTAGTTGTCAACAACTGTTGTCCCCGACACAACCACTAAGTCGCAATAATAGAAATTCCATTCAGACTTGTTTACAAGTTCGAACACTGGAATGTGAGAAGTAATCTACACTTTGATTAGGCTGATAGAAATCATCATTATTTCGTTGAATGATTTTCAATTTGAGTGTCATTATTTCTATGTAGCCTACACTTTCTCGTCCCGAACATCTAATGCGAGTGGAAGCGAGTGATCAATCAGATAAAGCGTCAACCGATAGCCGACAACCGCATAGCTGATGTTCTGGCAGATGTCAAAGGTGGAACTGCGTTGGAGCTGCTCACCGATTTGACAGCTCCAGCCGTTCCACTTCCGACACCGCCAAAACATCAGCTATGCGGTTGTCGGCTATCGGTTGACGCTTTATCTCTTTGAATCTAGGCCTTATTGTCTGTGTTTGATTCAAATAGGACCGTAGAGAGAGTATGATATCATTTGATGGAATATATTCAACACCAGAAAAATTTCATGTGAAAATTACATATTCAAATTTTCATTTGAAATATTTTTGTTCTATCCTGAGGCCAGGTTTTCAGAGGGACCAATCATGTCGTATTAAATGATGGCCCCCTTTTCCGATGTGGTCCCTCCTTGCTTCTGGATGGTAGTTTAATACAAACCTCAACCAGTGGTGTAAAGTACTTAAGTAAAAATACTTTAAAGTACAACTTAAGTCGTTTTTTGGTTATCTGTACTTTACACCAATATTTATATTTTTGAAAACTTTTACTTTTACTCCACTACATTCCTAAAAGAAAATAATATACTTTTTACTCCATACATTTTCCCTGACACCCAAAAGTACTCATTACATTTTTTATGCTTAGCAGGACAGGAAAATTGTACAATTTATGCACTTATCAAGAGAACCACCCTGATCATCCCTACTGCCTCTGATCTGGCGGACTCACTAAACACACATGCTTCCTTTGTAAATTATGTCTGAGTGTTGGAGTGTGCCCCTGGCTAGCCGTGAATTTAAAAACATGAAGTGGTGCCATCTGGATTGCTTAATATAAGGAATTTTAAATGATTTATACTTGTACTTTTGATACTTAAGTATATTTTAGCGATTACATTTACTTTTAAGAATATATATATATATATATATATATATATAAACCAAATACTTTTAGACTTTTATTCAAGTAGTATTTTACTGGGTGACTTTCACTTTAGTCATTTTCTATTAAGGTATCTTTACTTTTACTCAAGTATGACAATTTGCTACTTTTTCCACCACTGACCTCAACCAAATCTCTGATATCACATCATATGTCACAACAAATATCCTGTTTATGATTCCATGGTATTTAGCTGAAATATTGGCTTTTAGTTCCTTTATGAAGAGGAAACTAAATCTAATGGGGGATTCCAACATTTTAGCCATTATGCCAAAAGTACCTTACAAGTTTCAGACAGGGCTACCTCATCACAAGAGCATGTTTCCGAAGCATCTCCGATACATTCACACCAATGGGTTGGTTGACTTACCCAGCATCAGCACTTTAACTGCCTTGGACTCGGCCAGCTCCTTCTTCAGCTCCTTGGCGTCTATCCCCTCCTCTCCCTCCATCTCCAGATCCTCAGGCTCGTCCATCGACATCTTGGTGGTTAGTTGTCCGGAGTGCCTAGCTACACAGAAACAGGTTTGTAGTCACTAAACGTACTACAACAAAACAAGAAAATCTCCTACAGGAAGATTGATTGACAGGTTATTGAGGTGATTGAAGACCCCTTAGATTATCAAGAGATGTCCAGATAGAAAGACAATGAGTTGTTAGGTAGTAGGTAGACTACTGTTCAAGGGTTACTAAGTCAAAGTGTCTTTCCTCTGCATCTTCAGAGGCTAAATATCACTCAGGCAGCCTCTGTGGTTTAGGCTCATGTCTTACAACATGGAAACACCAGAAGCCAAATCCTATTAACACAGCTAATTAGGAGTGAAAAGACCAAAGCAGGCCAAGAAGAGCATTAGTAAAGTCGGGCACTGATGTTGGCCGATTAGGGCTGGCTCGCAGTCGGTGTTCCAATTCATCCCAAAGGTGTTTGATGGGGTTGAGGTCAGGGTTCTGTGCAGGCCAGTCAAGTTCTTCCACACAGATCTCGACAAAACATTTCTGTATGGATCTCGCTTTTGTGCACGAGGGCATTGTCATGCTGAAACAGGAAAGGGCCTTCCCCAAACAGTTTCAACAAAGTTGGAAGCACAGAATTGTCTAGAATGTCATTGTATGCTAAGATTTAAGATTTCCCTTCACTGGAACTAAGGGGTCTAGCCCGAACCATGAAAAACAGCCCCAGACCATTATTCCTCCTCCACCAAACTTTACAGTTGGCACTATGCATTGGAGCAGGTAGCTTTCTCCTGGCATCTGCCAAACGCAGATTTGTCCACCGGAATGCCAGATGGTGAAGTGTGATTCATCACTCCGGAGCACGCGTTTCCACTGCTCCAGAGTCCAATAAGCTTTGCAAGCTTTACATCGCTCCAGTCGGCGCTTGGCATTGCGCACGGTGATCTGAGGCTTGTGTGCTGCTGCTCGGCCATGGAAACCCATTTCATGAAGCTCCCAACGAATAGTTATTGTGCTGAGTTGCTTCCAGAAGCTGTTGGGAAGATTGAGTGTTGCAACCGAGGACAGACAATTTGTATGCACTAAGACAGGGTAGGCAACTCCAATACTTGAGGGCCTGATTGGTGTCACACTTTTTCTCCAACCCTAGCAAACACAGCTGATTAATCAAATTGCATTCTAAACTGAAGATCATGATTAGGTGATTATTGGAGTCAGGTGTATTAGCTGGGGCTGGGGCAACACTGTGACACCAATCAGGCCCTCGAGGACTGAAATTGTCCACCCCTGCACTAAGCGCTTCAGCACTCGGCATCCCGTTCTGTGAGCTTGTGTGGCCTACCACCTCCCAGCTGAGCCATTGTTGCCTCTAGATGTTTCCACTTCACAATAACAGCACTTACAGTTGACCGGGGCAGCTCTAGCAGGGCAGAAATTTGATGCACAGACTTGTTGGAAAGATAGTATCGTATGACGGTGCCACCTTGAAAGTCACTGAGCTCTTCAGTAAGGCCATTCTACTGCCAATGTTTGTCTATGGAGATTGCATGGCTGTGTGCTCGATTTAATACAACTATCAGCGACGGGTGTGGCAGAAATAGCCGAATCCATTAATTTGAAGGGGTGTCCACATACTTTTGTATATATAGTGTCATAAGCCTGTCTTAATAACCTCTACGGGATCGGTGTCCCCCCCCCGCGGGACGGTTGAGCTAACGTAGGCTAATGTGATTAGCATGAGGTTGTAAGTAACAAAAAAGATTCCCAGGACATAGATATCTGATGTGGGCAGAAAGCTTAAATTCTTGTTTATCTAACTGTACTGTCCAATTTACAGTAGCTATTACAGTGAAATAATACCGTGCTATTGTTTGAGGAGAGTGCACAGTTAGGAACTTTAAAATGTATTAATAAACCAGTTAGGCACATTTGGGCAGTCTTGATACAACATTTTGAACAGAAATGCAATGGTTCATTGGATCAGTCTAAAACTTTGCACATACACTGCTGCCATCTAGTGGCCAAAATCTAAATTGCGCCTAGATTCCTAAATCATAGACCAGGGTTAATCTAGCTCATCACAACTGTAGACCAGGGTTAATCTAACTCATCACAACCTTGAACCAGGGTTAATCTACCTCATCACAACCTTAGACCAGGGTTAATCTAGCTCATCACAACTGTAGACCAGGGTTAATCTAGCTCATCACAACCTTGAACCAGGGTTAATCTACCTCATCACAACTGTAGACCAGGGTTAATCTACCTCATCACAACCTTAGACCAGGAATAACCTAGCTCAACATGACTGTGGACCAGGATTAATCTAGCTCAGCATAACCTTAGACCAGGGTTAACCTACCTCATCACAACCTTAGACCAGGGTTAATCTACCTCATAACAACTGTAGACCAGGGTTAATCTACCTTATCACAACCTTAGACCAGGGTTAATCTAGCTCAGCATGACTGTGGGCCAGGGTTAATCTAGCTCATCACAACCTTAGACCAGGGTTAATCTACCTCATCACAACCTTAGACCAGGGTTAATCTACCTCATCACAACTGTAGACCAGGGTTAATCTACCTCATCACAACCTTAGACCAGGGTTAATCTACCTCATCACAACCTTAGACCAGGGTTAATCTACCTCATCACAACTGTAGACCAGGGTTAATCTACCTCATCACAACTGTAGACCAGGTTTAATCTACCTCATCACAACTGTAGACCAGGGTTAATCTACCTCATCGTGGTTGCTGGAACCATCCTGGAAAGGACAATGTGAAAGGAACATTTCCGTTCTAGCACAGTACGGTTCGGGTCGGCACAATAGTGTGAGAGGGTAAGGGTGTGATCCAGCCCTGCTTTATTCTACCTCATCACAACCTTAGACCAGGGTTAACCTACCTCATCACAACCTTAGACCAGGGTTAACCTACCTCATCACAACCTTAGACCAGGGTTAATCTAGCTCATCATGACCTTAGACCAGGGTTAACCTACCCCCTCACAACCTTAGACCAGGGTTAACCTACCTCATCACAACCTTAGATCAGGGTTAATCTACCTCATCACAACCTTAGACCAGGGTTAATCTACCTCATCACAACCTTAGATCAGGGTTAATCTACCTCATCACAACCTTAGACCAGGGTTAATCTACCTCATCACAACCTTAGACCAGGGTTAATCTACCTCATCACAACCTTAGACCAGGGTTAATCTACCTCAGCACAACCTTAGACCAGGGTTAATCTAGCTCAGCACAACCTTAGACCAGGGTTAATCTAGCTCAGCACAACCTTAGACCAGGGTTAATCTAGCTCAGCACAACCTTAGACCAGGGTTAATCTAGCTCAGCACAACCTTAGACCAGGGTTAATCTAGCTCAGCACAACCTTAGACCAGGGTTAATCTAGCTCAGCACAACCTTAGACCAGGGTTAACCTACCTCATCACAACCTTAGACAAGGGTTAATTTAGCTCAGCACGAGAACGTGAGTCCAACTAACCTCCGCTACACCTTAGACCATGGTTAACTCATCATGACTTTAGAACATTAGAACTAGGTTAACGTACCTCATCACAATCTTATACCAGGGTTAACCTACCTCATCATGACCTTAGACCAGGGTTAACCTACCTCATCATGACCTTAGACCATGGTTAACCAATCTCATCACAACCTCTCCAATTCCTGTCCTAGAGAGCTAGTGGGTGTGCAGGGTTTTGATCCAGCCCTGCAGTAACACACCTGATTCATCGTATCATCATGTTCCAGATAGAGACAGTGATTTGTCGATTATTGGTATCGGGAGTGTTAAGACGTTGGTTTCGTGCGTGCGAGCCAAAGGTTCTGATCTTTTGAGGAGATTACCCCCACAGAGCCCCTGATCCACCCAGGGAGGGACAGGCTGGGCAGATGGCCATCTGTGTGGGTGGACTGTGGCTTGTTTTGGGCAACTGGGTCACCCTGCTCAGCCATGTAACGACCCCAAAGCTTTGCATGTCAATAGTTTAATACCAAGCGGGTGACCCAGTCCCAGACTCCCTGAGCCAATCCCCAGTGTATTGCACCTTTTTTGGGTACTGTTGATTGCCACGTGTGACCAAATGGTCTTTGAACCCGGGTCATCTGCGCACCACAACACCGCAAGGTTCCCTGCTGAGTTACACCCTTCCCCACTGAGTTACACCCTTCCCCACTGATTTACCGCAAGGTTCCCCGCTGAGTTACACCCTTTCCTGCTGAGTTACACCCTTCCCCACTGAGTTACACCCTTCCCCGCTGAGTTACACCCTTCCCGACTGAGTTGCAAACTTCCCCGCTGAGTTACACCCTTCCCTGCTGAGTTACACCCTTCCCTGCTGAGTTACACCCTTCCCTGCTAAGTAACACCCTTCCCGATGAGATACACCCTTCCCTGCTGAGTTACACCCTTCCCTGCTGAGTTACAACCTTCCCTGCTAAGATACACACTTCCCTGCTAAGTAACACCCTTCCCGATGAGATACACCCTTCCCTGCTGAGTTACACCCTTCCCTGCTGAGTTACACCCTTCCCTGCTGAGTTACACCCTTCCCTGCTAAGTAACACCCTTCCCGATGAGATACACCCTTCCCTGCTGAGTTACACCCTTCCCTGCTGAGTTACACCCTTCCCTGCTGAGTTACAACCTTCCCTGCTAAGGTACACACTTCCCTGCTGAGTTACACCCTTCCCTGCTGAGTTACACCCTTCCCCGCTGAGTTACACCCTTCCCTGCTGAGTTACACCCTTCCCCGCTGAGTTACACCCTTCCCCGCTGAGTTACACCCTTCCCTGCTAAGTAACACCCTTCCCGATGAGATACACCCTTCCCTGCTGAGTTACACCCTTCCCTGCTGAGTTACAACCTTCCCTGCTAAGATACACACTTCCCTGCTGAGTTACACCCTTCCCTGCTGAGTTACACCCTTCCACGCTGAGTTACACCCTTCCCCGCTGAGTTACACCCTTCCCGACTGAGTTGCAAACTTCCCCACTGAGTTACACCCTTCCCTGCTGAGTTACACCCTTCCCCGCTGAGTTGCAAACTTCCCTGCTGAGTTACACCCTTCCCTGCTGAGTTACACCCTTCCCGACTGAGTTGCAAACTTCCCTGCTGAGTTACACCCTTCCCTGCTGAGTTACACCCTTCCCCGCTGAGTTGCAAACTTCCCTGCTGAGTTACACCCTTCCCCGCTGAGTTACACCCTTCCCCGCTGAGTTACACCCTTCCCTGCTGAGTTACACCCTTCCCCGCTGAGTTGCAAACTTCCCTGCTGAGTTACACCCTTCCCCGCTGAGTTACACCCTTCCCCGCTGAGTTACACCCTTCCCTGCTGAGTTACACCCTTCCCGACTGAGTTGCAAACTTCCCCACTGAGTTACACCCTTCCCCGCTGAGTTACACCCTTCCCCGCTGAGTTACACCCTTCCCCGCTGAGTTACACCCTTCCCCGCTGAGTTACACCCTTCCCCGCTGAGTTACACCCTTCCCCGCTGAGTTACACCCTTCCCTGCTGAGTTACACCCTTCCCTGCTGAGTTCCTCATCAATCAAGCAACCAGATCACATGTGTTACACATGCTCCACACTTAGATCATGTTTATGGTCATTGAAGAACACTAACAGAATCCCCCATACCATGTATACAGTATAAGGACCCATCCATGAGAGGGTTCTATACCTATCCCTCTGTTATTCTACTAGCACTACCTGAAGCCTGTGAAAAGCTCCAAACATTTGCATGTCAAGTGGTTAACTGTTAATACGGAGCATGTGGCCCTGACTAAGATAAAGGAATGAGAGGCCTCCACTGCTCCCAAATACACGTAAATAGACTTCCAGCAGGGCCAATCCTATTGCCTCCCGGACCTTTTTGGATCTTGTTAGTTCACGCAACTATTTGCAGAGGCAGTGCCATGTGTGACCAACTGGTCATTGAACCCGCGTCGCCTGCCCATTCACTGCAAGCGGTCTCCGACCAATTTAGTCATTTGTTAATTAACTATAGGTTGTTTTTGTACCACTGTCTTTAGCAGAAGCTAGGGCTCGTGAGGTAGAGGTCAGAAACAGTCTGGCCTTAGGGCAGCGTAATCAAACGCCCATGATAATTATTTTGGCTAATAACGGGATCACCTAGGCAAGAAATGTACAAGTGTGTTAGAAATGTCAAAGCAAATCAAATGTTATTTGTCACATGCGCCAAGTACAACAGTTGTAGACCTTACCATGTAATGCTTACTTGCAAGCCCTTAACCAACAATGCAGAGTAAGTAAGAAAATGCTTGCAAAGAAAAAGTACAAATTAATTAAACGAAAGTTTAAAAACTATAACGGGATATATACAGGGGGTACTGCTACCTAGTCAATGTGCGGGGATACAGGTTAGTTGAGGTAATATGTACATGTACAGTGCATTCAGAAAGTATTCAGACCCCTTGACTTTTTCCACATTTTGTTACGTTACAGCCTTAATCTAAAATTGATTAAATTGTTTTTCCCCTCATCAATCTACACACAATACCCCATAATGACACAACACCCCATAATGACACAATACCCCATAATGGCACAATACCCCATAATGGCACAATACCCCATAATGGCACAACACCCCATAATGACACAACACCCCATAATGACACAACACCTCATAATGACACAACACCCCATAATGACACAATACCCCGAAATGACACAATACCCCATAATGACACAACACCCCATAATGACACAATACCCCGAAATGACACAATACCCCATAATGACACAATACCCCATAATGACACAATACCCCATAATGACACAACACCCCATAATGACACAACACCCCATAATGACACAATACCCCATAATGACACAATACCCCATAATGACACAATACCCCATAATGACACAATACCCCATAATGACACAACACCCCATAATGACACAATACCCCATAATGACACAATACCCCATAATGACACAACACCCCATAATGACACAACACCCCATAATGACACAACACCCCATAATGGCACAATACCCCATAATGACACAACACCCCATAATGATACAATACCCCATAATGACACAATACCCCATAATGACACAATACCCCATAATGACACAACACCCCATAATGACACAATACCCCATAATGACACAATACCCCATAATGACAAAGGAAAACAGGTTTTTAGAAATGTATATAGTATTCAGACCCTTTACTCAGTACTTTGTTGAAGCACCTTTGGCAGCGATTACAGCCTCAGGTCTTCTTGGGTATGACACTACATACTTGCCACACCTCTATTTGGGGAGTTTCTCCCATTCTTCTCTGCAGATCCTCTCAAGCTCTGTCAGGCTGGATGGGGAGCGTCGCTACACAGCTATTTTCAGGTCTCTCCAGAGATGTTCGATCGGGTTCATGTCTGGGCTCTGGCTGGGCCACTCAAGGACATTCAGAGACATTAAGCTTCCATCTGGCCACTTTAAGATGAAGGCCTGATTGGTGGAATGCTGCAGAGATGGTTGTCCTTCTGGAAGGTTCTCACATCTCCACAGAGGAACTCTGGAGCTCTGTCAGAGTGACCATCGGGTTCTTGGTCACCTCCCTGACCAAAGCCCTTCTCCTTCGATTGCTCAGTTTGGCCGGGTGGCCAGCTCTAGGAAGTTCCAAACTTCTTCTGTTTAAGAATGATGGAGGCCACTGTGTTCTTGGGGACCTTCAATGCTGCAGAAATTGTTTGTTACCCTTCCTCCGATCTGTGCCTCGATACAATCCTGTCTCGGAGCTCTACGGACAATTACTTCAACCTCATGGCTTGGTTTTTGCTCTGACATACACTGTCAACTGTGGGACCTTATATAGACAGGTGTGTGCCTTTCCAAATCATGTCCAATCAATTGAATTTACCACAGGTGGACTCCTATCAAGTTGTAGAAACATCTCAAGGATGATCAATGGAGACAGGATGCACCTGAGCTCAATTTTGAGTCTCATAGCAAAGGGTCTGAATATGCCTAAAATCTCTAAAAACATGTTTTTCTGCTTTGTCATTATGGGGGTATTGTGTCATTCTAGGGCACTGTGTGTATGTTGATGAGAAAAAAATATATTTAATCAATTTTAGAATAAGGCTGTAACGTAACAAAATGTTGAAAAGTCAAGGGGTTGTCCTCTAGTGGCTAGATAGCTTAATGCACTGTATCCACATCAATTACCTCGTACCCCTGTACATCGACTTGATAGTGGTACACTGTAGGTAAAGTGACTATGCATAGATACAGTAATAAACAGCAAGTAGCAGCAGCATAAGAAAAGGATCTCTCTCTCTCTCTCTCTCTCTCTCTCTCTCTCTCTCTCTCTCTCTCTCTCTCTCTCTCTCTCTCTCTCTCTCTCTCTCTCTCTCTCTAGTGCCATAGTGTCAATTCAAAGTGAATGAATCAGGGATAAATTATCTTCATTCACTTTGAAATGGCACTGTGGTGGGTGATAATATGGTGACTTAAGCTTCAACAGATGGTGTTTAGTAACCAGAGATGGGTTCTGTAGATAAGTATTATCTTTTATTTATACCTGTAGTCAAATGAGCTTACCCATAGAGTTGGATAGAGGGAGCACTTGGCCCAAAGCCTGTTTTAGCATGAACAGTGGGACTTAACTGTCACTCCAGTCTCCTTTTCACCTCATTTAATACCTGATTTACTTAACAAAAGGCACATCTCAATAGGATGTCCAGGTAAGTCATGACACAGGTAGCCTAGCGGTTAAAAGGGTTGGGCTAAGAACCGAATGGTTGCTGGTTCTGTCAATGTGCCCTTGAGTGAGCAAGGCACTTAACCTTAATTGCTCCTGTATGACATGGGTGAAGGACTTGAAATGTGTTAAGGAGGGACTTGAAATGTGTTAAGGAGGGACTTGAAATGTGTTAAGGAGGGACTTGAAATGTGTTAAGGAGGGACTTGAAATGTGTTAAGGAGGGACTTGAAATGTGTTAAGGAGGGACTTGACATGGGTTAAGGAAAGACTTGAGATGGGTGAAGGACTTGAAATGTGTTAAGGAGGGACTTGAAATGTGTTAAGGAGGGACTTGAAATGTGTTAAGGAGGGACTTGACATGGGTTAAGGAAAGACTTGACATGCAGTGACGTGTATTCATGGAGCCAAAAATGTACAAAGAAAAAAACATTAAAAAATTATGTATCTGTTGTCTCTCTGTGTTTTCATAAATTTCCTTCAATTCGCAAGAGGCTGAATATATCTCAATGGAGAAAGCATCCAAGCAAATGAAACAGCGCCCCTCTGTCTCAGTATGTGTAGCATATCTATCTGATGTTTTCTGGTCAGAAGGAGTATGACATTGTTTGGCAAAAACAATATAAGATAATCAGCCAATCAGTGTTGAGCTAAACTGATTTGGATTTGGCTTCAGACCAATCACATCACAAGCCACATGTCATTATTGACAGAAAATAAACTTGAATTGTTGCATCTCCTTGTGTTGTTGTCCTCTAGTGGCTAGATAGCTAAAATGAGGCCTTTCCTCAATTAGCCATGGACTGAGATAGGGATTTGGACTTGTGGTTTACTCCAGTCCCTAGACACAACACATACACCATAATGTATCCTATACAAGAGCTGTATATAGGGATGCTCAGTAGTAAGCCACTACTTACAGTGATAACACGGAGTAAGCCACAAGTCACAGTAATCCCTTAGATACGAAAGCAACTACGCACACAACCTCACTAATTATTTTGAATACCCTCTTAACATACACAAAGAAAGTGAGTATCGTGCATTGAGTTGGGATCTCCCGCTCTCCCACTGCTGTGCGCAGGCTGCGCATCCCCTACTGTAAGTGGTCACGTGGTCTCCGATACAATATGCCACATCCCCCTTATCAAGACATGCCTTTTCCCTTACAAGATAAAACAATAACAATTACAAGAACAATTCTCTATAAATCCTGGTTACAACTCTTTGAATAGTGAACACTGCATTTCAATAAACACATTTATACTTCCTCAATCAGCCTCTGAGGTGCTTTTTATCTTCTCTACCTGAGAAGTAAAAGCATCGTCTCATTTCAACAGCTGGCTCTGACACAGGAGTGTCTGGGCTTGATGTTGTCTGACCTGTAATGTCACTCTTCTGCCTGTCTGTTTGCTCTCACTGAGGTAAATGGAACAAGCATATCCTATTTCTCCTACAGGTATTATTACATCATGTTACCGGGTTGCCACTCCTCAACGCTCCATTTACCATCATGCATTTTCACCCTATCATTTTCGACTGAGTGCACTGAGCACCTTGGATCCCTTTGTCACAGTATCTTTTCTATTCACAATTTTCTCCCCGTTTGTTAAAAATGACCTTGTCATCCTCTGTTTCTAGGAGTACTGGCGACCTAGTTATGAGTTTCCTATTGAACAACAGCTCTGCAGGAGACAGACCATGTTTTAGTGGAGTAGCCCTGTAGTTTAATAAAGCTAGATTTGGATCTGTCTTTGAGTCGACAGCTTTCTTAAGCAGTAGTTTAACTGTTTTGACACCGTTCTCGACTAACCCATTATACTGTGGGTAGAGTGGGGGGCAGCATGTTTTTCTGTAACACACTTGGTATCACAATTCCTGACCCCTTAAAACAGAATTCCATCAAGTACAGATAGCTCATCCCTGTATTGACCATAAGGGTATGCTATAGCTTGTACAGATCACCCGCATGTTATGGCTTGAATCACCTTTTGCAAACACTCATCTTCTGCAGTAGCACGTGAAATAACTGTTCACATTTCATCCGAGACTGGGTAACTCTTTCTGATAAGGTTTACACGTATGGTCTCGTCCTGCTCGTACAGTGGGGCAAAAAAGTATTTAGTCAGCCACCAATTGTGCAAGTTCTCTCACTTAAAAAGATGAGAGAGGCCTGTAATTTTCATCATAGGTACACTTCAACTATGACAGACAAAATTAGGAAAAAAAATCCAGAAAATCACATTGTAGGATTTTTAATGAATTTATTTGCAAATTATGGTGGAAAATAAGTATTTGGTCACATACAAACAAGCAAGATTTCTGGCTCTCACAGACCTGTAACTTCTTCTTTAAGAGGCTCCTCTGTCCTCCACTCGTTACCTGTATTAATGGCACCTGTTTGAACTTGTTATCAGTATAAAAGACACCTGTCCACAACCTCAAACAGTCACACTCCAAACTCCACTATGGCTAAGACCAAAGAGCTGTCAAAGGACACCAGAAACAAAATTGTAGACCTGCACCAGGTTGGGAAGACTGAATCTGCAATAGGTAAGCAGCTTGGTTTGAAGAAATCAACTGTGGGAGCAATTATTAGGAAATGGAAGACATACAAGACCACTGATAATCTTCCTCGATCTGGGGCTCCACGCAAGATCTCACCCCGTGGGGTCAAAATGATCACAAGAACGGTGAGCGGTCAGATGAAACCAAAATAGAACTTTTTGGTAAAAACTCAACTCGTCGTGTTTGGAGGACAAAGAATGCTGAGTTGCATCCAAAGAACACCATACCTACTGTGAAGCATGGGGGTGGAAACATCATGCTTTGGGGCTGTTTTTCTGCAAAGGGACCAGGACGACTGATCCGCGTAAAGGAAAGAATGAATGGGGCCATGTATCGTGAGATTTTGAGTGAAAACCTCCTTCCATCAGCAAGGGCATTGAAGATGAAACGTGGCTGGGTCTTTCAGCATGACAATGATCCCAAACACACCGCCGGGCAACGAAGGAGTGGCTTGTAAGAAGCATTTCAAGGTCCTGGAGTGGCCTAGCCAGTCTCCAGATCTCAACCCCATAGAAAATCTTTGGAGGGAGTTGAAAGTCTGTGTTGCCCAGCGACAGCCCCAAAACATCACTGCTCTAGAGAAGATCTGCATGGAGGAATGGGCCAAAATACCAGCAACAGTGTGTGAAAACCTTGTGAAGACTTACAGAAAACGTTTGACCTCTGTCATTGCCAACAAAGGGTATATAACAAAGTATTGAGATAAACTTTTGTTATTGACCAAATACTTATTTTCCACCATAATTTGCAAATAAATTCATTAAAAATCCTACAATGTGATTTTTCTGGATATTTTTTTTGTCTCATTTTGTCTGTCATAGTTAAAGTGTACCTATGATGAAAATTACAGGCCTCTCATCTTTTTAAGTGAGAGAACTTGCACAATTGGTGGCTGACTAAATACTTTTTTTCCCCACTGTATATCTGGTTTGGTTCTGAGCTGTAAATGTTTATCCCCTGGCTTGTATTCGAGTTGCAAGTCATATTTCTGAAGTTTTGGAAACGGTCTCTGTAGCCTTGGTGGTGTATATGTTAGACCCTTCTTTGCAATAGTAACCAAAGGTTTATGCTCTGTTTGGGTCCACACTGTTTTACCATAGATAAACACATGGAATTTATCACATGCATATGACAGTGCCAATGCCTCTTTCTCAATCTGAGCATAATTACACTCAGAAGTTGTCAGAGCAATGGAGGCATTTTGCTGCTGGGCGCTATCTAGTGCCATACTGCTGTAACAACACTGCACCTAAACCTACTTTAGAGGCTTCTGATGAGATGTTCATCATTGAATCTCAGTACTGGAGCATGCATGATTAATGCCTTGAGCTCCTCAAACTCTTTCTGGTGATTACTGTTCCAACACCACTCTGTAGTTTTTACACACTAGACTTCTCATCTGACTCGTGTGAGTTGCCAGATTAGGTACAAATTTTCCCACATAGTGTACCATCTAGCCATACTCCCAAGTACTTGTATGAGGTGACTACCTCAAGCTTTAAATTCTCAGAGGTATTAATCACACCTGTGGGGAGAGGGGCATTCTTCTTACCAAACCACATGACCTTTGTTTTGGAGGTGTTCAGAACAAGGTTAAGGGCAGAGAAAGCTTGTTGGACACTAAGAAAGCTTTGTTGTAGAGCATTTAACTTCTAAGGGAGCGGCAGCTGAGGTGTCGGTTTTGGAGAGTCTGGCATTCCCAAAGTAAAAGGCCTGCCACTCAGGCCCAGAAACTAGGATATGCACTAATTAGTACTATTGGATAGGAAACACTCTGAAGTTTCTAAGAGTGTTAAAATATTGTCTGTGAGTATAACAGAACTGATATAGCAGGCGAAAACCCGAGGAATTTCTGTCCTGGAAAAAGTGTTTTTTGACACATTGCCTCATTTTGAACCCCTCCCTATTGAAAACAGCCATATATGGGAGTAAGATTGCAGTACCTATTGCTTCCACTGGATGTCAACAGTCTCTAGACAGTGTTTGGTGATGTTAGGTTTCTCTGGATGGTAATAGAAAAATCATTTCGAACTAGTCACAGGATGTAAACAGAAGAGGATGCGCGTTCACGGGCTCGCGTGCGCTGTGGTTTTTTACCTTCCTATCGTCAGTTTATAATCCGGTTGAAATATTATAGTAAATATACATAAAAGTGTTCCTAAGGATACATTATCAATGATGTTTGATTGTTCTTGGACAAGTGTATAGGTATAGGATGAACGTGTTCTCTTCACGGTTCAATGGGCAAGTGGAAGCTGTATTTTATGAACATAACGCGCCAACCAAACAGAGATTTATGGACATAATAAATGACTTTTTCTAACAAAAGAACCATTGGATGTCTTCGTTGCACACTTGGGAAGCCCTCAGCAGAAGTTCTGTCTAGAGACTGTTGACATCCAGTGGAAGCAATAGGTACTGCAATCTTACTCCCTTATATGGGCATTTTCATAAGGGAGGGGTTCAAAATGAGGCAATGTGTCAAAATCACTTTTTCCAGGACAGAAAATCCTTGGGTTTTCGCCTGCCATATCCGTTCTGTTATACTCACAGACAATATTTTAACACTCTTAGAAACTTCAGAGTGTTTCCTATCCAATAGTACTAATTATGTGCATATCCTATTTTCTGGGCCTGAGTGGGAGGCATTTTACTTTGGGCACGCCAGGCTCTCCAAAACTGTCACCTCGGGAGCTGCTCCCTAAGAAGTTAAAGGGAACTAAGCCAGTTTCCTGTGCAGATGCTATGTTCCAGTTTTACTTCTGCTCGTACATGATAGTAAATGGAGGAAGAAGGATTGAGAAACTAACTGCGAATAACACAATAAGCTGAACTCTGAACTCTGAGACAACGTTGTATTAGTAACTGATTACTATGAGTTTATATGGTATTAAGTTATGGGACATCATCCCTTACAATTACTCTCTCTATAGCTTGACACATTTGCTCTTTCTAGTGTCAATTCATTCTCACAAAGTAACTTTTTCTCAGCCCCTTGTCTCTAGAAAATGTTATCTCGTATCAGCGAGTCTGCAATTTGACCGAAATTACACAACTGACATTTCAGTTTTAAGTCCATAACAACAACATTTGTTTCATTCTGACATCTACTGTTGAAAACATACCTCTGAAATGTTTTTTTTTTCTGGGAGTACAAAAAGAAAGACATTTGGCTAATCTGCTTGCTCCTGAACTGTTATCTGAAAGACTTTGTGGACATCAATGGCGTCCAAGCCAGCTACTGTGAGAAACAGTGCGCCCTTCTGTGCGTCGTATTCTTTCAGCCCCTCCTGTCGCCGTCAGATAGAGGGTGAAACGCTGCTTGAACCCCTTCCATTGCTCTTCAACGTTGTCGTTAAGTTTCAGTTCTGTTGGAGGCTTTAGCAGCTCCATGTCGTTAGCCAGCTAGCACTGCAAAAACAACATTTCCAAGCACCAATAGTCCTTGCACTGGTTCTGCCATGAAGTCCTGGAGACCCAAAAAAGTCCAGCTTCTTGATGTCCAGAAATTTGTGCTATACAATGAATCACTGTGGCTATAAATACCACAAAATCCACCTTCTTCGCAATGAGTGTATCCAGATGATAGGGATGTTTGTATGTTTAAGTAATGACTAAGAATATTCCATTCTGAAAATGTATGCAATAGGGATAGGGTTATAAGACAATGATAATCCAATTGGTGTGTGTGTCTAGAAATGTATATTGTATAGAGAGTGGAACAAGGTGGTAAAGGAGTATCTGTGAGAACAAAGAATTCTTTGTGAAACCAGACTACAGGAGAGAGGCCTTCTCGTCCTCCGGACGGGAGGGACGGCTAGGAGCTGTCCAGATTGACTTATGTGGCAAGATTGTGATACTGTGGGAAATTATTTCCTGGAGAGGGTGGAGCATTTGTAACATTGGTGTTCAGCTTAAAGCTTATACAATATGAAAAGACTCACATTTGGTGTCCAGAATTCTCATGAGTAAACCATACCTGACCAAATTGCAGATGGGAGACTTTGTCTAATTTTTCATTAACTAGAGCTTTACAACCTCTGGGAATTATTCAAAGCCTGATTGAGTTTATGTCAACAATTGAGAACGAAATTCTCGTGACACCAGATAACTCAATTGACTCCAAAACACTAGCATCTGGTTGCAATGCATCCACTGCCATATCTTCAACGCTGTGGCCTCTTGCCCCTTCGACTCTCTTCACCGCCTCCACATAGGAGATCCGCCGAGCAGCTCTGATCCTTGACACCTCAACCTCCTTCACCCTAACAGGGCACTCAAGGAAGTCCAGAGTACGACCGGTTGCAACATTTTCCATTCACAGATTCTTCAATATCATACATTTCTCATCTGCCAACATTTGACACTTGTCAGAATCTATAGAGACTAGGGCCTGGACTTGTCAGAGACTATAGAAACTAGGACCTGGATTTGTCTACCCACTCACCAAGAGAGAGCTCCTTTGCCACACACTCCTTGACTGAGTGTAATGTAAGAGGCCTCCTCATTGTCATAACCCAACACAGCACTTCAAATCAAATTGTATTTGTCACATGCTTTGTAAAAACAACAGGTGTGGACTCCCCCTGCGTTAACTCCTCAGTTACTTAGCCACTCAAACGCGCCCATTGTTGTTATTTTGGTGTGCAGGAGGTGTATCTGCGTTGGAGCTGTCAAATCGGTGAGCAGCTAGTCTTGTTGTCATTGTCATGAAACCACATCCGTCCTTAAATCCCACCTGCATTAGAAGTTCAGGACAAGAAAGTGTAGGCTATATAGAAATAATGACGCTCAAATTGAAAATCATTCAATTAAATAATGAGGATATCAGCCTAACCGAGGTGTAGATTATAACACACATTCCAGTGCTCCACCTTGTAGCAAGGCTGCATGAGATTTATACTAATGCGACTCGGTGCATCCAATGGCAATGTCCGTGATAAGTATAACGCCGGGAACCGCTTTCTGATTTGACAGCTCCAACGCATTTACTGTACACCTCTGCTATGCATTATGGGTTAAGGCAGATAAAAATCTAGCCCCTAGTTTTGATTTACATTTGGTTGAGTTGTTAACTTAAATGTGAATTCAACGTAAAATCAACACAAAGTGTCACCAAGTCATTGGATTTTGGTTGCAAGAAACATTTTGGGAACATCCCTTATGCCGCATTCACATGGGACTAACCAGTTTGCAAGTCGAAAATTTCAGAGTTTCCTAGTTCCAACTTGTGTTGATGACATTTTGTAAATCCAATCAGCTTGCATTTTTGGATGAATTTTTTATCAATGTGGAAAACTGATTAGATTTTGAAAAATGTCATCAACGCAAGTTGGAACAACGTTAATACCACCAGTTTTTACCCAGTGGGACACAAGTTCAATTTTCTAGACAGCGGAGACGTTTAAATTCCAGTATAATTATTTTGATTGAATGTCACTAAATGTTCATCTGAACCTGTGTCCCAAATGGAACCCTGTTCCCTATATAATGCAATACTTTATAGGAATTAGGGTGCCATTTGGGACACAGACGAGCGCTTTTTGGAGGTATTCCGTTTGTATTGTCATCTGCATTTCTGTCCACTGAGGGACTAAGATGGACTGGACTATGAGGGACTATGAAGGACTGGACTATGAGGGACTGGACTATGAGGGACTGGACTATGAGGGACTGGACTATGCTGTGGATGTTGCTGGCCACTGAGGGACTGGACTATGAGGGACTGGACTGTGCTGTGAATGTTGCTGGCCACTGAGGGACTGGACTGTGCTGTGAATGTTGCTGGCCACTGAGGGACTGGACTGTGCTGTGAATGTTGCTGGCCACTGAGGGACTGGACTATGCTGTGAATGTTGCTGGCCACTGAGAGACTGGACTATCCTGTGAATGCTGCTGGCCATTGAGAGACTAGACTATGCTGTGAATGTTGCTGGCCGCTGAGGGACTGGACTATGCTGTGAATGTTGCTGGCCACTGAGGGACTATGCTGTGTATGTTGCTGGCCATTGAGAGACTGGACTATGCTATGAATGTTGCTGGCCGCTGAGGGACTGGACTGTCCTGTGAATGTTGCTGGCCACTGAGGGACTGGACTGTCCTGTGAATGTTGCTGGCCACTGAGGGACTGGACTGTGCTGTGAATGTTGCTGGCCACTGAGGGACTGGACTATGCTGTGAATGTTGCTGGCCACTGAGGGACTGGACTATGCTGTGAATGTTGCTGGCCACTGAGGGACTGGACTATGCTGTGAATGCTGCTGGCCACTGAGGGACTGGACTATGCTGTGAATGCTGCTGGCCACTGAGGGACTGGACTATGCTGTGAATGTTGCTGGCCACTGAGGGACTGGACTATGCTGTGAATGTTGCTGGCCACTGAGGGACTGGACTATGCTGTGAATGTTGCTGAAAGCTACTGAACCTGCATTTATATAAACCAATGTAATGTGTATTTCTGCAGGTTTAAATTCTGACATGAGGCGTTTCTGTGTTAATGAGCTAAAGGTTAAGCTTCCCCATAGACGGAGTGGAATGATATCTTCTAGATGATAGATCTCTGTAATAACAAGTCTGTCTATGCTAGTCTAGTGAGTCATCTACCCCCCACCCTCCCCCGAGAGAGAGATCTTCTAGTCCAGTGACTCAACCTCTTACTACAGGCTGGCCTGCCACCCTGGCTTTACCTCAAAAGAGAAGCGCTCTCTCTCTCTCTCTCTCTCTCTCTCTCTCTCTCTCTCTCTCTCTCTCTCTCTCTCTCTCTGACCATTTTTGGAACAGCATTATTTTTGTCTTACTGAGATTTACTGCCAGGGCCTAGGTCTGACAGAATCTGTGCAGAAGATCTATGTGCTGCTGTAGGCCCTCCTTGGTTGGGGACAGAAGCACCAGATCATCAGCAAACAGTAGATATTTGACTTCAGATTCTAGTAGGGTGAGGCCAGGTGCTGCAGACTGTTCTAGTGCTCTCGCCAGTTCGTTCATATACACTACAGAAGTATATGGACACCCCTTCAAATAATTGGACTCAGCCCCCCTCATTGCTGACAGGTGTATATGATCGAGTACACCGCCGTGCAATCTCCATAGACAAACATTGGCAGTAGAATGGCTGATACTGAAGACCTCAGTGACTTTCAACGTGGCACCGTCAGAGGATGCCACCTTTCCAACAGGTCAGTTTGTCAAATGTCTGCCCTGCTAGAGCTTCCCCCGGTCAACTGGAAGTGCTGTTGTTGTGAAGTGGAAACGTCTCAGAGTAGCAACGACTCAGCCACGAAGTGGTAGGCCACACAAGCTCACAGAACGGAACCGCCGAGTGCTGAAGCGCGTAGAGAGAAAAAAATCATCCGTCCTCAATCTATCTCTCCCTCTTTCTCTCTGTCTTTCTCAATTAAATTAAATTCAAAGGGCTTTATTGGCATGGGAAACATGTTTACATTGCAAAAGCAAGTGAAATAGATTAGTATTTCTCTCTCTCCCTCTCCCTCTTTTTTTATCTCTCTCTCCTCTCTCTCCTCTCTCTTTCTCTCTCTCTTTCTCTCTCTCTCTCTCTCTCTCTCTCTCTCTCTCTCTCTCTCTCTCTCTCTCTCTCTCTCTCTCTCTTTCTGTCTGCCAAAAGGACCTTTAGTTAACTGATATTATTGATGTTGCTGTTATTGTACTATCAGTCAGTCCTCCGTGACCACTTCTCCTTTTGCACATGACAGGGTTGTGGTTGCCGGGGCAACAGAACAGTACAGAGCAGAACGGAGCTGGCTGGAGCCGTGTTGAGTAGCTCTGTCACGCATCAGCAGACACACACACAGCAGAAACCTCCCGGCTCTCTCCCTCTCTCAGCATCTGTGCTGCTTCTCTCTCTCTCTCTCTCTCTCTCTCTCTCTCTCTCTCTCTCTCTACTTCTCCCTTCCCCTCTTACTCGTGGCTCTGTAACTCTCCCTCTAAAGTCTGCTCCAGTTCTGCCGTGCTGCTTATGGTTTTTTCTTTCTCCAGCCTTGACTAAACCTGCCAGGGATGATGTCCTCCAACCTGTCCCCAGGAGCAGGGTCTGGACCTGGGGCCAAACCCAAACCCCAGTCCCCCTTGAGGAAGAGGGGTAGCCTGCAGTACTCAACCAGCCCAGGTAAGGAGAGGGACCAGGGGATGGAGGGATAGGGGGTAGTTTATATACCATCTTATCTGTGACTGAGTCTGCTGAGTGTGTATGACTGATGCAGTATGCAATGTATTATTTTTAATTTAACCTTTATTTATACAGGTTATTCTCATTGAGATAAAATCTATTGATGCTACCGATGCAGACAGATGTTGTTGCATATGTTGTCAGTTACTCAATTACCTCACGGGATTGAGTTATTCTGTTCTATAACTGAGATCATGTCCTATTTACATCGAAGCATTCAGTCCATGTGGTAGGTGTAGGGAATATGATGAATGAAGACAGGGACAGTCTGCATGAGCGATGTTTGTCCTTGACTAGTTTGGGGAGCTAGATACCTGTGGATTGAGGGGAATTTTTGGGAGCAATGTTTTTTAGTATCCAAAAAGAAGCACTCCTTTCCTTGATTTCCTTTCTTTGATAGATATTTGGGCAAATTGTTTTTGCTAGATGATTCTTGAAAAGTAAATATAGAACTACCAGGAAACACTCTGTGTGACCCACTGCAGTAAAACATGTAGAACACCCATAGGCATAAATGTGCCTGAAAATAAACTGAATTTAAGCTATTATTGAGCCGTTATACAATACATAGTCTACCATATATTACGCATGGCAGAAAAACATAAAACATAACTGATTTAAGATGTCTTTGGTATATAGTTGGTCTAGCCTATAGTCCAAAATTAAACAACTTTGAGTTATCGCCTTTGAGTGTAGACTGTACTATTATGCATACTGGGTGGATTGGTTACCTTATGCTACACTCCACAATGTATATCCATCAGTCTGGGGGAGAATGTATAGGCCTAAGCAATGCTGTTGGTTCATTGACTAGCAGCTAGCTTACAATTATAGTGAATTGTGTATTTGATTTTAAATAGCCTAGTAAACATTTTTATTTTGATATTTTCATAATTAATTGGGTGACACATTACATTTAGCTATACAGAATATCTCATCATCACGTGTTTCCATCTCCTCCTCGTCTCTCTCTTTCATTCCTTTCTTCAGCGTGCAGAAGGGGCTGTCAAAAGTTTGGTGAAATATGTCTCCTTGTGAAAACATGTTGCTATCGATGTGCCCAAAAACATTTCACTAGGGTTTCCCAACTTAATTAAGCACTGTGTAGCTGCAAGAACAAGGTTGGAGAGCCCATGGAATACAGAGTTTGGGTGGCATATCACCTGTCGTGCAGCGAGAGCATGCTCCTCAAACAATGGTTGATGCCTGGAATGAAATAAGCAGGGGCGCAACTTTCACTGGGGACGGGGGACATGTCCCCACATTCTGAAATTGCATTTTTGTACCCTCCCCCATGTTTTATCATTGGAATGTGATACAAAACGAGTCAACGGTGTGCTTTAGGACCATATGGACGCCTCCGAGCGGTCGGTATGCTGTTTAGAGTGTTTATCTGACTGGATAAAAAATATATATATAATTATAATTATGTCCCCCCCCACTTCTGAAATCAAAGTTGTGCCCAATAAATAAGTGTTCTTATGTTTATATTAAGCACAGCTCTGCTATAAAACAGAAGTAGCCTACCTGTCATCATTGAAAAAATGGACCGGCCTCCATTCGCTATTTGAGTGCATACAGATGACATGCATTTTCCCCCTGCCCCTGTTCCTGTCCATTTGATCATGGACCATTCTAAATCTAAACTAAATTTACATACTAGTAAAGACCAGATTACATTGAGAATAGTCTGATGGGTGAAGATATGATCACTTGATGAGAGAACAGGGTGTGCAGCCTGAGGAAAGAAACAGAGCACAGGCTTTTTTTAGACTTTCTCAAACCATCAACAGTCTATAGTCGCATCTTGCAGCCCATATATTGATTTCCAAGACATTCTAAGGTTTGTATCATTCACGACTAAAGTTGCCAAATAACTCTGAATCTAGCATATAGGACCTGTTTCAAATGATCACTTTTATGCTCAACATAGCCACTTCATATGTACACTCTCGCTCCGGAATGGGAAAAATATATTTTCAATTTTATTCAGCTAAGTTAAATTATATTCTTCTTACTATAAACTCATACAGTATAATATAAAATAATGGCACTTATAAGCATATATTGTCTGCTAAATGAACAAGCCTATAGCCTATGGCATGGAGCAAAGACAGATAACATACAGTAGGCCAACTCATATTCTGTTTCTCCTGAAATACATTTTCACCATAATGTCTCTTTAGAACTGACAAAAAACAAATAATGGATTTATTGTGATGGTGTATATTGAATTGATTAATTCAACTTTTTTAAATGTAGATGTTACAAAAGCAAGCATCAGCGACTTGTTTGCCTCTTAAATGCATGGAGGCCTGGAGATGCTAAACATGTTTATGTTACTTAACAGTCAATTACCGTGAGGCCGGCAGTCTTTTTACAGGGTGGAAATCTTTTTTCTTTTCTTCTTCTCCATATTCTCAGTACTTTCAGGGGTAAAACACGGTTCAGCTTTTCCTTTGCTAATTTCAGGAGTAGGAAGTAGTAGGAAGTAGTAGGAAGTAGTAGGTAGCTGACAGGGGGGTAGTAGGTAGCTGACAGGGGGGTAGTAGGTAGCTGACAGGGGGTAGTAGGTAGCTGACAGGGGGTAGTAGGTAGCTGACAGAGGAGTAGGAAGTAGTAGGAAGTAGTAGGTAGCTGACAGGGGGTAGTAGGTAGCTGACAGGGGGTAGTAGGTAGCTGACAGGGGGTAGTAGGTAGCTGACAGGGGGGTAGTAGGTAGCTGACAGGGGGGTAGTAGGTAGCTGACAGGGGGGTAGTAGGTAGCTGACAGGGGGGTAGTAGGTAGCTGACAGAGGAGTAGGAAGTAGTAGGTAGCTGGTAACACTTATTACTGTAATCACACTGGGGGACACACAGTTACACACATTAGTGACGTGCAGGCAGGGTACGCAGTAACTAATGTTTTTTTTTGTCAAAGATTTTTTTGTGGGTTTTATGCTCAAAGTCCCCAAATGTGCTAAAACTGCTTCGAAAGCTCTCGTCGATCTGTGGCTACCTTCCTATCCATTCAAATTGTTGACAGGTGTGGCCATTCATGACTCCATTCCCTTTTGATGGACAGTGGTAGGCATTGGCATCAAGGTTTATACTAGCTTCGTTCATTGCATTGAGCGGATTTGCGTATTGCCTTTAAGGCTTAACTTCTTAAGGAGCGGCAGAGGTGACGGTTTTGGAGAGTCTGGCGTGCCCAAAGTAAAATGCCTGCCACTCAGGACCAGAAAATAGGATATGCACATAATTAGTACTATTGGATAGGAAACACTCTGAAGTTTCTAAAAGTGTTAAAATAATGTATGTGAGTATAACAGAACTGATATAGCAGGCGAAAACCCAAGGAAAATCCATCCGGATTTGCAGTTTTTTTTGTACATGACCTTTTTGTCAAGGCTGCCTATTGATTTCTATGTTATCCAGGACTGAGACTGCAGTACCTATGGCTTCCACTAGATGTCAACAGTCTTTATACAGTGTCTGGAGGCTCTAGCACTAAGCAGAACAGATAGGAAGAGAAAGTAGTTTGACGTTTGACGGGCGCGAGATTGTGAGCGCCCCCCACTTTATTTTTCTTTCCTATCGTTCACGTTATCGTCCGGTTGAAATATTACAGTAAATTAACATAAAAGGATACCTAAGGATACATAAAAAATTATGTTTGATTTGTTTGTAGAAAGTTTATAGGTATAATTTGAATGTGTTCTCTTCACGGTTCAATGGGCGACTCAACGGTGGATTTTCTGATCATAACGCGCCAACCAAACTGAGATTTATGGATATAATAAATGGTAAGGTAAGTGATATTTTTTAGCTCTTATATGGGTTTTGTGTGGATATGAATTTATGCTAATGTGGAAAATATATGAGGTGCTATCCTCAAACAATCAAATGTTGTGCTTTCGCCGTAAAGTCTTTTTTTGAAATCTGACAACGCTGTGATATTGCCAAGAAGCAGAGCTTTTGATGACTATGCAACACTTGTATATTGATGAATGTTTAATAATTCAACTTTTGGATTTTGAATTTGGCGCCTTACATTTCACTGGGTAGTGTCGGGAGCGGCCCGCAAGCAGACAAGTTCCCTGAGGGTGTTGAGGATCAGTGTGGCAGATGTGTTGTTTTCTACCCTCACCACCTGGGGGGCGGCCCGTTAGGAAGTCCAGGATCCAGTTGCAGAGGGAGGTGTTTAGTCCCAGGGTCCTTAGCTTCGTGATGAGCTTTGTGGGCACTATGTTGTTGAACGCTGAGCTGCAGTCAGTGAACAGCATTCTTACATAGGTGTGTCTTTTGTCCAGGTGGGAAAGGGCAGTGTGGAGTGCAATTTAGATTGCGTAATCTGGGATCTGTTGGAGCGGTATGTGAATCGGAGTTGTTCTAGGGTTTCCGGGATGATGGTGTTGATGTAAGTCATGACCGGCCTTTCAAAACACTTCATGGCTACCGAGGTGAGTGCTACGGGGCAATAGTCATTTAGGCAGGTTACCTTCGCTTTCTTCGGCACAGGGACTATGGTGGTCTGCTTGAAACATATAGGTATTACAGACTTGGTCAGGGAGAGGTTGAAAATGTCAGTGAAGACACTTGCCAGTACACGTCCTGGTAATCTGTCTGGCCCGCGGCCTTGTGAATGTTAACCTCTTTATAGGTCTTCCTCACATCGGCTACGGAGAGCGGAATCACACAGTCATCCACAACAACTGGTGCTCTCATGCATGCTTCAGTGTTGCTTGCCTCAAAGCGAGCATAAAAAGGCATTTCGCTCATCTGGTAGGCTCGCATCACTGGACAGCTTGCAGCTGGGTTTCCCTTCGTAGTCTGTAATAGTTTGCAAGCCCTGCTACATCCGACGAGCAACAGAGTCAGTGTAGTAGGATTCAATCTTAGTCCTGTATTGATGCTTTGCCTGTTTGATAGTTCGTCTGAGGGCATAGCGGGATTTCTTATAAGTATCCGTATTAGTGTCCCGCTCATTGAAAGCGGCAGCTCTAGTCTTTAGTTCGCTACGGATGTTGCCTGTAATCCATGGCTTGTGGTTGGGATATGCATGTACAGTCACTGTGGGGACGACGTCGTCGATGCACTTATTGATGAAGCCAGTGACTGAGGTGGTATACTCCCCAATGCCATCGGTTGAATCTCTGAACATATTCCAGTCTGTGTAGCAAAACAGTCCTGTAGCGTAGCATCTGCGTCATATGACCACTTGCGTATTGATCGAGTCACTGGTACTTCCTGCTTTAGTTGTTGCTTGTAAGCAGGAATCAGGAGAATATAATTACGGTCAGATTTGCCAAATGGGTGGCTACTTTAAGCAATCTGAAATATAAAATATATTTTGATTTGTTAATTTTTTGGGGGTTATGGTTACTACATGATTCCATATGTGTTATTTCATAGTTTTGATGTCTTCACTATTATTCTACAATGTAGAAAATAGTAAAAAAAATAAAAATAAAAATAAAAAAAAACTTGAATAAGTAGGTGTGTCCAAACTTTTGATTGGTACTGTAAATAAAAACAATTATGAACTGTGCCCACAAATTGTCTTCTGGCCTATCCACAAAGTAAGAATTATAGCTGGCTAGACAGCGGTGCTGTCCATTCAACAGCACAGAGTTAACCAGTCCCGTTATGGTGTCCATTCAGGAGCACTGAATCCTGGCTGCGACCTCAGCTGACTTGATCAAATATTTTCCTATTTATCTTACATGTTTCGCCATTGTTAGGTCGAGTTATTTGTTTTGTTACTTTGATAATGTGAGTACTACCTTGAATGTATGCCCTTTATTTCAATACATTATGTAGATTTATTCGTTATTTAATTTCTGTCATTATTTTCATTTGCTGGTCTGCTGTTTAGAGCGTTTTCATGTTGACATTTGATTTATCAAGCTAGAATTTTGATGAGACATTTTCCAGTCATTTTGATTGTTGATATGGAAAAACCTTTAACAATATGATTTATTATATATGTGTGTGTAATAATATTTGACACAATAATAATATTGTGTGTGTTTGCGCTTGCGGTGCATTGGAAGAATTGTAAATCCATTGTGAAAGGAAATCCATTGCAAACTATTTGGATGAAACGCGTCCATATATTGGTATTTTAATGCCCAGATTAGTTGTAACTGTGGATGCTACAACTATGGCTGAGCTGAGTTGATCAGTGTGTCATTTTGTCTGATGCTATGAAATATGCGGCCATCGGAGGCTATCGTTTGTGTATCTTGGCTACATTGGTATTTAGGCCTACGTTTGATTAACATTTTCTGTCAATTTCGATTAACAGCTGTCACTCTGGCTGTTGGAGCTCTCTGTTGTATGGTTAACTGGGCCTTCATCAAGGTATTTGTGAGTAAATCTGGCTTTGACTAGGGAAAGGGAAAGGGGGATACCTAGCCAGTTGTCCAACAATGTATTCTTCCGCATTTAATACAACCCCTCTGAATCAGAGAAGTGCGGGGGGGGACATCCACGACATCCACGTCAACCCCTCTGAATCAGAGAGGTGCGGGGGGGACATCCACGACATCCACGTCTTCGGCGCCAGTTATACCCACCCGCTGACCTCACTGCATGTCACTGACACACACACACACACACACACACACACACAGCATTTAGGAGCTCCCATGAGTCCCATCTCTTATCTGTGACAAAAGAGTTCAGAGCTGTACTAGGTCTTAGATCAGAATGTGCTTATTTGGTCGGGAGGCAAGACAGCACGACCTACGACCAGGCTAGCAGAGCTGTGGTCTGAAAAGGAAGGAAACTCCCTTTTAGATGGCTGTCCAGAGATCTGTCTGATACTCTGGTGTGAGAATTGAACGGGCTCTGCCACAGTACAGCACAGTACAGACTGAGAACACCACCACCATTATGGTCCTTATAGTTGTATTAGTACAGCACAGTACAGACTGAGAACACACCACCATTATGGTCCTTATAGTTGTATTAGTACAGCACAGTACAGACTGAGAACACACCACCATTATGGTCCTTATAGTTGTATTAATACAGCACAGTACAGACTGAGAACACACCACCATTATGGTCCTTATAGTTGTATTAGTACAGCACAGTACAGACTGAGAACACACCACCATTATGGTCCTTATAGTTGTATTAGTACAGCACAGTACAGACTGAGAACACACCACCATTATGGTCCTTATAGTTGTATTAGTACAGCACAGTACAGACTGAGAACACACCACCATTATGGTCCTTATAGTTGTATTAGTACAGCACAGTACAGACTGAGAACACACCACCATTATGGTCCTTATAGTTGTATTAGTACAGCACAGTACAGATTAAGTAAATACTAGAACACCCAGGTGTCTGTCTGCCTATCTGTCTGTCTGTCTGCCTGTCGGCCTGTCTGTCTGTCTGTCTGCCTGTCTGCCTGTCGCTCAAGCCTCCTTTCCTGGTACTTCAACTGATGAGTTTCTTGTACCATTATCTATAAACAACACTCGTCTATGAAGTGTCTCATTCCAAAGACAATTTCCATTTAAATTAGAGATAGAACAATTTCATCATCCACTCAGTGTGGAAATTGTCTTTGGATTGAACGAGGCAGCAGGTTGGAATTGGAAGAAATGTGGTAGTTAGTGTGAAATGGATGAAGTGTTAGGATGAATAATAACGGTTTAAGCAGTGAAACGGTTGGCCTGGTATTAATACCTCTCCCACGCACAATTTAGAGAGAGAGAGAGAGAGAGAGAGAGAGAGAGAGAGAGAGAGAGAGCACACAGTGACAGAATACCACTGTGATTGACCCAAACATAAGGAAAGCTTAGACTGTGTACAGACTCAGTGAGCATAGCCTTGCTATTGAGAAAAGCCTTGGTAGCAGACCTGGCTCTCAAGAGAAGACAGGCTATGTGCACACTGCGCACAAAATGAGGTGGAAACTGAGCTGCACTTCCCAACCTCCTGCCAAATGTATGGCAATATTAGAGAGACATATTTCCCTCAGATTACACAGATCCACAAAGAATTCAAAAGAAAAAAAAATATTTTGATAAACTCTAGTATCTACTGGGTGAAATACCACAGTGTGCCTTCACAGCAGCAAGATGTGTGACCTGTTGACCCAAGAAAAGGGCAACCAGTGAAGAACAGACACCATTGTAAATACAACCCATATTTATGTTTATTTATTTTCCCTTTTGTACTTTAACTATTTGCACATCACTACAACACTGTATATAGACATAATATGACATTTGAAATGTCTTTATTCTTTTGGATCTTTGGTGAGTGTAATGTTTACTGTTCATTTTTGTTCTTTATTTCACTTTTGTTTATTATCTACTTCACTTGCTTTGGCAATGTTAGCAAACGTTTCCCATGCCAATAAAGCCCTTAAATTGAAATTGAAAATTGAGAGAGAGAGAGAGAGAGATGCTGATTAGTCTATAGGGAGATGTATGGTCCCCATAGACTTACCTGACTTAATCCTTTGAGCTGTAACCATAGGCCGGCTATGAAATATAAGCCTTGTGTTGAGGTTAAGGAGTGTGGACACTCCCATTTATTGTAAAGTTGAATAATAACAAGGTAATAGCAGGACCCTAGTGATCATTCAATTGGTTGTTGTTGAGCTCACACCGCCATACAATAGTACTATAGTACCTTCAATTAGGTTTGAGGATTGCCTAATAACTATTGATAATAACAATTCATAATAACCGTTAATAATAACTATTGATAATAACCGTTAATAATAACTATTGATAATAACTATTGATAATAACCGTTAATAATAACTATTGATAATAACCGTTAATAATAACTATTGATAATAACTATTAATAATAACTATTGATAATAACTATTGATAATAACTATTAATAATAACTATTGATAATAACAATTGATAATAACTATTGATAATAACAATCGATAATAACTATTGATAATAACATTGATAATAACAATTGATAATACAAATTTATAATAACCGTTAATAATAACTATTGATAATAACCGTTGATAATAACTATTGATAATAACTATTAATAATAACTATTGATAATAACTATTAATAATAACTATTGATAATAACTATTGATAATAACTATTGATAATAACTATTAATAATAACTATTGATAATAACTATTGATAATAACAATTGATAATAACTATTGATAATAACAATCGATAATAACTATTGATAATAACATTGATAATAACAATTGATAATACAAATTTATAATAACCGTTAATAATACAAATTTATAATAACCGTTAATAATAACTATTGATAATAACCGTTGATAATAACTATTAATAATAACTATTGATAATAACTATTGATAATAACTATTGATAATAACTATTAATAATAACTATTGATAATAACTATTGATAACAACCGTTAATAATAACTATTGATAATAGCAATTGATAATAACTATTAATAATAACTATTGATAATAACTATTGATAATAACCGTTAATAATAACTATTGCTAATAAATATTAATAATAACTATTGATAATAACTATTAATAATAACTATTGATAATAACTATTGATAATAACCGTTGATAATAACTATTGATAATAACTATTAATAATAACTATTGATAATAACAATTAATAATAACTATTGATAATAACTATTGATAATAACAATTAATAATAACTATTAATAATAACTATTAATAATAACTATTGATAATAACTATTGATAATAACCGTTAATAATAACTATTGATAATAACAATTGATAATAACTATTAATAATAACTATTGATAATAACTATTGATAATAACCGTTAATAATAACTATTGATAATAACAATTGATAATAACTATTAATAATAACTATTGATAATAACTATTGATAATAACCGTTAATAATAACTATTGATAATAACTATTAATAATAACTGATGATAATACATATTGATAATAACTATTGATAATAACTATTAATAATAACTATTAATAATAACTATTGATAATAACTATTAATAATAACTATTGATAATAACTATTAATAATAACTATTGATAATAACAATTGATAATAACTATTGATAATAACAATCGATAATAACTATTGATAATAACATTGATAATAACAATTGATAATACAAATTTATAATAACGTTAATAATAACTATTGATAATATCTATTAATAATAACTATTGATAATAACAATTGATAATAACTCTTAATAATAACCATTGATAATAACTATTAATAATAACTATTGATAATAACTATTGATAATAACAATTTATAATACCTGTTATTCATAACTATTGATAATAACCATTGATAATAACTATTGATAGTAACTATTGATTGTTCCCACTAATTGTTTAGACAATTAGGGTTTAGGTATGCATGTGATCAGAAACCACTAGGGTTTAGGTGTGCATGTGATCAGAAACCACTAGAGTTTAGGTGTGCATGTGATCAGAAACCACTAGGGTTTAGGTGTGCATGTGATCAGAAACCACTAGGGTTTAGGTGTGCATGTCATCAGAAACCACTAGGGTTTAGGTGTGCATGTGATCAGAAACCACTAGGGTTTAGGTGTGCAAGTGATCAGAAACCACTAGAGTTTTGGTGTGCATGTGATCAGAAACCACTAGGGTTTAGGTGTGCATGTCATCAGAAACCACTAGGGTTTAGGTGTGCATGTGATCAGAAACCACTAGGGTTTAGGTGTGCATGTGATCAGAAACCACTAGGGTTTAGGTGTGCATGTGATCAGAAACCACTAGGGTTTAGGTGTGCATGTGATCAGAAACCACTAGAGTTTAGGTGTGCATGTGATCAGAAACCACTAAGGTTTAGGTGTGCATGTGATCAGAAACCACTCGGGTTTAGGTGTGCATGTGATCAGAAACCACTAGGGTTTAGGTGTGCATGTGATCAGAAACCACTAGGGTTTAGGTGTGCATGTGATCAGAAACCACTAGGGTTTAGGTGTGCATGTGATCAGAAACCACTATGGAACTGGATGCTTGTTTTAAGAACTGATTGCCTCTGATGCTTGAGAGAGCTTCTGGCTTTGTTCTTCTGACAGGTGCTGCTATTGAAACTGGATCAGCCCACGAATCAGTCTCCTCTTTCAGAGGAGTTTTTCACCACCTGTATGCAAAGCCTGGAGGAGCCCTGATGTCTGTTCTGTGAACATTTACCCTTAGATAAAATCATGATCTGCACAACCTTATATAACACGCGGCATTACTAACATGACCAGTGTATATCTCTTTTAAAAAGGTCAACAATGGCCTCTGTCTAAGAACCATTGGTCCCTCCCGACGTTGTCAAATGTCTGGGACTGTACTTTGTGTAGGCTTACCCTGGCGTGACGTTTTGATAACCGTACAAATCTCTATGGGACAAGGTGACTTTGATCAATATATTCGCATTTATTATCCACCCACAAATGTAATGCTAATTAGCTGCTAATGTGGCTGCTAAACATATCAGTAGAACCATTCATTAAAACAACAACAAAATACTTTTAAAAATTAACTTTCAAATGAAAGGGAACTTCTTGTCAGTGAAGGTGTCGTAGGTGTCATAACCAGCCATAAAATAACGCAATATATGTCTCAACAGGTGATAAATATATTGGTCATATTATGACAGTTTATGACAAGCTGTTACGACATATTATGACATGGTTACAATGTGTTATGCCGCTGGGTGTCAAGTAAAGTGGTACCAGAGATAGCGATGACGAATCTGCAAATCTTACTACGTTATGTGTCATGTGTCTATTTACCTCACAATGTGTCTCTGCGTCGTGAAAATGCACATGTGAAAAATTCGACTTTATATTATTTCTGGCATAGTGTTGACATCAGGAGACTTTTCTGCTCTCTTGTCACCAAAGCCCCATATACCACCCACCACTGCGACCTGTATGCTCTAGTCGGCTGGACCTCGCTACATATTCGTCGCCAGACCCACTGGCTCCAGGTCATCTATAAGTCTTTGCTGGGTAAAGCTCCGCCTTTCTCAGCTCACTGGTCACCATAACAACACCCACCCATAGCACGCGCTCCAGCAGGTATATCTCACTGGTCATCCCCAAAGCCAACACCTCCATTGGCCGCCTTTCCTTCCAGTTCTCTGCTGCCAATGACTGGAACGAATTGCAAAAATCGCTGAAGCTGGAGACTTGTATTTCCCTCGCTAACTTTAAACATCAGCTATCTAACCGATCGCTGCAGCTGTACACAACCCATCTGTTAATAGCCCATCCAACTACCTACCCATCCAACTACCTACCCATCCAACTACCTTTCTGCTCTTTTGCACACCAGTATTTCTACTTGCACATCATCATCTGCTCATCTATCACTCCAGTGCTAATTTGCTCAATTGTAATTATTTCGTTACTATGGCCTATTTATTGCCTTACCTCCTCACGCCATTTACACACACTGTATATAGACTTTCTTTTTTTCTATTGTGTTATTGACTGTACGCTTGTTTATTCCATGTGTTGTTTGTGTCGCACTGCTGTGCTTTATCTTGGCCAGGTCGCAGTTATAAATGAGAACTTGTTCTCAACTAGCCTTCCTGGTTAAATAAAGGTGAAATATATATATATTTTTTTTTAAACTGCATCGCTGCACTGCAGACGACAGAAGCTCGAACCAATGACAGGAGGGGAGAAATAAATATACGCTGGCCCTTTAATTTCATTCATACAGTATGAGGAAAGGGAAGGAGGAGAAAGAGGATGAGGGTGTGGTCTTTTTTATTAAACAATCATCTCCTGGCTGACCTCTGGCTCTCTGCAAGCACATCTCAAACCATATCCCTGAGCAGATTCCTCTTTCATACACACAAACACAAACACACACACACACAAATGAACGCAGGCAACCTCAACCTTCCCCAGAGCAAAATAAAACATGTGAGAAAGCAAACGATGAAATAGAGGGGGGTTGATGTGAGAAAAACAGAGACTCCAGCCACTTTCCTGAGTGATGTAGCCTCTCACCCCCCCTGCCCCGCTGCACCACATGGTACGGTCCAGATTGATGTCACAGGCATTTAAATAAGGAAGGAAGACCAGCAGAGACTGCTAGACAGCTGGGCCAAACCAGGCAGAAACAGGGGTGGGGGGCAGACAGATACACAGACACCGGGACAGAAAGAGAGACAGAGGGAGAGTGGATGGATCTACAGGACCAGTTCTGTGTATGTATGACATGACAGAGATTAAAGAGGACAGGGGATGTACCTGTGTCTGTGTGTGTGTGTGTGTGTGTGTGTGTGTGTGTGTGTGTGTGTGTGTGTGTGTGTGTGTGTGTGTGTGTGTGTGTGTGTGTGTGTGTGTGTGTGTGTGTGTGTGTGTGTGTGTGTGTGTGTCACTGTTATTGTTTTGTCTGAGTGTGTATCTCGCTCACTCTCTCTCTCCTTCCCACCATCCCTCTCTCTCTTTTCGTGTGAGCCTATCTGGAAAGAAAACCTGTGTTTGACATGTTCAGTCAGGGCACAGTTTAGTGTCTCATCAGAACACGTAGATGCAGGATATAACAGGCAGAGAGGAGAGAGGCACGCATCACTACCCTGAAACCAGACAAACAAAACAACACTAGCTAGATAGCGATCTCTCTCCTCTAAACACCTTGCCTGGTCCAAGATCTGTTTGTGCTCTATAGCCAGCTCCTATGGATGTGTTAAGACACCACAAACAGATCTTGGACCAGTCTAGCTAATGCTTCGATACCCTGATCCCAGAAAAACAAAACAACATTAGCTATCTGCTTCTCTCCTCCCCTCTTAAACACCTTCTCCCCGCTGGTTAACTATCTCTAGCCATCTCTAGCTATCTCTCTCCTCTTTATCTATCTATCCTCTCTGCCTCACGCTCTGCTACCCTGTCGCCAGACAGTGACTTGTGTATATATTCCGGTAGTAATGTGTGTGTGAGTGTGCCCATTGACCCCCTGTCCCGGAGTAGAAGCTGGTGCATTGTGGTAATCTTAGCTGCACAAGTCTATGGTATCAGTAATCTCTTTGCTATCATTAGTGCTGATGGTTAATGAAACATACTGGTTGATGAATACCCACAACCCATGATGTTGCTGGCTCCACGCTCTATCCCACTGAGACACTGGAGCCACAGCTGTACAGTCGGAGTGTTGTCGGGGACATCTGAAACTCAAAACAGGATATCAGTACTGTGGACGAGTTCAGAGATCAGCCCTCAGGAAGCGACGACCCTTCGCTTTTGACCTTTACTCTCCTTAGTATCAGTGCTTAGTATCAGATGGTTTTCATTTAATCGTCGTCCCTCCCTGAGGACTGTTGATGACATCAACACAGGTTCTGGGTGAGATAGAACAGAGCGGTCAGGTCAGTTCTCAGGTGTGCTTTTGAAATGTGAGCGTTTGGCTTGAACCAAAACATCCGTGGTTCGAGGAGAGAGCCCAATGAAGGTTAAGATTAGGACAGACTATGTTACAGTTCTGTGTATTGCAATTATGCATTGGATGGGAAGTCAATTAGCAAAGGAATACCATTACACCTTCTTGTCAAGCCTCACCTACAATTGAATCCAACAAAATAATGGAGAAGTGACCATGTGTTATATATAATATAGAAATGTTCTGGACTGTTTTCCCGTTGTCTCTCATGATAGACTGTGGAACTTTAATCTACCAAATGGACTAGTTGGCCAGAGCACATGCAATATATGTTTCTGGGCACCAATGTTATGTTTCCACAGTCTAACTGTATTACCTGAATACCTGGAGACATGATTGACTGATTGTCCTAATTGATGATTTTGCAGGGGCACGTTGTGTTTCCGGGTCAAATCTAAATCAATGGTAAATCTGAGATTAGGTTACCTGAGGTTCCATACAGTACAAGCAGAATCTATGATCCATACAGATTATTGTTATGATACCTTGTAACCCTTCCAACTGTGTCCCTGTAGAGCCATAATGGATGCTACCCTGTTGAGCCAAGTACAAAATGTAGCTCCGTGTGAAACGTGCCTGCTGGGGGCTAGTTTCTCCTTGGTGTGTATTGTGTGGATGGGGAGTTACGTAACCATTAGATGATCTAAACATAGCAGCCATTAGGGGATTAGATACATACAGGCCCATAAGGATTAGCGCTGCTATCATTGCCACTGGAAGCATACTGCCCTCCACACACACATACAGGTAACTGTCAAAATAAAGGGAACACCAACATAAAGTGTGTTAATAGGGCGTTGGGCGAGACAGAACAGCTTCAATGCACCTTGGCATAGATTCTACAAGTGTCTGGAACTCTTTTGGAGGGATATGACACAATTGAGCAATTCCACTACAGAATCTCCCGTAAGTGTTCAATTGGGTTGAGATCTGGTACCTGAGAGATAAACCCCTATGCTCCTTTGAGACCCCTCTTTCAAAGTCACTGAGATCTCTTCTTGTAGCCATGGTAGCCAAAATAATGGGCAGCTTGGCATTTTTATACATGACCCTAAGCATAGACATTAGGCTTAAAGTGTTGGGCCAGTAACCGAAAGGTTGCTAGATCGAATCCCTGAGCTGACAAGGTAAAAATCTGTTTTTTTTTCTGTCGGGCTGTCTGGATGTCGGGCTGGATGTCTGTCAGGCTCTGTCTGTCTGTCGGGCTGTCTGGATGTCTGGCTGTCTGTCTGTCTGTCTGGCTGTCTCTCTGTCTGGCTGTCTGGTTGGCTGTCTGTCTGGCTGTCTGTCGGGCTGTCTGTCAGGCTGTCTGGATGTCTGTCTGTCTGTCGGGCTGGCTGTCTGGATGTCTGTCGGGCTGGCTGGCTGGCTGTCTGGCTGTCTGGCTGGCTGTCTGTCGGTTTGTCTGTCTGGCTGTCTGGATGTCTGGCTGTCTGTCTGTCTGTCTGTCTGTCTGTCTGTCTGTCGGGCTGGCTGTCTGGATGTCTGTCGGGCTGGCTGGCTGGCTGTCTGGCTGTCTGGCTGGCTGTCTGTCGGTTTGTCTGTCTGGCTGTCTGGCTGTCTGGCTGTCTGTCTGTCTGTCTGTATGTCTGTCGGGCTGGCTGGATGTCTGTCGGGATGTCTGTTGGGCTGTCTGTCTGTCTGGCTGGCTGTCTGTCGGGCTGGCTGGCTGGCTGTCTGGATGTCTGAACTGTTTTCAACCATTTTGTATTCACATGTTCCTGCATTAGATATCTTTGCATTCTAGCTTGTGCTGTTCAATGAGCCCCTTGACCCTTGGCCCAGGTCTTGTAACTGGAGTTAGAATGTTATTGTTTTTCTTGCAACTGCATTTGATTAAGGACTCACATCAACATGGAGACATTGAATCCTGTGCTGGCAACAAGGCCAGTGTATTGTTGATGGGTTTTAGGCTCCACCTGAATGGTCCATTGTGTCTGGAGGCAGAAACAGCGGCTGAGTTCAGACCTCCAGCACTGGGCTGGGTTACTGTTTCGGCTCTGCTCTGTATATTGTCCTGACCGTCGTCAGGCTGAGAATGACAAGAGTATGTGGCTTCTGTGCCTTCCTGTTCCTTCCTGAAACATCTGATTTGGCACGGTGCAGATCAGCATAACATTCTCTCTCGCTCTCTATCTCTCTCTTTATCGCTCTCTAACTCTCTCTCTCTCCTTCCTTCCTTCCTTCCTTCCTTCCTTTATCTCTAACTCTCTCTCCTTCCTTCCTTCCATATCTCTCTCCTTCCTCTATCTCCATCTCTTTCTATCTCTCTCTCTTTATCGCTCTCTAACTCTCTCTCTCTCCTTCCTTCCTTCCTTCCTCTAACTCTCTCTCTCTAGTTTACCCCCGTGGTGCCCGTCACCTCCTGACTTCCCAGCATTCTTTGCCAGGGATCCCCGTGGTGTTGAAACAGGCAATTGACCTACGCACCTCCATGGACGGCAAGTACAAGGAGATCGCTGAGGTGAGTGAGATATAAAGAATGGAATTTATGTGATCATTTAAAAATTACATTCCAGCCACACAGGTGAATAAATTGAATTGAAAATCGTTGAGGATAACAAAAACGCTTTACAACTTATTTCAAAGCAAGCTCTTAACAAGCTACTCTCTCTGTGTCTCTGTGCCCATGCAGGAGCTGTTCTCTCGCAGCTTAGCAGAGCGTGATATGCTCAGCGCCCCCTATGAGTTCCCTGAAGACAGTCCCATAGAACAGCTGGAAGAGAGACGACAACGACTAGAGAGACAGATCAGCCAGGATGTCAAGTAAGGGAGGCAGGGAGGGAGGGAAGGAGGGAGGGAGGGAGGGAGGGAGAAGGGCGGAGGAGGGAGAGCAGAGGGGGAGAGGAGGAAGGGAGGGAGAATGTAATGGTCCTGTGTGTAGCTGTGTAGAGAGTCAGGCGCAGGACAGCAGAATAGAGTAATCAACGTAATTTACTCAAAATATAAAATAACAACGGTACACTCACGAGCCCACAAAGACGGACCGAGTCACAACAAACAATCAATCCCAAAGACATGGCGGGGACAGAGGTTTAAATAAGGAACATGTAATTAGTGATTGGAAACCAGGTGTGTATAATGAAGACAAAAACATAGAAAATGAAAAGTAGATCAGTGGCAGCTAGAAAACCGGCTACGTCGACTGCCGAAAGCCGCCCGAACAAGGAGAGGGACCAACTTCGGCTGAAGTCGTGACAGAGAAGAAGGGCGGATGAGGGAAAAAGGGAGAGGAAGGGCGGATGAGGGAGAGGGAGAGGAAGGGTGGGAGAGGAGAGAGGGAGAAAAGAGAGAGAATTAATAGTCAGCAACAAGTCCTCATGAATCCCAATGTTGAAGTCTCTAAAAAAGTTTTTCATGATGTCTTCTACAGGTTTGAGCCAGATATCCTTCTGCGAGCCAAACAGGAGTTAATGAAGACTGACAGCGCTACTGACCTAGAGTGAGTACAGTAAGGACACTCGCTTTAGCTCCGCTAGTTACTGACCTAGAGTGAGTACAGTAAGGAGACTCGCATTAGCTCCGCTAGTTACTGACCTAGAGTGAGCACAGTAAGGAGACTCGCATTAGCTCTGCTAGCTACTGACCTAGAGTGAGTACAGTAAGGAGACTCGCATTAGCTCCGCTAGCTAATGCATTGGCTTTAGCTCAGCAGGCTAACACAGTCTTGTGGCATGCAGAGTACCCTGGTCGGTCACGTATAGTTTATCTCTCATATAGTTTAGCAGTCTAGGCTTTAGCTCAGCTGGCTAACACAGTCTTGTCTATGAACCGTTTCTCTTCCCCTATCACCCTCATATTCAACTCTGGTCCTCGAAGACAGTCCACAGTATTTTTTTCATTCTAGCCCTCTAATCAGGGAATGATTTAGACCTGGGACACCAGGTGGGCGCAATTAATTATCAGGTAGAATAGAAAACAAGCGGGCTCCAGACCTCGTGGGGTAACAGTTGAATACACCTGGCCTATCGTCTTGTGTTAGATACCTGAAGGAGCAGAGCCAGGCATTCATGGACCTGTACCCCAAGGAAAAAGAACGGGAAGGAGAGAAGGAGTACCAGCGGGTCTCCATCTCTGGAGAGGAGAAATGTGGGGTAAGTCACAGAAATATCCCCGCAAAAACTCTCCATACCATATCCTGCTGTAGGGCCTTTGAGCAAGGCACTTAGCTAACCTCTAAAAACTGTTATAGTGGCAGCTCATGGGTGTGGGTTGAAAAGGAAAAAGATGATTGAGAAATTACAATATACTTTATTTTACAAGGTCCAATGGCTAACCTGTGCCCTCTCTCCCGGCCCCCTCTCTCCAGGTTCCCTTCACAGACCTGCTGGATGCTGCTAAGTGTGTAGTGAAGGCCTTGTTCATCAGGGAGAAGTACATCGGCCTGTCCATGCAGAGCTTTTGTCGGACCACAGCCAGCTACCTGGAGGAGCTCAGTGACAGACCTCTAGATATGGGCATATACGAGGAGATCCCGGAGACCTCTGTTACTGCAGGTAGAGAAGACAGACAGAGAAACACAGACCGACAGACAGACAGGCAGACAGACAGGCGGACAGACACACAGAGAAACACAGACAGACAGGCAGACAGACACACAGAGAAGCACAGACAGGCAGACAGGCACGCAGGCACGCACACAACACCTAGCACAGACTGTGTGCAAACTGGGAGAATTTTCATCATTGAAATTCAACATTTGAAACCACACGCTGTCAAAGGTTATTCTGCTGTTAGCACAACTTCAAATGGCTTTCAGCCAATCATTATGCCTCTTCAGGACTAGCAGTTTCATAATCATCAATAGAAGTAATTTTCACAGTCCATCTGCTCTACCACCTAGCAGCACAGACTGTCACGCAGTGTACAGACCAGTGGGAGAATTTTCACCAGTGAAATGCAGTGTGGACATTGGTATGGCGCTAACAACATGCTTGGCCCATTCCAACCCATCTGCAGGGATTAGGAGCACAGCAAGAAAAAGTTATGTGTCTGATGGACTAATAACTTTAATTCTATTATATACTGAACAAAAATAAAAACGCAACATGTAAAGTGTTGGTCCCATGTTTCATGAGCTGAAATAAAAGATCCCCGAAATGTTCCATACGCACAAAAAAACAAATTTCTCTAAAATCCCTGTTAATGAGTGTTTCTCCTTAGCCAAGATAATCCATTCAACTGACAGGTGTGGCATATCAAGAAGATGATTAAACAACATGATCATTGCACAGGTGCACCTTGTGCTGGGGACATTAAAAGGCCACTGTAAAATGTACAGTTTTGTCATACAACACAATGCCACAGGTGTCTCACGTTTTTGAGGAAGTGTGTAATTGGCATGCTGACTGCAGGAATGTCCAACAGAGCTGTTGCCAGATAATTTAATGTTAATTTCTCTACCATAAGCCGCCTCCAACGTCGTTTTAGAGAATTTGGCAGTACATCCAACAGGCATCACAACCGCAGACCAGGTGTAACCATGCCAGCCCAGGACCTTCACATCCGGCCGTCACCCGTGGGATCGTCTGAGGCTGAGGAGTATTTCTGTCTGTAATAATTGCCTGGGCCTGGCTCCCCAGTGGGTGGACCTGCCTCCCAATTGGGGGAGCCTATGCCCACCCATGGCTGTACCCCTGCCCAGTCATGTGAAATCCATAGATTAGGTCCTAATGAATTTATTTTAATTGATTTCCTTCTATGAACCGTAACTCAGTACAATCTTTGAAGTTGTTGCATGTTACAGTTGAAATCGGAAGTTTACATACATTTAGGTTGGAGTCATTAAAACACTCCACAAATTTCTTTTAACAAACTATAGTTTTGGCAAGTCGGTTAGGACATCTACTTTGTGCTTAACACAATAACTTTTTCCAACAATTGTTTACAGACAGATTATTTCACTTATAATTCACTGTGTCACAATTCCAGTGGGTCAGAAGTTCACATACACTAAGTTGACTGTGCCTTTAAACAGCTTGGAAAATTCCAGAAAATGATGTCATGGCGTTAGAAGCTTCTGATAGGCTAATTGACATAATTTGAGACAATTGGAGGTGTACCTGTGGATGTATTTCAAGGCCTACCTTCAAACTCAGTGCCTCTTTGCTTGACATCATGGGACACCAAGACCTCAGAAAAACAATTGTAGACCTCCACAAGTCTGGTTCATCCTTAGGATCAATTTCCAAACGCCTGAAGGTACCACGTTCATCTGTACAAACAATGGTAAGCAAGTATAAACACCATAGGACCACGCAGCCGTCATACCGCTCAGGAAGGAGACGCATTCTGTCTCATAGAGATTAACGTACTTAGGTGCGAAAAGTGCAAATCAATCCCAGAACAACAGCAAAGGACCTTGTGAAGATGCTGGAGGAAACCGGTACAAAAGTATCTATATCCACAGTAAAACGAGTCCTATATCGACATAACCTGAAAGGCCGCTCAGCAAGGAAGAAGCCACTTCTCCAAAACCGCCATAAAAAAGCCAGACTACGGTTTGCAACTGCACATGGGGACAAAGATCATACTTTTTGGAGAAATGTCCTCTGGTCTGTTGAAACAACAATAGAACTGTTTGGCCATAATGATAATCGTTATGTTTGGAGGGAAAAGGGGGGCGCTTACAAGCCGAAGAACACCATCCCAACCGTGAAGCACGGGGGCGACAGCATCATGTTGTGGGGGTGCTTTGCTGCAGGAGGGACTGGTGCAATTCACAAAATAGATGGCATCATGAGGTAGGAAGATTATGTGGATATATTGAAGCAACATCTCAAGACATCAGTCAGGAAGTAAAAGCTTGGTCACAAATGGGTCTTCCAAATGGACAATGACCCCAAGCATACTTCCAAACAAAGTCAAGGTATTGGAGTGGACATCACAAAGCCCTGACCTCAATCCTAAAAAAAAGGTGTGGGCAGAACTGAAAAAGCGTGTGCGAGCAAGGAGGCCTAAAAACCTGACTCAGTTACAACAGCTCTGTCAGGAGGAATGGGCCAAAATTCACCCAACTTATTGTGGGAAGCTTGTGGAAGGCTACCTGAAATGTTTGACCAAGTTAAACAATTTAAAGGCAATGCTACTGAATACTAATTGAGTGTATGTAAACTTCTGACCCACTGGGAATGTGATGAAAGAAATAAAAGCTGAAATAAATAATTCTCTCTACTATTATTCTGACATTTCACAGTCTTAAAATCAAGTGGTGATCCTAACTGACCTAAGACAGGACATTTTTAAATGTCAGAAATTGTGAAAAACTGAGTTTAAATGTATTTGGCTAAGGTGTTTGTAAACTTCCGACTTCAACTGTATATTTTTGTTCAGTATATTTTTTCTACTCTATTCTAGATTTAGACCAGACGGTCCATCCTCCTGTCTCCACCACTCACCCCTATGAGAACCAAGACCCTGCCTGTATGCCTCTTAATATAGGCTATGGCTGCAAGATGGTAAACGGTGTCGTCCATATCTACACTAATAAGGACACAATGGAGAAGTGAGACATTGGTTTCTTCCATTACATCTTTCTTCCACTTGAATTACTTTGGTAACACTTTACTTAAAACCTGCAGGTGTAAATAATTATATTCTGTTGTGATACGTTATAAGACTTGTCATCAGCATGTAGCAGGGCCGATTCCGATTTAATTTGAAATTCTAATTTGATTATTGAATTCACATATGAAGTGGAGAATTTACATTGAATTAAAAGTTTATTTAAAAAAATCTTCAAGTTATGGAATAGAAATTTAATTGGAATTAGACTGTTTGGACTTTTTGAATTGTAATTTAATTGAAATTGTAAACACATTTTATCTTTGGTTTTTAATTTAATTGGAATATACGGTATTTCCCAGTTAATGGATTTATTGCACATAGCATACAAAATTGACTGTAGGATTTGTTTTTAATCATTTCAACCTGTATTCCTTTATTTCCAGTATAGTTAGGCTATCTGAACAGTGACATGATCATCCTTAAAGCCTGTGGGAACTGAATTCAAATTTGAATTTGTCAAATTGTTGGGAATAATATTGATTAGGGAATTGAATTCTTGGAATTGACCCTGGCATATACAGTAGATCATCTTATAATGTCCCTTTAAAACATGCACTGTGATGTCAGGAGCACAGAGTTGGAGCTTCCTTATCCAGACCTACAGGACTACATCAATGACATGAACGTCATGATGGCTCTCATCATCAACGGACCTGTGTGAGTACAGTACACAGACAGACCCTGTCTTTAATTTATTTACTTTGTACTGTGTTTTGTTCTCTTGTACACTTTTATTATTTGTTATTTTTTGTCTTTAATGTGTCATTGTAAAGTATTGTTTATGTATTGTTTCACTGTACAGTATTTGGTAATGTGTTGTGTCACTGTAAAGTATTGTTAATGTATTGTGTCACTGTAAAGTATTGGTCATGTATTGTTTCATTGTAAAGTATCGGCTTTACTATAAAGTATTCGTCATGTATTGTTTCACTGTAAAGTGTATAGAGATGGACCTACAGGCATAACTTTTAATTTTATTTTACACTGTCACATCCAGGCCAGAGTTTTTAGGGCTGGCATGTTTAGTTTCGTTTTTGGTGAAGGGTTTTTTTAGTTCTAGGTGTTTTATTTCTATGTTGGGGAAATGGTTCCCAATTAGAGGCAGCTGAGTGTCGTTACCTCTAATTGGGAACCATATATATGTTTGTAGTTTTCAGAGGGGTTTTGTGGGTTATTGTTTGTTCATAGCTTTGTTAGTTTACGTGTTATGTTCAACGTTACGATCTTCGTTCGTTTTGTTTATTGTTTTGCCAGTTACGTTATTTAATAAAGAATGTATACTGGATACCTCGCTGTGCCTTGGTCCGTCACTTCAGAAGATCGTGACAGAATAACCCACCAAATAAGGACCAAGCAGCGAGAGAACTGGGAGTACTGGACCTGGGAGGAGGAATTGTTTAGAGGGGGACCCTGGACCCAGCCTGGAGAGTATCGCCGTCCCAAGAGAGGAACTGGAAGCAGCGGCGGAGGAGCAGCGCAGGTGTGAGGATTTATATGGAGCATGGAATCCGGAGAGAGAAAAGTTTGTTGGAACTCGCCTGACTAGGAAGCCCGAAAGGCAGCCCCAAAAAACTTTTGGAGGGGGGCACACGAGGAGGTTGGTCGATTCAGGAGGGACTCCTGAGCAAACTCCTCGTGCTCTTTGGAGGGAGCGTTGGAAGGAGCGTCGCACTGGTAAGACACCGTGCTATGCAGTTTTGCGCACGGTGTCTCCAGTGCGCATGCATAGACCGGTGCGCGAAATTCCAGCGCCACTCATCTGTCGGGCTAGGGTGAGTGTGCAGCCTGGAAGGGTGGTGCCGGCTCAGCGCTCCAGGTTTCCAGTGCGCCTTTTGGGACCGAAATATCCTGCGCCAGCTCTGCGTGCGGTGTCTCCAGTTCACGCGCACAGCCCAGGGCACGACATTCCGCACGACATTCCAGCTCCCTCATCTGTGAGGCCAGGATGAGTGAACCACCTGGGAGAGGGGAGTCGGCTATCCGCATCAGGTCTCCTGTGCGCGTCGTGGATCCAGTACGTCCTGTCCCAGTTCCACGCTCCAGGATCCCTGTTTGTGTTGTGGATCCAGTAAGTCCTGTCCCTGTTCCACGCTCCAGGTTACAGTACCTGAGTTCTAAGTTCCAGATGCACATCTTGCTGAATGAGATGAAGGAGCTGGCAGCTCAGAAGAAAGGATTCCTGTTCGTGTTATGGATCCAGTACGTCCTGGCCCTGTTCCACGCTCCAGGATTCCTGTTTGTTGTGGATCCAGTACTGTTACCGTCGGTTACAGTACCTGAGTTCTAAGTTCCAGATGCACATCTTGCTGAATGAGATGAAGGAGCTGGCAGCTCAGAAGAAAGGATTCCTGTTCGTGTTATGGATCCAGTACGTCCTGGCCCTGTTCCACGCTCCAGGATTCCTGTTTGTGTTGTGGATCCAGTACGGCCCGTTCCTGCTCCCCGCACCAGAGGTCCAGTGCGCATAGTGAGCCCATCACGGCCCGTTCCTGCTCCCCGCACCAGAGGTCCAGTGCGCATAGGGAGCCCATCACGGCCCGTTCCTGCTCCCCGCACCAGAGTCCCAGTGCGCGTCGACAGTCCGGAACCTCCAGAGAAGGTCCCCAATCCGGAACCTCCAGAGAAGGTCCCCAATCCGGAACCTCCAGAGAGGGTTCCCAGTCCGGAACCTCCAGAGAAGGTCCCCAGTTCGGAACCTCCAGAGAAGGTCCCCAGTCCGGAACCTCCAGAGAAGGTCCCCAGTCCGGAACCTCCAGAGAGGGTGCCCTGTCCGGAACCTCCAGAGAGGGTGCCCAGTCCGGAACCTCCAGAGACAGTGAGCAGTGAGCCCAGTATGGCCGGTTCCTGCTCCTCGCACCAGAGTCCCAGTGCTTGTCAGGAGCCCATCACGGCCGGTTTCTGCTCCTCGCACCAGAGTCCCAGTGCTCGTCGTGAGCCCATCACGGCCGGTTCCTGCTCCTCGCACCAGAGTTCCGGCTAATAGCCCAGAGCCTCCGGTGCGTGACATCAAGCCAGCTCGGCCGGCACCGGAGCCGCCACCTGGGACAAGGAGGCCCACCCGAAGACCCCCCCCCAATGGACTTTTGGCGGTCGGAGTCCACGCCTTTGGGGGGGTACTGTCACGTTCAGGCCTGATATTTATAGACTGGCGTGTTTAGTTTAGTTTTGGTGTAGGTTTTTTTTGTTCTAGGTGTTGTATTTCTATGTTGGGGGAATGGTTCCCAATTAGAGGCAGCTGAGTGTCGTTACCTCTAATTGGGAACCATATATATGTTTGTAGTTTTCAGAGGGGTTTTGTGGGTTATTGTTTGTTCATAGCTTTGTTGTCGTTAAGTTATGGTTCAACGTTACGATCTTCGTTCGTTTTGTTTATTGTTTTGCCAGTTACGTTGATTAATAAAGAATGTATACTGGATACCTCGCTGCGCCTTGGTCTGTCACTCACGGAGATCATGACAGACACAATGTCTGTGCTTATTCACTACCACAGGAAGTCGTTCTGTTACCGTCGGTTACAGTACCTGAGTTCTAAGTTCCAGATGCACATCTTGCTGAATGAGATGAAGGAGCTGGCAGCTCAGAAGAAAGTCCCTCATAGAGACTTCTACAACATACGCAAGGTAAGTCCCACGTAACCCTAAGTCTAACCCTAAACTTAACCCTAACCCTAAACCTGTCACACCAAGAAGTCTGCAACATAGGTCCCTCAAAAAGACTTATCCAATGTATGCAAGGTCCCTCCCTCTTAACCTTAAACCTAACCCTAACCCTGAAACACTGAGATGTCTGCAACATATGCAAGGTGAGCATATCACTAATCACTGACCGTGTCAAATGTGGTTTAACCTCATCCCCAGGCTCAATTGCTATCACGGGCTGGAGACCAGATTAATTTAGCCTTATTGCAGAGGTTAGGTTAGTCTCTGAGGTTAGGTTAGTCTCTGAGGTTAGGTTAGTCTCTGAGGTTAGGTTAGTCTCTGAGGTCAGGTCTACCTCTGATGGTACTGTATGCTCCTGGGGAATATTAATCAGAGCAGGAAAGAAGAAACCTTGAATGGAACCACTCTCCTCAGAGCAGGAAGGGAGAAACCTTGAATGGAACCACTCTCCTCAAAGCAGGAAGGGAGAAACCTTGAATGGAACCATTCTCCTCAGAGCAGGAAGGGAGAAACCTTGAATGGAACCACTCTCCTCAGAGCAGGAAGGGAGAAACCTTGAATGGAACCACTCTCCTCAGAGCAGGAAGGGAGAAACCTTGAATGGACCCACTCTCCTCAGAGCAGGGTGCCCACCCTCTGGTTGTAGCAGTTGCATCATGATAAAGTGCCCTAATCCATCTTCTATGTCTGTGATTCCTTGTAAACCCAGGTGGATACTCATATCCATGCCGCGTCCTGTATGAACCAGAAACACCTGCTGAGGTTTATCAAGAGGGCCATGAAGAAGTATCCAGGGGAGATAGTGCATGTGGAGAGAGGCAAGGGACAGACGCTCATGGAGGTGTTCGAATCCATGAACCTCACAGCCTTCGACCTGAGTGTGGACACACTGGATATGCACGCTGTAAGTGGTAGTGGGTGAGGGCAAAATGGTCTCCGGGTAATTTGTATTATTCTGTACGTAAATCGGTGACACTTCATTTAGTATGATACAGTTGAAGTCGGAAGTTTACATACACTTATGTTGGAGTCATTAAAACTCATTTTTAAACCACTCCACAAATTTCTTGTTAACAAACTATAGTTTTGGCAAGTCGGTTAGGACATCTACTTTGTGAATGACACAAGTAATTTTTCCAACAATTGTTTACAGACAGATTATTTCACTTATAATTCACTGTATCACAATTCCAGTGGGTCAGAAGTTCACATACACTAAGTTGACTGTGCCTTTAAACAGCTTGGAAAATTCCAGAAAATGATGTCATGGCTGTAGAAGCTTCTGATAGGCTAATTGACATAATCTGAGACAATTGGAGGTGTACCTGTGGTTGTATTTCAAGGACTACCTTCAAACTCAGGGCCTCTTTGCTTGACATCATGGGAAAATCAAAAGAAATCAGCCAAGACCTCAGAAGAAAATTGTAGACCTCCACAAGTCTGGTTCATCCTTGGGAGCAATTTCCAAATGCCTGAAGGTACCACGTTCATCTGTACAAACAATAGTACGCAAGTACAAACATCATGGGACCACGCAGCCGTCATACCGCTCAGGAAGGAGACGCGTTCTGTCTCCTGAAAATGAACGTACTTTGGTGCGAAAAGTGCAAATCAATCCCAGAACAACAGCAAAGGACTTTGTGAAGATGCTGGAGGAAACAGGTACAAATGTATCTATATCCACAGTAAAACGAGTCCTGTATTGAGTCCTATATAAAACAAGTCCTTCTTCAGCAAGGAAGAAGCCACTGCTCCAAAACAGCCATTAAAAAAGCCAGACTACGGTTTGCAAATGACATTGGGGACAAAGATCGTACTTTTTGTAGAAATGTCCTCTGGTCTGATGAAACAAAAATAGAACTGTTTGGCCATAATGACCATCGTTATGTTTGGAGGAAAAAGGGGGAGGCTTGCAAGCCGAAGAACACCATCCCAACCGTGAAGCACAGGGATGGCAGCATCATGTTGTGGGGATGCTTTGCTGCAGGAGAGACTGGTGCACTTCACAAAATAGATGGCTTCATGAGGAAAGAAAATTATGTGGATATATTGAAGCAACATCTCAAGACATCAGTCAGGAAGTTAAAGCTTGGTCACAAATGGGTCTTCCAAATGCACAATTACCCCAAGCATACTTCCAAAGTTAATGGCGAAATGGCTTAAGGACAACAAAGTCAAGGTACTGGAGTGGCCATCACTAAGCCCTGACCTCAATCCTATAGAAAATTTGTGAGCAGAACTGACAAAAAGGCCTAAAAACCTGACTCCGTTACACCAGCTCTGTCAGGAGGAATGGGCCAAAATTCACCCAACTTATTGTGGGAAGCTTGTGGAAGGGTACCCGAAATGTTTGACCAAGTTAAACAATTTCAAGGCAATAATACCAAATACTAATGAATGTATGTAAACATCTGACCCACTGGGAATGTGATGGAAAAAATAAAAGCTGAAATAAATCACTCTACTATTATTTTGACATTTCACATTCTTAAAATAAAGTGGTGATCCTAACTGACCTAAGACAGGGAATTTTTACTAGGATTAAATATCAGGAATTATGAAAAACTTAGACAAATGTATTTGTCTAAGGTGTATGTAAACTTCCGACTTCAACTGTATATAATATTACATTAGGTTACATTTTGAATGGAATAGCAGTTAACAAATTATAGGTCATACGCGGTCATACATTTGCATACAAGTTCTTGGAGGATGTACAGTATTATACGTCTTTCTCTGAGACCAGGTTGCTTGTTGCACTGTAACAACAAAGGAGAACTACGGGGAGATTTACGTTTGCAGTTAGGGGAACTAACAATAAAGGTTAGGATCATTTACGTGAAAGGTTAGGAGAACTAAAACGACAAATTTACGTAGCTGGTTAGGTGAATTGGGTTAAGTTTAGAATAAGGGGAAGGGTTAGCTAAAATGCTACGGTTGTCCTGCACGAAACTCGAACGTGCAACATTTGGATTGCTAGACTATCGCGGATTACGCCAACCCATCCTCCCCAACCAACCTCCCTCTAAAGTTATTGGACTAGCAGTAGGTATCATACATATATATTATAAACTAGACTAGTAGTAGGTATCATACATATATAATATACATATGACTAGTAGTAGGTATCATACATATATATTATAAACTAGACTAGTAGTAGGTATCATACATATATATTATAAACTAGACTAGTAGTAGGTATCATACATATATAATATACATATGACTAGTAGTAGGTATCATACATATATATTATAAACTAGCCTAGAAGTAGGTATCATACATATATAATATAAACTAGACTAGTAGTAGGTATCATACATATGTATTATAAACTAGACTAGTAGTAGGTATCATACATATATATTATAAACTAGACTAGTAGTAGGTATCATACATATATAATATAAACTAGACCAGTAGTAGGTATTACATATATAATATAAACTAGACTAGTAGTAGGTATCATACCTACTACTAGTCTAGTTTATAATATATATGTATGATACCTACTACTAGTCTAGTTTATAATATATATGTATCATACATATATAATATAAACTACACTAGCAGTAGGTATCATACATATATATTATAAACTAGACTAGTAGTAGGTATCATACATATGTATTATAAACTAGACTAGTAGTAGGTATCATACATATACAGTGCATTCCGAAAGTATTCAGACCTCTTCACTTTTCCACATTTATTCTAAAATGGATTGAATACTTTTTTCCCTCATCAATCAACACACAATACCACATAATGTCAAAGTGAAAAATGTTTTTTTGTCATTTTTGCAAATTTATACAAAATGAAAAACAGAAATAACTTATTTACATACAGTACCAGTCAAAAATGTGACACACCTACTCATTCAAGGGTTTTTCTTTATTTTCACTATTTTCTACATTGTAGAATAATAGTGAAGACATCAAAACAATGAAATAACACATGGAATCATGTAGTAACCAAAAAACTGTTAAACAAATCAAAATATATTTTAGATTTTAGATTCTTCAAAGTAGCCACCCTTTGCCTTAATAACAGCTTTGCACACTCTTGGCATTCTCTCAACCAGCTTCACCTGGAATGCTTTTCCAAGAGTCTTGAAGGAGTTCCCACATATGCTGAGCACTTGTTGGCTGCTTTTCCTTCACTCTGCGGTCCAACTCTTCCCAAACCATCTCATTTAGGTTGAGGTCGGGTGAGTGTGGAGGCCAGGTCATCTGATGCAGCACTCCATCACTCTCCTTCTTGGTCAAATAGCCCTTACACAGCCTTACACAATTTGGTAATGGATATAGGTCAAATATTTGAGGACCCATTTCACTCTCAGGATCATAGTTCGCCCTCTCCATTCACCAGGGCATGCTGAGAATAGTGTCAACATCTTTAGTACACAACTTCTCTAGCCATGTCACAATTAGCATAACATCAATCAATCCACAATACATTAATTGCTTCACTCAAATTAATTGGTCAGTTTTCAAAAAATCAGGCATTGATTCTTCTGGCGTCTCTTCATTGGTTCTTCTTCAGATAACTTCATAGTTCAAAGTGGATGGCCCATGATAATGTCCCATTTTCATTGTCTCACCTTTACCACCCATTTATATCTTGACCATTTGCCAACCAGCATACCAGCAACATGAGAGACGTTTTGCAACAGATCGCTCTCCATGCTTACTCCACTTGGACTCCTGTCACACTCCTGAGAGACAAGGCATGAGAGAAAAAGGAGTTGATAGCTTTGATTGGCTGCTGTACACCGGTTGCTGGCTCGGACTCTCGGTAGAATTGGTGTGAACAGGGCCGGATTGAACGCCTTTGTCGCTCTTCTTCAACTGGTTAGAGGGGGTTTTGAGGTTCACACCGTTCTCGTGGTCAAATTATTCCTTCCATACATCAACACACCGACTGTAGTCACCCCTCACAATAACCTCGAGAGAGGACAGATAAGAACAACAGTTTAGTTCAGTTCATTTCTGACTATGACAAATTATTACTTTTACCAATTATTCTTAATACACATCTCTAAACACATGTCAAAGAGAATAACAACACATTCTGCAGATTTAATTTTTTTTATAATTGGCTAATACTCCCCATCACACTGTCAACTTCATTGCAGAGGCACAGGATTAGGAAGTTAGACCTCTAACTCATCGGGAGAAACCCAACAATCCAGCAGACCCAATCTGTTGAGATTTGTATCGAAACAGAACAGAACAAGCAACACTCTTTCATGTACCACTCGATACACTCCTACATATCACTATTCCTCCATTTTGACACAAGACTCACAATGTGAGTAATCTGTAAAAATATATATATATATAATATTAAAATAAAACTATTTCAAATGACAAAATCAAATTAGAATCACTACCCATAATAACTCCATAAAGAAATAAAACTGTACACATACAGTCATAGGAAAATAGACTTAAGACAGCCTACCCTTATTCAAATGCAACGCCCTCTCCTTCTCCCCGTTGGTCCGAATAACAAATAGGGCTATGAATCATAAACTTCATCATAATTATCAGTATTACAAAGGACCTTACATTCATCATCCAAATGGCTTTCCAGTGAGGGTGATCAAACCACACTGGAAATTCAGGACAGAGGTCAGAGGTCACACAAACCCTTCAAAGAATTCTTTCTTACTAGATTAGACTATTTAATGAAAAACAGTCAAACATTAAATACATTTCGTATCCCAGGTTTACAGTAAGTTTACAGTACATTTCTTATAAAAAGAATGTGTCTTGCCCCTTTCAGATACCTCGGCACTAACCCGTGAAATCCCACTAACCCTAAGGAAATAGTCCACTCAATAAGTCAAACCAATATTAACACCACTAACAAATATTCATAACAAATGTGTTGTGATTGGGTATTTGCAAACCATACGGCAAAAACAAACAATAATGGCCAGGCCAGTTCCCCTTTACAAATCTATTTCAGAATAAGACAACATAAATCTCTCACAAGATTAAAACACCCAAGGTTTTCTGAGTTTGCAAGGAGTATTTTTTAATGTATTACCATTTAGACTCCATTGTCCTTAATTCTTGCAAGGATTGTCCAACCCCAAAATCGGCTCCATTTCCTCCCATGTCAAATTAACCTGGTGTCGTTACTGGACCAATGTCCAATGACATTGATAATAGCTGTATCGCCTTAGATTGTGCCCTCTTCCGGTAATGTTATCATTTTTAACCTGTTGCATTGATTTAGTAAAAATATAAACCTGTTGTTTAACAAATCTAGAGCCTTCAAAAATATTGTGCTGTCTTATCAGCGTAATAGTAAAAAAGAAAACATTTACCTGGATCTACTTTAATTTTAAACACTGTTCCCCCTCAATGGAAATAGATTATCGTTTGAGAATACATCAACTTCTTGCTCAAATGCAATGGTGTTACCTAAACTATAAACCTTAGCAACAGTAATCAGAAACAATCAAAGAACGTTTCGGATGCAAATGTCCCACCACGTCCCTTACAGCCTGATATAGCACAGCGAGAACGACTCACTTTCACCCGAGGACTAAAACATGGCATTAGTAGTCTATCCAAAAATCCACTAATACCATATTACCATTCACAGTATTAGAAGGCATTGTTTTCATATCGGTCTACCCCCCAAAATATTACTCTGTTTGTTTAACACCAATCTCTGCTTCACACTTATTAAACGTCCATGACTTTAAAATTAACATGTAATGCACCAAATAAAATACATCCATTGCTGTTGTAGCCTTGTATTATTGTGCAATAATTAATACCCATATTTAGTTATCAACTATGATCATGGTCACAGATCTATCGCAATTGCCTATCAGCTATTATTAGAATTAATTGGATTTAGTAACTGTCCCTTCTGATTTGGCTACAGGTAATAAAACAAACACTTGCAATTTTTAACAAGCGTATATTCAGTTCATACCCATATCATTAATATTTGATTCAGTGATTTTAAATTACGACATCATTCCTAGTAGCCTATTCTGTCAGGCGATTAAAGAGTCGGTCAATTTGAACTAAGCAAGATGCAAAATCGGTCCAGTTTATATCTTAAAACAAACACTGGCTGCTCTAACTTTCTAAGAAAAAACATGTCAATAGTTGAAATTACAATCAGAAACAGTCAGTAACATAGACCCTATGCTATTGAAATGACAAATAAATCCTGCAAATAACCCAATTATAATGGTCTGTAGTCTTAACATCTGGCACATAATAACGACACATTTTTGCCTGAAAATAGCCTTAAAGTTCGTTCAAGTGTTTCTCCGCAGACATTTCCACACGCGCAAAGGGGATTTATTAGCAGTCAATGAGTTAAATCCGCATTCATTGACCTAAAACCAGATCTTGCGCCTTGTAATAAAAGCAGATTGTCGTTTCTCAAGCAACATATTTAAATGACTTTACTACATCACAGTAGCTTCACAAAGATAATTTGTTTGATGGAAACCCTAATTTGGCTCTGTATGACGGTTTAAATTACGTTGAGATTCCATCTTCATTTTTTGTAACTGTATGGGAAACGGATCTATTCAATAAATATAGCAACTCATCTCTTACTGTGAAAAATATATTTTTCAGGCTTTAAGGGCAGTTTTCTCTAAATGTATTACCCGGACGGAGAAATTCCTATAAGCATTTAGACAGGCATATAATGCTTTAACCTTATCTCTTATCAAATGATCCATAAATGAGACCAACTCAGAAAAACTTGTGTTTACTATTATCCCACCCGACCGACGTCTACGTCTGGGTGCGTAAGTTAACATATTATTTATCGTTTAGTTTCATCATCAACTCTCTAGTAATCGATTATACACAAATACAATTCATCATTATTTTTTATATGTATTTTTTCATATCTTCACAGAATCAATATATAACGTAGAAATCTTAGATGCTCACATTAATGAACCACTCCATGTACGTTTCCAACGACTCCCCCTTGCTACATGGCAGCTCTGCAAACACCCCCAAGAGAATCCAAAAGCTCTAGGCTTCCAGAATTATAGACTTGCCGCTACCCCTATGAAGGGCAGTGATGGACGGAACCCCAACATAACCCTATACATCGACATGTATCCAAATTTAAATCAGTTTATTATACAAATTACAATGTCTTATTAGGACAAATTCTATATGTCATTTATCCAAACTTCAGATGAACACTTATTTCTACATTCACACAACTCTCATCACATTCACACACACACATAGGAACACGAACACACAGGGGAATGAGACGGACGAGGAAAACCGTTCAGCGCTGTTTTTACATTTCAAAATCTTGGTCACTTGTAAAGGGTTGCCAATATTACCCTCTAATAATAGCGGATAGGCAATTGCGGAAATTGATGCAGACAATTACATTGATGGAAGCAACAATCTATCCGCAATATTAAAGCTGATCCACCCCTTAAAAAAAATATATTAAAAATAAAATACAAATATTACCCTCAGAGTATTGCCTAATCAATGGTCCCAGAATGGGATGTTGTCTCCAAACGGGAATGTTACCTATAGCAACCGCTGTGGTACAACTCCTCTTATGTTTACCCAAATATGCAAAACTGCCTACAGAGTACCCATGTCTCCTATCTAACTATGTAACACGGTCCCAAAATCCAATAACAAAACACACACAATAACATCTAACAATAGTAACCCAAGACATGCCTGTTAACCTAATTTACAACAAAACATTTTATCAATTACATACACGTTATAAATTGAGCTTTACTGAGCCGAGTGCCCTCGCAAGACCACTCGCGCTCCAATCCCTCACTCCACATTATAAATTGAACTTCACCAAGTCAAATGCCCTCGCAAGAAATCACCTGCACTCTGGTCCCTCGTTCAATGAGCTTCGCCAAGCCGAGTGCACCCACGCTCCAGTCCCTCACTCCACATTAATCTCACCAGTCCTACTGTTGATCAACCCAGTACCACGGATCTGGAGTTGCGGTTGCCTGCAACTGGCTAATTAACAATTATGTCCAAGAATACCTTACTTAAACACTCTTATCAATTCAACTCAGTCCTGCTAGTTACCTCACCTGTGGCACTCTTAAGGAAGACCTTGCTCTGAGCGTACCCTCAACAAGGGGCTTCATTTTCTTTTCTTTATTATTTTCTTGACCCTATTGATTAAATTGACAAATTTCACCTCTCTTTTTATATTATGTTCGGAGGTGGTATCCACCCACCCGTCTTCCTTTTGGATCCTTAGGCGGGTCTCAGTCTGCTCCTGTCAGGAGTGCGGTTTCCCGGGAGTCTGCGGCTTCCCTGGTGTCTGCGGCTTCCCTGGTGTCTGCGGTTTCCCTGGGTTCTGCGGTTTCCCTGGGTTCTGCGGTTTCCCTGGGTTCTGCAGATTCCCTGGTGTCTGCGGTTTCCCTGAGGTCTGCGGTTTCCCTGGGGTCTGCGGTTTCCCTGGGGTCTGCGGTTTCCCTGGGGTCTGCGGTTTCCCTGGGGTCTGCGGTTTCCCTGGGTTCTGCGGTTTCCCTGGGTTCTGCGGTTTCCCTGGGTTCTGCGGATTCCCTGGGTTCTGCGGATTCCCTGGTGTCTGCGGTTTCCCTGGTGTCTGCGGTTTCCCTGGTGTCTGCGGTTTCCCTGGTGTCTGCGGTTTCCCTGGAGTCTGCGGTTTCCCTGGTGTCTGCGGTTTCCCTGGTGTCTGCGGTTTCCCTGGTGTCTGCGGTTTCCCTGGTGTCTGCGGTTTCCCTGGGGTCTGCGGTTTCCCTGGGGTCTGCGGTTTCCCTGTGAGGGGAGACAACTGGGCGAAAAGGTTGCCTCAGTCTGTTGCAACTGAGTGAGGACAATAGGGGCCAGAATGACAGGAAGTCACTCCAGACATACTTCCTCTAACAGTAGCTCAACGGTTCCCCCAAGTTGGGCAAACAAACGCCGTTGACTGTGGGCCCAGATTATGTGTGGTCGTACTGGTCACACACACACAAAACATTAATCATTCGCCCAGAAACAGGCTCCAAACAGAACAATAGCTCTGTCACTGGTGTGCAGAATATAGCACTGTCTTCAGTTAAGCTAAGAGGAACCAGTTAGTTTCTATCAGGTCCTGGCTGAGTGCCCAGACATCATGGGGTCATGCTACACACACAGAACAGTTAGAACAGGCCTCTTATTAATACACACAAACCTTTCTATCTGATATGAGTTTGTTAAAGAAACTATCTCAAGCCCAATGCTTAGGCTTAAAGATAGCTATTTCAGTACACATGCATAAGTAAGGGTTAACTTCAAAATGCCCTCACACACTCCAGACATACTTCCTCTAACAGCAGCTCAACGGTTCCCCCTAATTGGGCAAGCAAGCGCCTTTGACTGACGGCCCAGGCATGAACCTTTCACCCAGAGAAACAGGCTCCAAATAAGACAACAGCTTTATCACTGATGTGCAGGATATAACACTTTGCTCTGTCTCCAGTTAAGCTAAGAGGAACCAGTTAGTTTCTGTCAGGTCTTGGCTGAGTGCCCAGATATCATGGGGTCATTCTACACACACACACACACACACACACACAGAATCGGCCTATACTAATACACACACACACACTTTTCTATCTTATATGATTTAGTTTCTTTAACAATCTCAAGCCCAATGCCTAGGCTTAAAGAATGATATTTTAGTACACAATCATTAGTAGGGTTTAAAATAAAATGGCCTCACAATGCCAAGAGTGTGCAAAGCTGTCAAGAATTTAAAATATAAAATATGTTTTAAATTCTTTAACACTTTTTTGGTTACTACATGATTGCATATGTGTTATTTCATAGTTTTGATGTCTTCACTATTATTCACAAGGTAGAAAATAGTAAAAATAAAGAAAAACACTTGAATGAGTAGGTGGGTCCAAACGTTTGACTGGAACTGTATATATTATAAACTAGACTAGTAGTAGGTATCATACATATATAATATAAACTAGGCTAGTAGTAGGTATCATACATATATATTATAAACTAGACTAGCAGTAGGTATCATACATATACAGTTGAAGTCTGAAGTTTACATACACTTAGGTTGGAGTCATTAAAACTCGTTTTTCAACCACTCCACAAATTTCTTGTTAACAAACTATAGTTTTGGCAAGTCGGTTAGGACATCTACTTTGTGCATGACACAAGTCATTTTTCCAACAATTGTTTACAGACAGATTATTTCACTTATAATTCACTGTGTCACAATTCCAGTGGGTCAGAAGTTTACATACACTAGGTTGACTGTGCCTTTAAACAGCTTGGAAAATTCCAGAAAATTATGTCATGGATTTAGAAGCTTCTGATAGGCTAATTGACATCATTTGAGTCAATTGGCGGTGTACCTGTGGCTGTATTTCAAGGCCTACCTTCAAACACAGTGCCTCTTTGCTTGAAAGAAAATGAAATTAAGAAATCAGCCAAAAAAATTGTAGACCTCCACAAGTCTGGTTCATCCTTGGGATCAATTTCCAAACGCCTGAAGGTACCACGTTCATCTGTACAAACAATAGTACACAAGTATAAACACCATGGGACCACACAGCCGTCATACCTCTGAGGAAGGAGACGCGTTCTGATGAACGTACTTTGGTGCGAAAAGTGCAAATCAATCCCAGAACAACAGCAAAGGACCTTGTGAAGATGCTGGAGGAAACAGGTAAAAAAGTACCTATATCCACAGTAAAACGAGTTCTATATCGACATAACCAGCAAGGAAGAAACCCCTCCAAAACCGCCATAAAAAAGCCAGACTACGGTTTGCAACTGCACATGGGCACAAAGATCGTACTTTTTGGAGAAATGTCCTCTGGCTTGATGAAACAAAAATAGAACTGTTTGGCCATAATGATCATCATTATGTTTGGAGGAAAAAGGGGGAGGCTTGCAAGCCGAAGAACACGATCCAACCATGAAGCACGGGGGTGGCAGCCTCATGTTGTGGGGGTGCTTTGCTGCAGGAGGGACTGGTGCACTTTTTATTTTTTGTTTTATTTTTTTATTTCACCTTTATTTAACCAGGTAGGCAAGTTGAGAACAAGTTCTCATTTACAACTGCAACCTGGCCAAGATAAAGCAAAGCAGTTCGACACATACAACAACACAGAGTTACACATTGGAGTAAACAAACATACAGTAGAAAAAAACAAATCTATATACAATGTGTGCAAATGACGTAAGATAAGGAACGTAAGGCAATAAATAGGCCATGGTGGCGAAGTAATTACAATATAGCAATTTAACACTGGAATGGTAGATGTGCAGTTGATGAATGTGCAAAGTAAAAATACTGGGGTGCAATGGAGCAAGATAAATAAATGAATACGGTAGGGGATGAGGTAGTTGGTTGGGCTATTAACAGATGGGCTATGTACAGGTGCGGTGATCTGTGAGCTGCTCTGACTGCTGGTGCTTAAAGCTAGTGAGGGAGATAAGTGTCTCCAGTTTCAGGGATTTTTGTAGTTCGTTCCAGTCATTGGCAGCAGAGAACTGGAAGGAAAGGCGGCCAAAGTAGGAATTGGCTTTGGGGGTGACCAGTGAGATATTCCTGCTGGAGCGCGTGCTATGGGTGGGTGCTGCTATGGTTACCAGCGAGCTGAGATAAGGCGGGGCTTTACCTAGCAGGGACTTGTAGATGACCTGGAGCCAGTGGGTCTGGCGACGAGTATGTAGCGAGGGCCAGCCGACTAGAGCATACAGGTCGCAGTGGTGGGTGGTATAAGGGGCTTTGGTGACAAAGTGGATGGCACTGTGATAGACTGCATCCAGTCTGCTGAGTAGAGTATTGGAAGCTGTTTTGTAGATGACATCGAGGATTGGTAGGATAGTCAGTTTTACTAGTGCAAATTTGGCAGCATGAGTGAAGGAGGCTTTGTTGCGAAATAGAAAGCCGATTCTAGATCTAATTTTGGATTGGAGATGTTTAATGTGAGTCTGGAAGAAGAGTTTACAGTCTAGCCAGACACCTAGGTATTTGCAGTTGTCCACATATTCTAGGTCAGAGCCGTCCAGGGTAGTGATGCTAGTCGGGCGGGCGGGTGCAGGCAGCGAACGGTTGAAAAGCATGCATTTGGTTCACCAAATAGATGGCATCATGAGGAGGGAAAATTATGTGGATATATTGAAGCAACATCTCAAGACATCAGTCAGGAAGTTAAAGGGTCTTCCAAATGGACAATGACCCCAAGCATACTTCCAAAGTTGTGGCAAAATGGCTTAAGGACAACAAAGGCAAGGTATTGGAGTGGCCATCACAAAGCCCTGACCTCAATCCTATAGAAAATTTGTGGGCAGAACTGAAAAAGCGTGTGCGTGCAAGAAGGCCTACAAACCTCATTCAGTTACACCAGCTCTGCCAGGAGGAATGGGCCAAAATTCACCCAACTTATTGTGGGAAGCTTGTGGAAGGCTACCTGAAATGTTTGACCCAAGTTAAACAATTTAAAGGCAATGCTACCAAATACTAATTGAGTGTATGTAAACTTCTGACCCACTGGGAATGTGATGAAAGAAATAAAAGCTGAAATAAATCAATATCTCTACTATTATTCTGACATTTCACATTCTTAAAATAAAGTGGTGATCCTAGCTGACCTAAGACAGGGAATTTTTACTATGATTGAATGTCAGGAATTGTGAAAAACTGAGTTTAAATGTATTTGGCTAAAGTGTATGTAAACTTCCGACTTCAACTGTATATATTGTAAATTAGACTAGTACTAGGTATCATACATATATATTATAAACTAGACTAGTAGTAGGTATCATACATATATAATATAAACTAGACTAGTAATAGGTATCATACATATATTATAAACTAGACTAGTAGTAGGTATCATACATATATATTGTAAACTAGACTAGTAGTAGGTATCATACATATATATATTATAAACTAGACTAGTAGTAGGTATCATACATATATAATATAAACTAGACTAGTAGTAGGTATCATACATATATATTATAAACTAGACTAGAAGTAGGTATCATACATATACAGTGGGGGAAAAAAGTATTTAGTCAGCCACCAATTGTGCAAGTTCTCTCACTTAAAAAGATGAGAGAGGCCTGTAACAGTGTGTGAAAACCTTGTGAAGACTTACAGAAAACGTTTGACCTCTGTCATTGCCAACAAAGGGTATATAACAAAGTATTGAGATAAACTTTTGTTATTGACCAAATACTTATTTTCCACCATAATTTGCAAATAAATTCATAAAAAATCCTACAATGTGATTTTCTGGATTTTTTTCCCTCATTTTGTCTGTCATAGTTGAAGTGTACCTATGATGAAAATTACAGGCCTCTCTCATCTTTTTAAGTGAGAGAACTTGCACAATTGGTGGCTGACTAAATACTTTTTTTCCCCACTGTATATTATAAACTAGACCAGTAGTAGGTATCATACAAATATATTATAAACTAGACCAGTAGTTGATATCATGCGTCTTGGAGGTGACCAGACATACTTAAAGTATGCCTACAGAGGGAGTGAACAAGGAGACGACGGAGGGTGCATGTCGATAGTCATTAGTAGCTACACTCCTCTCCTTCATCCTTGCGATTTGTGCAAGATTTGGTTTTCAGTTACTATATTAAAAGGGCAATCAGCAGTTGCTACATCCATATTTTGAATTATACATGAATGATATATACCCAATGATTCTTGAAGAGTATTATTTATAAATGCCTCATGAGCTCAGTTAAACTGTTGTACACCATCAGATCCCAAAATATAAGTGTCACGACTCCCGCCGATGTCGGTACCTCTCCTCGTTCGGGCGGCATTCGGCGGTCGACGTCACCGGTCTTCTAGCCATCGCCGATCCACTTTTCATTTTCCATTTGTTTTGTCTTGTTTTCCATCACACCTAGTTTTAATTAGCCCTCATTACTGTTGTTTATTTAACCCTCTGGTTCCCCCATGTCTGTGTGGGGAATTGTTTGTTGGCATGCCGGTTTATGCCGGGTTTGTATTTTTTTTCACCCGTGCTTTGTGGCAGCCGGTAATTTCCGTGTATCTTGTACTTTGTGCTGCCTTACTTGGTTTTGGGCATTTGTTTTGTGACAGGGTTGCGTTCGGTTTGTTACATTGCCTAGTAAAGTACTTAGTGTACTCATCTCTACTCTCCTGCGCCTGATTTCACTACACCAGCTACACCCACCGCATGACAATAAGCTTGTTTCACTCCAGTGTTTGTAAACAAAGTAATTGTAAACAAGCACTACATAGCCTCATAACATGGTTAAAACTATAATGTTGATATAATGGATGGTCAGTCCTTGCATTCATAGCTCTGTCAATGAATTAGAGAGTTTTGCAAAAAAAATGGATGAACATTCGTTCTATTTCTGAGAGCTTTTTCATTGAACTTGTCGATCACCACTGCACTTTTTGAAGACAGACGACTAGCTGACTTGAAATCTTGACATTGATTGAGTCTTACTGTCCCCCTTTCTCATCACAGGACCGCAACACTTTCCATCGCTTTGACAAGTTCAACGCCAAATACAACCCCATTGGGGAATCCATCCTGAGAGAGATCTTCATCAAGACAGACAACCACGTAGAGGGGAAGTACTTTGGACACATCATCAAGGTGCCTGAATGAATGCATCATCAATATAGCAAACACTCTACTTGTCCAATCAGGACAAGTGTTTTGAATTCTTAGTCCTAGTTCCAGCAGTTGTCTACATAGCTGAGTGTTGTACTGTATTCTAGTAAAGTTGTGTAGTACTTGCCCCCCCCCTGCTGACCGGTGTGTGTCTCTGCTCCTCAGGAGGTGATGGCTGACCTGGAGGAGAGTAAATACCAGAACGTGGAGCTGCGTGTGTCCGTCTGCGGCCGCTGCAGAGACGAATGGGACAAGCTGGCCCAGTGGGCCGTCAAACACCAAGTCTACTCTAACAACGTACGCTGGCTGGTGCAGGTCCCACGACTCTTGTGAGTACAACTACCCTCACTCAAGGATAACTCTGTCTTGTGAGTACAACTAACCTCTATTCAAGGAGAACTCTGTCTTGTGAGTACAACTAACCTCTATTCAAGGAGAACTCTGTCTTGTGAGTACAACTAACCTCTATTCAAGGAGAACTCTGTCTTGTGAGTACAACTAACCTCTATTCAAGGAGAACTCTGTCTTGTGAGTACAACTAACCTCTATTCAAGGAGAACACTGTCCTGTGAGTACAACTAACCTCTATTCAAGGAGAACTATTTGGTTTTCCCCTACCTCCCTTGATTGATTCAAAGTCCTTTCACATAGCCACGGTCATGTCAAATAAAAGTGACCACGGTCAGTATTCAAAAAGCTCTAGGATCAGCCCCCCCTCCCCCTCCCTCGTGTCCATACAACCTTGTTCATTATGATCTCAAAGGCAAAGCTGATCCTAAATCAACATCTCTCTTTGTGAGACTTTTGTCTCTCTCTCCACAGTGATGTGTACCACACCAAGAAGCAGCTGCGTAACTTCCAGGAGCTGCTGGATAACATCTTCATGCCTCTGTTCGAGGTCACCATCGACCCAGCCAGGCACTGTGAGCTGCACCTCTTCCTACAACATGTGAGTAAACAACAAGGTTCAGTGGTTCAGAGGACCCTGTATTTGATAATAATATAGAAGAATATAGGGCTCCCGAATGGTGCAGTGGTCTAAGGCACTGCCTCTCAGAGCTAGAGGCGTCACTACAGACCCTGGTTTGAATCCTGGGCTGTATTACAACCCACAGGGCGGCGCAAAATTGGCCCAGCGTCGTCTGGGTTAGGGGAGGATTTGGCCAGAATTTGTTCTTAACTGACTTGCCTAGTTAAATAAAGGTTTAATATAAATAAATATGCCATAGCAGATCTTTTTATCCAAAGTAACATACAGTAGTGCATGGATACATTTTCGTATATAGGTGGCCCCAGAGGAAATCAAACCCACAATCCTAATGATACAAGCTCCATGCTCTACCAACTGAGCCACACAGAACCACAATTATGACCATGACGATGACAGTGGTGTGTGCATGTCTGTATGTGTTCAGGTGGTGGGCTTCGACAGTGTGGACGACGAGTCTAAACCCGAGCATCACTGCTTCAACATGGAGAGTCCTCTGCCAGTCAACTGGACTGTGGAGGACAACCCTCCTTATGCCTACTACCTGTACTATATGTACGCTAACATGGCCGTGCTCAACCACCTGCGCAGGTACGGGACCACTTGACACTGTACCATTTACACTGATTCTGTCATTACAATGACATGTTATCTCATCACTGTAAACGCTTGGCTATGTGTGGGAACAGTAGCTAGAACAGGGCTCTCGTGGAGAGCTACCTCTCCTGTAGGTTTTCAGTCCAACCCTAATCTAGTGGCGTACCTGTTTCTAATAATTAGCTGGTTGATAAACTGAATCCGGTTAGTTATAACCACTGATGTATAAAAACCCTAGATTGCTGATGCTATGTATTGGCCAATGAGAGGCTTAGAAGCTATGACTTATTCCACATTTATTGTGAAACAACCTGAAGTCAAAATAGAATACATTTTCTAACTCTTTCTATGGCAGATTTTTTATATTTTTAATTTTTTAAATGTAACCTTTATTTAACTAGGCATGTCAGTTAAGAACACATTTTTATTTACAATGACTGCCTACACCGGCCAAACCCGGACGACGGTGGGCCAATTGTGCGCCGCCCTATGGGACTCCCAATCACGGCCGGTTGTGATACAGCCTGGATTCGAACCAGGGTGTCCGTAGTGACTCCTAAAGCACTCAGATGCAGTGCCGTAGACCTCTGTTTCTGATTAATAAACAATGCCATACTGGTGGGTGGTAACCTTCAAGTAAAACCCAGCCCAGAACCGAAACATAGGCTGTAAAGCGTTAGTATGCCATATTATAGGAAAATACACCGCATTCACAAGGATTTGCATGAAGTGGGCAGTTCGGATTTGTCACTTCTACTTGTTTTAAGATGGTCATTCCATGGATCATTTAGCTATTTGATTTAGAATTTTAGGACCCCTGTAAGTATAACAAAATATATATATTTTTTAATCAAACATTGAATATGGTCTTACTGCTATTAGCCCATAGAAATGCATTGAATAATACAGTTATACATGGAATAACAGATAGTAAAAAAAAATATCTAAGGAAAGTATGTTTTGAAGTGTCTGTCCTATATCTGAGAGATATAATAAACGTAATAAATTATTACTATTATTTTACCGTAGAATGACCCTCATACCGTTATCGTGGAATGACCCTTATACTTTTACGTGGAATGACCCTTATACCTTTACGTGGAATGACCCTTGTACCTTTATCGTGGAATGACCCTCATACCTTTATCGTGGAATGACCCTTATACCTTTATCGTGGAATGACCCTTATACCTTTATCGTGGAATGACCCTTATACTTTCGATTGTCATACTGGTTTGTAGCCCAAACCGTTCGAACCCTGCAGACATTTTTTTGTGAGTAGACAGATTTTTGTGATGTCTCCTGGTCTGACAAACACCGCTGTAGCTCGGCCACCTTCCACTGGCGGATGCGGAAGGGCCACTGGCGGATGCGGAAGGGCCACTGGCGGATGTGGTGGATTGAGACGCAGCCCATGCAAAAAGCAGATATCTGTAGCTTAAATAGATGGATTTTAGATTAGATTCACATTTCCGTTTGGACACGGACATTGACTCTTGGGGTTTTTATACAGTGTTGCTGAAGTCTTATACAGACCCTCTCTCTTTCTCTGTCTGTGTAGTTGAGTTACAGTATATATGGTTGAATCTCATACACACCGTACCTCTGTGACAGTGTGTACAACCAATCAATCAATCTATCGATCAGTCAATGATATCTCTTTGTGTGTTTTATAGGCAGAGAGGTTTCAACACCTTGGTGCTGCGTCCTCACTGTGGGGAGGCGGGGCCTATCCATCACCTGGTGTCAGGTTTCATGCTGTCAGAGAACATCTCCCATGGGCTGCTGCTCAGGAAGGTACTGTACACCTTAGCACCTAGCCCCTAACTCTTACCCCCTAGGCCTTAACTCTTACCCCCTAACTCTTACCCCCTAGTCCCTAACTCTTACCCCCTAGTCCCTAACTCTTACCCCCTAACTCTTACCCCCTAGTCCCTAACTCTTACCCCCTAGTCCCTAACTCTTACCCCCTAGCCCATAACTCTTACCCCTAGCCCCTAACTCTTACCCCTAGCCCCTAACTCTTACCCCCTACCCCTAACAACAAAAATACAGCTGAACATCTTCCATGAACTACTGCTTAGAAAGGTACTGACTGGATGGTCTCCCTATTTCACACACTACAACGAGGACAAGGCCTCAGTCATCTACACTCTAGTACAGGGGTAATCAACTCTTACCCTACGAGGTCCTGCTGGTTTTCTGTTCTACCTGATAATTAATTGCACACGCTTGGTGTCCCAGGTCTAAATTAGTTCCTAATTTGTAGGGAACAATAAAAAAATGCAGTGGAACTGGCTTCCAGGTCCAGAGTTGAGTTTAAGGGCTCTAGTATGATCTTGTGAACAATCTGAGCCTAATTGTTGTTCTTCTGTATCAATAATGTTTTCAGTCACAAGGGACACTTAACACAACGGCGGCAGGTAGCCTAGTGGGGCGGCAGGTAGCCTAGTGGTTAGAGCGTTGGACTTGTAACCGGAGGGTTGCAAGTTCGAATCCCCAAGCTGACAAGGAAAAAATCTGTTGTTCTGCCCCTGAACAAGGCAGTTAACCCACTGTTCCCTGGGCGCCGAAGACGTGGATGTTGATTTAGGCATTTAGGCAGAAGACACATTTCGGTTGAAGGCATTTGGTTGTACAACTGACCAAATGGTGACTTTGACTTTGACAACCCATCTCCTCCCCTCTCTTCTCTCCTCCAGGCCCCTGTGCTGCAGTACCTGTACTACCTGGCTCAGATCGGCATCGCCATGTCTCCTCTCAGCAACAACAGCCTGTTCCTCAGCTACCACCGTAACCCCCTGCCTGAGTATCTGTCCAGAGGACTCATGGTCTCTCTGTCCACTGACGACCCTCTACAGTTCCACTTCACTAAGGTTGGTGATGTGACTCGACTGTAAATGACAGTGCTCCACACAACACTATGCCTGTGTCTTATAGGGCTTTGGTCAAAAATAATGCACTATACTGTTTAGGGAAGTGCAGTACACAGTGCCTTCGGAAAGTATTCAGACCCCTTGACTTTTTCCACATTTTGTTACATTACAGCCTTATTCTAAAATGGATTCAATACATACAAATCCTCAGCAATTTACACACAATACCCCATAATGACATCACAATACCCCATAATGACACCACAATACCCCATAATGGCATCACAATACCCCATAATGACATCACAATACTCTATAATGACAAAGCGAATACCCTATAATGACAAAGCGAATCGCATAAGCCTACGTTAGCTCAACCGTCCCGAGGTGGACCTACCAATCCTGTAGAGGATATATACAAATTTTGAAATTTTCTTTATTTTTTCATCAGAAATAATTGCTTATGGGTACATTCACAAGTGTGTAAAATATTACTGTTCTCAGATTTTGAATTCATAGATTTTACGCTAGCTATATATCCATTGTTTAGCTGGAACGGAATCTTTGCAAATTAATATGATTACTGTATTTGTCTCTCTGAAATGAAACCATCAAGTGATACATTTTAAACAAATACATGTCTGTCATTGAACAACCCCATGCTATCATTAAGAGTGTAAAAAGCACATTAATCTCTTCTCATCTTTAGCCAATAAATGCTCATTTACCAACATTTCTAAAAATGGATAAAAAGCATTTTGGAATAAAACTCTTCATATGCTCTACACACAAAAGTTGGTAGATAGTGTAGATGACGGTCGGTGACGTAATGACTACTTAACACAACACAGTGAGTGGATAAAAACCCTTGCTGTGCACACAAAAGACAAAATCCTAGATATGCGTAATATACTATAACAGTAAGGGGTGGAATCAATCCGTATCGTGGAAGAATCGCGGACGATCCGTGTCAACATTTAAAAGTGTTTACAGTGAATGCATTCTCCGCGAATGCCTTTACATTTCAATCGAGCTATAATGTGGATCTTCCGCGATACGGATTGAATCCAGCCCTACGTTTGTAAATGATTGTCTTGTATCGATACTGTCCCTTTCCAGGAGCCCCTGATGGAGGAGTACAGCATCGCTGCTCAGGTGTGGAAGCTCAGCTCCTGTGACATGTGTGAGCTGGCCAGGAACAGTGTTCTGATGAGCGGCTTCTCCCATAAGGTACCCTTACCACTGCTGTTCAGAGCAATATCTTTTCTCTACATGACCTACATTGTTATGGATGTATCTAAAGAAATGTCACTAGAAAACAGCTTAAACAAATGCTAACGCAGCTACTTTGTTGTTATCCTGGGGGCACTGTTTGACGTGACTATAAATTGGCCGTAGTTGGCTAGCTAGCAAGGGATAAGAAAGTTACCAGCCAGTATGGCAATAGAACATTTAGAATGAACAGCTGGGTCAAACAAAAAGAATTAACGACTGGGTCGCGGAAAATTGTCCTCAAGTTTCCCTCAAAGAAACAAAGCACCTCCGAGTTTGTGGAATCAAGATAGACTTTATTACAAAAGCAATAGAGTCGAGCTGGTCTGCAGAGCAACTGTCTTCCCAGTCTCGGCACACACCTTTTATACAGTTTCATCCTTACATCACATACATAGCCATTTATTTTTATGTAAATGATCCATACCTCTTAGCTTCCCGCCACCATTATCTCTCTGTCTTGGTTCTGTTTAAGCCCATCTTAACCTGATTACCCCTCCTCTTAATAGCCCAGATTTCCAAGCATAGATTATATTGGTGGCGTAACCATAGCAATGATACAAAAAAAGAATATGGACACACACAGTATGTGGTGCATGTCTGCTGGTACCCATAGGTTAGGTTAATGGCTTCCGAGCATAGGTCTAATGGCCTCCCGGGACTGGGTAATGACTAAAGCCCATTAAGATACATACAGTAAAACCTAAGAAGCATAACACATATGCTGGAAATACTGAAGATACTATACCGGCTTGGGTAGTAACGCTAGATTTGCCATCGGTGATGATCTGAGCGTTCTTCAGCAAGGCTGGATTCGACCAGATTTGTCTTTGTAAAGAACGCATGAATCAAGCTACGTTCAAGGTTGTCCTGGAAGAAAACTTGCTTCCTTCTGCTCTGACAATGTTCCCCAACTCTGAGGATTGGTTTTTCCACCAGGACAAGGCTCCATGCCACACAGCCAGGTCAATCAAGGTGTGGATGGAGGACCACCAGATCAAGACCCTGTCATGGCCAGCCCAATCTCCAGACCTGAACCCCATTAAAAAACCTCTGGGAATGTGATCCAGAGGAAGATGGATGGTCACAAGTCATCAGACAAAGCCGAGCTGCTTGAATTTTTGCGCCAGGAGTGACATAAAGTCATAAAGTCACCCAACATCAATGTGAAAGACTGGTGGAGAGCACGCCAAGACGCATGGTTATTCCACCAAATATTGATTTCTGAACTCTTCCTAAGTTAAAACATTAGTATTGTGTTTAATAATGTATCTGAACTTATTTTCTTTGCATTACACTGGTCTGCCACTGTAAGGACGATCAGCTGTCCGTCCTGTCTCCCTGTAGCGCTGTCTTAGGCGCCTCACAGTACGGACATTGCAATTTATTGCCCTGGCCACATCTGCAGTCCTCATGCCTCCTTGCAGCATGCCTACGGCATGTTCACGCAGATGAGCAGGGACCCTGGCCTCTTTCTTTTGGTGTTTTTCAGAGTCAGTAGAAAGGCCTCTTTAGTGTCCTAAGTTTTCATAACTGTGACCTTAATTGCCTATCGTCTGTAAGCTGTCAGTGTCTTAACGACCGTTCCACAGGTGCATGTTCCTTAATTGTGTATGGTTCATTGAACAAGCATGGGAAACAGTGTTTAAACCCTTTACAATGAAGATCTGTGAAGTTATTTGGATTTTTACTAATTATCTTTGAAAGACAGGGTCCTGAAAAAGGGACGTTTCTGTTTTTGCTGAGTTTAGTAGAATGGCAAGGTGCAATTTTTTAATTGGGTAGTGCATCAGCAGTTTTCCTCTTGTCAAGTTACTCATTACGTACCTTAGAGATATTTATAACTTGTCAGAAATGTCCAGATCAGCTAGCCCATGGCAGTTTATGTTTTTTTTAGCTAGTTTTTGTAGCCCTTAGTTTTTGTTGTAATGTTTGAGTCACTCAGATATCATCACATAAACACACATTAGACGAAATGTATAGAATTGCAGGAAATTAGTTTTAAACCTGATACATTTTCTCTCTGCCAACAAGAGGGGTGTGAACAGTTTGTGATATGAAGAGTGCTTGTGCCTGTAGAAATAGACGTGGCGCAGGTGGGGGGATGTTCCCCACGGGATGTTCCCCCTTAACTGACCCCAAAGTTTACTCAATTATTTCTTCTTTATGTACCTAGGCCTTTTCCTAATATATTTTTTACTCTTAATTTCTCATGTTAATGTCTCCAGAAGAGATCCATTTCAAATCAAATCAAATCAAATCAAATCAAATCAAATCAAATTTTATTTGTCACATACACATGGTTAGCTCCTGCTCCACATACATCATGCCCCTTCCCTTTTCTCTCCCCAGGTGAAGAGTTACTGGCTGGGCCCTCACTACATCAAGGAGGGCCAGGAGGGCAACGACATCCGACGCACCAACGTCCCCGACATCCGTGTGGAGTACCGCTATGAGACCATGTGTGAAGAGCTTAACCTCATCACCCAGGCCATCCACACAGAGGAGGAGGGGACGCTGTGTAGGGGGCCTGTGTAGGGGGAGAGAGGAGGAGGGGACGCTGTGTAGGAAGAGGAGGGACGAGGAGCAGGGAATAGGAGGAAGGAGGGGCAGGGAAGAGGAGGGAGGAGCAGGGAATAGGAGGGAGGAGCAGTGAGGAGGAGTGGGGAAGAGGAGGGGGGAGGAGGAGGGGGAGAAGGAACAGGGAAGAGGAGGGGGGAGGAGGAGCAGGAGCAGGGAAGAGGAGAGGGGAGGTGGAGGGAGGAGGAGGGAGGAGTAGGGAGGAGGGAGGAAGAGGAGGGAGGAGGAAAAGACTAGAGCTGTGCCACACTAGAATAGCAGAATACATCCCCAAAACATTGCTGCCTACTGTGGTATGTGAGTGTGGATATTGGAAGAGACCCTATCATTCACTTCATATCTCTTTATATCTCTTCTTATCAAACCCATTGCCAAGAAAGAGTAGGGAATATATGTACTTTTTATAAAGGAAAATCATTGCAGAGACTTTACTGGCAGATATGGTTTGATAGAAAGAACTGTGTGTGAGAGGCCTGGAAGAGATCAGGACAACACAGTATGAGAATTAATCTATTCCTGTCTGTCAAAATCATTGTGACATTTTAACTGTGTAAATGTTACTGTAATATCATTTCTGAATGTATTTATTTGCAAGTGAATAGGCTACATATTATCTCCTGGTCCTTGTGTTATCCGACCCATATCTCCTGGTCCTTGTGTTATCCGACCCATATCTCCTGGTCCTTGTGTTAACTGACCCATATCTCCTGGTCCTTGTGTTATCCGACCCATATCTCCTGGTCCTTGTGTTATCCGACCCATATCTCCTGGTCCTTGTGTTATCCAACCCATATCTCCTGGTCCTTGTGTTATCCGACCCATATCTCCTGGTCCTTATGTTATCCGACCCATGTATTTCTGGAAATATTTCTTAAGCCTTTATGGTTTTATACTAACCTGGAGAATTCCAGTCTGTGCTAACACCAAACAACATTTTTGGCAATGACAAGGAGTACAAGTAGTGGAATGTTGACACAAAACAGGTTCTGGATTTCAGGCTAGTTTTATACCTGGGCTGCATTAAGACACTTTGAGCTGTTGTTACGGTAACTTATCATATGGCTCAGATTCATCAGATTCATCCTGACAATGGACTTTCATAATAGTGACTATCATATCTTATATCATATCGTTGCATATTACACACCACTGTGTGAACATTAGATCTGAACTGGGGTCAGTGTCCTGCATACAAAACAAATAAAGGTACGTGTTCGCATCATCTACTTTAGATGGAGATACTGCATCACGTTCTGTTTTACAATCAATAATAACTGATAGATTTGTCTGTATTTCCATAAAACTCAAATGAAAGGTGAACGCACTCAACTTGTGCCAAAACGCTATAATAGCTTTTGTATTACCAGTAGTGACGTATTGTAGCTTCATAATGGTCTCTTTTCAGATGTGTGTATGTGCCTGTGGTAAACTAACTGTATGACTGTTGTGTTCATTTATTTTCCCAACCTTCTGACTTGGTTCATTATGTCCTGTTGAAGAGAACTGTTTAATTCTATTTTTGGTGTTTGTTTATCTCTGAAATAAATGTCTCTGAGGTCGTAGGAATTCATTGCGGTTGTTGAAGCGTGTGATTCATTTAGCAATTTCTAAGGCCGGGATTCATTCTGATCACGGGGTGGTCGACAATGCAGCTTTTAATGTTAACGTTTTGCAAACGTCGGCTCGATGAGTTTGAAGGTCCATTAAAGCCATTGTTGTCTCAACATCATTTCTGGGTAACAAATAAGTACCTTACTGTGATTGTTTTCAATGAAAATAGTAAAAAAAAAAACGTTTCTGGAGCAAGAATTTTGCTAGGATTCTAGGGAGTTGTTCGAGTGGGAAGGGGAAACTTTTGGTTTGGAACTCTCTTATTGGTCTATTAACAAATTTAACGCATGGTGATGTCACTTGGCAGGCCAAAACTCCATCCCAACATAACAGGCGGTTTCAGGTGGTCTTTTCAAACAGCTCTTATCAAATTTTCATAATTTCACAGTATTCGTCCAACCTCATAGTGTGGAAATATGTAAAACACAGGAAAATCTATTTTTTTTGACTGTACTGGGCCTTTCCATTGTTGGGTCATAATTTTAACGCAGAATGGCGCTCTGATACAATGTAGGCCTAGTCTAGCTGTCACAGATTTCAACTGGTATTTATGACAGATAAGGTGTGTGCCCAGACAAGGGCAAGGCACAGGGAAGAGAGACAATGTTAATCCGAAAGTCAGCAACAGTTCAATGGGTTTAGTCATTTTTAGATAAGGATAAGAGAGAGAAATAGATGGAGAGAAAGAACAAGAGTTCTGTTAAAATTATGTCTAGTAATTAGACAAGAAACCACAACAACATATTTTTGTTTTAACTTTAAAACATCATGTAAATTGTTCAGGACAGATTTAGGGAAATCCGTCCAAACTTTTCCATGTGAATTTTGTTAAACAGGGAAGCCCTCTAACCTCTTAACCAGACAGTGGATGAAAGATGACTGGCATGTGTTGAGCAGACACAGAGCTTATTGTCTAGACCATTCCATTCTTGTGGGCCCCGGCTAAGGAGTATTGGTGTCTCTGAGGGGTCTTTGGCCTGGTTTGCTAACTACCTATCTCAAAGAGTGCAGTGTATAAAGTCAGAACATCTGCTGTCTCAGCCACTGCCTGTCACCAAGGGAGTACCCCAAGGCTTGATCCTAGGCCCCACGCTCTTCTCAATTTACATCAACAACATAGCTCAGGCAGTAAGAAGCTCTCTCATGCATTTATATGCAGATGATACAGTCTTATACTCCAAAACAAAGGTCATGTGGTTTGGTAAGAAGAATACCCCTCTTCCCACAGGTGTGATTACTACCTCTGAGAATTTAGAGCTTGAGGTAGTCACCTCATACAAGTACTTGGGAGTATGGCTAGACGGTACACTGTCCTACTCTCAGACGTAATTTATAGATCGGCAGGTAAGGGTGCTCTCGAGCGGCTAGATGTTCTTTACCATTCGGCCATCAGATTTGCCACCAATGCTCCTTACAGGACACTGCACTCTATACTCCTCTGTAAACTGGTATACCCATCGCAAGACCCACTGGTTGTTGCTTATTTATAAAACCCTCTTAGGCCTCACTCCCCCCTATCTGAGATATATACTGCAGCCCTCATCCTCCACATACAACACCCATTCTGCCATTCACATTCTGTTAAAGGTCCACAAAGCACACACATCCCTGGGTCGCTCGTCTTTTCAGTTCGCTGCAGCTAGCGACTGGAACGAGCTGCAACAAACACTCAAACTGGACAGTTTTATCTCAATCTCTTCATTTAAAGACTCAATCATGGACACTCTTACTGACAGTTGTGGCTGTTATGCGCAATGTATTGTTGTCTCTACCTTCTTGCCCTTTGTGCTGTTGTCTGTGCCCAACAATATGTGTACCCTGTTTTGTGCTGCTACCATGTTGTGCTGCTACCGTGTTGTTGTCATGTTGTGTTGCTAACATGCTGTGTTTTCATGTGTTGCTGACACGCAGGTCTCTCTTTATGTAGTGTTGTGGTGTCTCTCTTGTCGTGATGTATGCTTTGTCCTATATTTTTATTAAATGTATTTTTATTTTTAATCCCAGGCCCCCATCCCCGCACGAGGCCTTTCACCTTTTAGGTTAGGCCGTCAATTGTAAATAAGAATTTGTTCTTAACTGACTTGCCTGGTTAAATAAAGGTTCAATGAAAAAATAAATACAATTTAAAAACGTGGAGCATGTTAGCAAAGGAAGAGCTAAAGGTCAAAGGTCAAGGGACAGAGCCCGACAGCAGTCATTAGCTCACTTCAGGGGGGACCAGCGCATCGTGCGGCGACTGCGGAGGACAGCACAGACCTCGCCAGTGCCCAGAATATATAAAAGAGTGTCACAACTGTGGCATGAATAACCACATGCAGGCAGCGGAGACAACAAAATATCAATCAATCAATCAATCAAATGTATTTATGAAGCCCTTCTTACATCAGCTGATGTCACAAAGTGCTGTACAGAAAACCCAGCCTAAAACCCCCAAACAGCAAGCAATGCAGGTGTAGAAGCACGGTGGCTAGGGAAAAACTCCCTAGAAAGGCCGGAACCTAGGAAGAAACCTATAAAGGAACCAGGCTATGAGGGGTGGCCAGTCCTCTTCTGGCTGTGCCGGGTGAAGATTATAACAGAACATGGCCAAGATGTTCAAATATTCAAAGATGACCAGCAAGGTAAAATAAGTTCCTCAGTTAGGTGGTTAACTGATTTTTGTACTCTGACATCCTTGGGTAGGTGGAGGGAGTCTGGAAGGGCATCTAGGAATCTTTGGGTTGTCCAAGAATTTATAGCACAGCTTTTGATGATCCTTGGTTGGGGTCTGAGCAGATTATTTGTTGGGATTGCAAACGTAATAAAATGGTGGTCCGATAGTCCAGGATTATGAAGAAAAACATTAAGATCCACAACATTTATTCTACGGGACAAAACTAGGTCCAGAGTATAACTGTGACAGTGAGTAGGTCCGGAGACATGTTGGACAAAACCCACTGAGTCGAGGATGGCTCCGAAAGCCTTTTGTAGTGGGTCTGTGGACTTTTCCATGTGAATATTAAAGTCACCAAAATGTTTTATATTATCTGCCATGACAACAAGATCTGATAGGAATTCATGGAGCTCAGTGAGGAACGCTGTATACGGCCCAGGAGGCCTGTACGCAGTAGCTATAAAAAGTGATTGAGTAGGCTGCATAGATTTCATGACTAGAAGCTCAAAAGACGAAAACGCAGTTCTTGTTTTTATGTAAATTGAAATTTGCTATCGTAAATGTTAGCAACACCTCCGCCTTTGCGGGATGCACGGGGGATATGGTCACTAGTGTAACCAGGAGGAGAGGCCTCATTTAACACAGTAAATTCATCAGGTTTAAGCCATGTTTCAGTCAGGCCAATCACATCAAGATTATGATCAGTTCATTGACTTTAACTGCCTTGGAAGTGAGGGATCTAACATTAAATAGCCCTATTTTGAGATATCACAATCTCTTTCAATAATGACAGGAATGGAGGAGGTCTTTATTCCAGTGAGATTGCTAAGGCGAACACCGCCATGTTTAGTGTTTGCCCAACCTAGATCGAGGCACAGACACAGTCTCAATGGGGATAGCTGAGCTAGAGACAATTACTTGATGCCGACACATCTTTCTAGCTGATTTACACGCTGAAGCTATGTCGCGCTTGGTGACCTCTGACTGTTTCATCCTAACATCGTTGGTGCCGACGTGGATAACAATATCTCTATACTCTCCACACTCGCCAGTTTTAGCCTTAGCCAGCACCATCTTCAGATTAGCCTTAACGTCAGTAAGCTAAATCACTGGATGATTCGTTTTAAGTCTAATACTGCGGGTAATGTAGTCGCCAATGACTAGGGTTTCAATTTGTCAGAGCTAATGGTGAGAGGCTTCGGCGTCTCAGACTCCGTAATGGGAGGAGGAGAGACCAGAGAAGGCTCGGCCTCTGACCCGTTGCTTAATGGGGAGAATCGTTGAAAGTTTCTGTCGGCTAAATGAGCAACACCGGTTGAGCATTTCCTTCCAGAAGCCATGAGAAAATTGTTCGTCTGCAGGGACTATGCGAGGGGATTTACACTACTATATGTACTTATTGGTGGCACAGACGCTGTGTCATCATTTCCTACACTTAAATTACCGTTGCCTAACAATTGCGTCTGAAGCTGGGCTTGCAGCACAGCTATCCTTGCCGTAAGGCGATCGTTCTCCTGTATATTATGAGTACAGCGACTGCAATTAGAAGGCATAATGTTAATGTTACTACTTAGCTTCGGCTGGTGGAGGTCCTGACGAACCACGTCCAGATAAAGCGTCCGGGGTGAAAAAGTTGAATGAAAAAAAGTTGAGAGAGGGATAAAAAAAGATATAAAAAGGTAATTAAAAAGTAAAAACTGTAAAGTTGGCAGGTAGCAAAGTAAGGTTAGCAACAAACCGCACAGCAGCACGTAAACAAGTCTACAAAATACAGGACACTGTACAGTGAAGGGGCTTTTGGTGACCTCTTTGTGGGAACAGTCACGGTTTCAGGACCAGATGAGGACTGGACTGCTACTTACAAGACTAATGAAACTGACATTGTGTTTAAACTTGACACTGGAGCACAGGCCAACATCATTCCAGAGACTGAATTGTTACGGTTACAGGTAAAACCAGTGGTGAACACAAAACAAAAGGATAAGACTGAAAGCTTACAGTGGTGAAGCAATTGCCACTCCAGGGACATGAACATTGGTTCTGGAGGTAGATGATCAATCTCACAAGGTTCCGTTTGTCATAGTAAAGGGGGAAGAAAACAACCATCGTTGGGTTAAAGTCGTGTAACTTACTGGGTCTAGTGAAACGGGTTTATACAGTGAATGGTGAAATGACTCATGTTGAGGATACATATGCTGTATGTTTTTCAGGGAAGAGGAAAACTCAAGGTACAGAACAACATGGACAAAGAAAAATCCACATAGACCAGTGATCCATGCACCTAGAAAGGTCCCATTATCACTAAGAAACCAGGTAAAAGCAGAGATACTGTAGACCAGTGATCCATGCACCTCGAAAGGTTCCATTATCACTAAGAAACCAGGTAAAAGCAGAGATACTGTAGACCAGTGATCCATGCACCTAGAAAGGTCCCATTATCACTAAGAGACCAGTTAATAGCAGAGCTACCGAGGCTAGAGCAAAATGGGAAGGGTGTAACTCAGTGGGGAAGGGTGTAACTCAGCGGGGAAGGGTGTAACTCAGCGGGGAAGGGTGTAACTCAGTGGGGAAGGGTGTAACTCAGCGGGGAAGGGTGTAACTCAGCAGGAAAGGGTGTAACTCAGCGGGGAAGGCTGTAACTCAGTGGGGAAGGGTGTAACTCAGCGGGGAAGGGTGTAACTCAGCAGGAAAGGGTGTAACTCAGTGGGGAAGGGTGTAACTCAGCGGGGAAGGGTGTAACTCAGCAGGAAAGGGTGTAACTCAGTGGGGAAGGGTGTAACTCAGCAGGAAAGGGTGTAACTTAGTGGGGAAGGGTGTAACTCAGTGGGGAAGGGTGTAACAGCGGGGAAGGGTGTAACTCAGTGGGGAAGGGTGTAACTCAGCGGGAAGGGTGTAACTCAGTGGGGAAGGGTGTAACTCAGCGGGGAAGGGTGTATCTCAGCGGGGAAGGGTGTAACTCAGTGGGGAAGGGTGTAACTCAGCGGGGAAGGGTGTAACTCAGCGGGGAAGGGTGTAACTCAGCAGGAAAGGGTGTAACTCAGTGGGGAAGGGTGTAACTCAGCGGGGAAGGGTGTAACTCAGCAGGAAAGGGTGTAACTCAGTGGGGAAGGGTGTAACTCAGCAGGAAAGGGTGTAACTTAGTGGGGAAGGGTGTAACTCAGTGGGGAAGGGTGTAACAGCGGGGAAGGGTGTAACTCAGTGGGGAAGGGTGTAACTCAGCGGGAAGGGTGTAACTCAGTGGGGAAGGGTGTAACTCAGTGGGGAAGGGTGTAACTCAGCAGGGAACCTCGCAGTGTTGTAGTGCGCAGATGACCCGGGTTCAAAGACCATTTGGTCACACATGGCAATCAACAGTACCCCAAAAAGGTGCAACACGCTGGGGATTGGCTCTGGGAGTCTGGGACTGGGTCACCCGCTTGGTATTAAACTCTTGACATGCAAAGCTTTGGGGTCGTTACATGGCTGAGCAGGGTGACCCAGTTGCCCAAAACAAGCCACATTCAACCCACACAGATGGCCATCTGCCCAGCCTGTCCCTCCCTGAGTGGATCAGGGGCTCTATGAGGGTAATCTCCTCAAAAGATCAGAACCTTGGTCTCGCGCGCACGAAACCAACGTCTTAACACACCCGATACAAATAATTGACCAATCACTATCTCTATCTGGACCATGACAATTAGATGAATCAGGTGAGTTACTGCAGGGCTGGATCAAAACCCTGCACACCCACTAGCTCTCCAGGACAGGAGTTGGAGAGGTTGTGATGAAGTTGGTTAACCCTGGTCTAAGGTCATGATGAGGTACGTTAACCCTGGTCTAAGTTTGTGATGATCTAGATTAACCCTGGTCTAAGGTTGTGATTAGGTACAGTTGAAGGCGGAAGTTTACATACACCTTAGCCAAATACATTTAAACTCAGTTTTTCACAATTCCTGACATTTAATCCATGTAAAAATTCCCTGTCTTAGATCAGATAGGATCACCACTTTATTTTAAGAATATGAAATGTCAGAAATGCCACTTTAAACATAGGAATTGGATGTAACAAATGTATCACTAGCCACTTTAAACAATTTTGTATATAATGTTTACGTATCCGACATACTCATATCAAATGTATACACTGTACTCTAAACCATCTACTGTATCTTGCCTATGCCGTTCGGCCATCGACCCAAATCTCTAGCCACTTTAATAATTATAATTGGATGAAATAATGTATCACTAGCCACTTTAAACAATGCCATTTATATAATGTTTACATATCCTACATTACTCATCTCATATATATGTGTATATACTGTACTCCATACCATCTACTGCATCTTGCCTATGCCGGTCAGCCATCGCTCATCCATATATTTATATGTACATACTCGTATTCATTCCTTTACTCTTGTGTGTATAAGGTAGTTGTTGTGAATTTGTTAGATTACTTGTTAGATACTACTGCATGGTTGGAACTAGAAGCACAAGCATTTCGCTACACTCGCATTAACATCTGCTAACCATGTGTATGTGACAAATAAAATTTGATTTGATTTGATTTGAATAATAGTAGAGAGAATTATTTATTTCAGCTTTTATTTCTTTCATCACATTCACAGTGGGTCAGAAGTTTACATACACTCAGTTAGTATTTGGTAGCATTGCCTTTACATTGTTTAACTTGGGTCAAACGTTTCGGGTAGCCTTCCACAAGCTTCCCACAATAAGTTGGGTGAATTTTGGCCCATTCCTCCTGACAGAGCTGGTGTAACTGAGTCAGGTTTGTAGGCCTCCTTGCTCGCACACACTTTTTCAGTGCTGCCCACACATTTTCTATAGGATTGAGGTCAGGGCGTTGTGATGGCCACTCCAATACCTTGACTTTGTTGTCCTTAAGCCATTTTGCCACAACTTTGGAAGTATGCTTGGGGTCATTGTCCATTTGGAAGACCCATTTGCGACCAAGCTTTAACTTCCTGACTGATGTCTTGAGACGTTGCTTCAATATATCCACATAATTTTCCATCCTCCTGATGCCATCTATTTTGTGAAGTGCACCAGTCCCTCATGCAGCAAAGCACCCCCACAACATGATGCTGCCACCCCCGTGCTTCACGGTTGGGATGGTGTTTTCTTCGGCTTGCAGGCCTCCCCCTTTTTCTTTCAAACATAACAATGGTCAATATGGCCAAAAAGTTCTATTTTTGTTTCATCAGACCAGAGGACATTTCTCAAAAAAGTACGATCTTTATCCCCATGTGCAGTTGCAAACCGTAGTCTGGCTTTTTTTATGGTGGTTTTGGAGCAGTGGCTTCTTCCTTGCTGAGCGGCCTTTCAGGTTATGTTGATATAGGACTCGTTTTTACTGTGGATATAGATACTTTTGTACCTGTTTCCTCCAGCATGTTCACAAGGTCATTTGCTGTTGTTCTGGGATTGATTTGCACTTTTCACACCAAAGTACGTTCATCTCTAGGAGACAGAACGCATCTCCTTCCTGAGCGGTATGACTGCTGTGTGGTCCCATGGTTTTTATGCTTGCGTACTATTGTTTGTACAGATGAACGTGGTACCTTCAGGTGTTTGGAAATTGCTCCAAAGGATGAACCAGACTTGTGGAGGTCTCCAATTTCTTTTCTGAGGTCTTGGCTGATTTCTTTTGATTTTCTCATGATGTCAAGCAAAGAGGCACTGCGTTTGAAAGTAGGCCTTGAAATACATGACTCAAATGATGTCAATTAGCCTATCAGAAAGTTCTAAAGCCATGACACCATTTTCTGGAATTTTCCAAGCTGTTTAAAGGCTCAGTCAACTTAGTGTTTGTAAACATCTGACCCACTGGAATTGTGATACAGTGAATTATAAGTGAAATAATCTGTCAGTAAGCAATTGTTGAAAAAATTACTTGTGTCATGCACAAAGTAGATGTCCTAACCGAATTGCCAAAACTATAGTTTGTTAACAAGAAATTTGTGGAGTGGTTGAAAAACGAGTTTTAATCACTCCAACCTAAGTGTATGCAATCTTCCGACTTCAACTGTAGATTAACCCTGGTCTAAGGTTGTTATGAGGTAGATTAACCCTGGTCTACAGTTGTGATGAGGTAGATTAACCCTGGTCTAAGGTTGTGATGAGCTAGATTAACCCTGATCTAAGGTTGTGATGAGCTAGATTAACCCTGGTCTAAGGTTGTGATGAGGTAGATTATCCCTGGTCTACAGTTGTGATGAGGTAGATTAACCCTGGTCTAAGGTTGTGATGAGCTAGATTAACACTGGTCTAAGGTTGTGATGAGCTAGATTAACCCTGATCTAAGGTTGTGATGAGCTAGATTAACCCTGGTCTAAGGTTGTGATGAGGTAGATTAACCCTGGTCTAAGGTTGTGATGAGCTAGATTAACCCTGATCTAAGGTTGTGATGAGGTAGATTAACCCTGGTCTAAGGTTGTGATGAGGTAAATTAACCCTGGTCTACAGTTGTTATGAGGTAGATTAACCCTGGTCTAAGGTTGTGATGAGGTAGATTACCCTGGTCTAAGGTTGTTATGAGGTAGATTAACCCTGGTCTACAGTTGTTATGAGGTAGATTAACCCTGGTCTAAGGTTGTGATGAGGTAGATCAACCCTGGTCTAAGGTTGTGATGAGGTAGATTAACCCTGGTCTAAGGTTGTGATGAGGTAGATTAACCCTGGTCTAAGGTTGTGATGAGGTAGGTTAACCCTGGTCTAAGGTCATGATGAGATAGATTAACCCTGGTCTACAGTTGTGATGAGTTAGATTAACCCTGGTATACAGTTGTGATGAGGTAGGTTAACCCTGGTCTAAGGTCATGATGAGATAGATTAACCCTGGTTTTAGGTCATGATTAGCTAGATTAACCCTGGTCTACAGTTGTGATGAGCTAGATTAACCCTGGTCTAAGGTTGTGATGAGCTAGATTAACCTGGGTCTGAAGTCATGATGAGGTAGATTAACCCTGGTCTAACGTTGTGATGAGCTAGATTAACCCTGGTCTAAAGTCATGATGAGCTAGATTAACCCTGATCTAAGGTTGTGATGAGCTAGATTAACCCTGATCTAAGGTTGTGATGAGCTAGATTAACCCTGGTCTAAGGTTGTGATGAGGTAGATTAACCCTGGTCTAAGGTTGTGATGAGGTAGATTAACCCTGGTCTAAGGTTGTGATGAGCTAGATTAACCCTGGTCTAAGGTTGTGATGAGGTAGATTAACCCTGGTCTAAGGTTGTGATGAGCTACATTAACCCTGATCTAAGGTTGTGATGAGGTAGATTAACCCTGGTCTAAGGTTGTGATGAGGTAAATTAACCCTGGTCTACAGTTGTTATGAGGTAGATTAACCCTGGTCTAAGGTTGTGATGAGGTAGATTACCCTGGTCTAAGGTTGTTATGAGGTAGATTAACCCTGGTCTACAGTTGTTATGAGGTAGATTAACCCTGATCTAAGGTTGTGATGAGGTAGATCAACCCTGGTCTAAGGTTGTGATGAGGTAAATTAACCCTGGTCTAAGGTTGTGATGAGGTAGATTAACCCTGGTCTAAGGTTGTGATGAGGTAGGTTAACCCTGGTCTAAGGTCATGATGAGATAGATTAACCCTGGTCTACAGTTGTGATGAGTTAGATTAACCCTGGTCTACAGTTGTGATGAGCTAGATTAACCCTGGTCTAAGGTCATGATGAGATAGATTAACCCTGGTTTTAGGTCATGATTAGCTAGATTAACCCTGGTCTACAGTTGTGATGAGCTAGATTAACCCTGGTCTAAGGTCATGATGAAATAGATTAACCCTGGTTTTAGGTCATGATTAGCTAGATTAACCCTGGTCTACAGTTGTGATGAGCTAGATTAATCCTGGTCTAAGGTTGTGATGAGCTAGATTAACCCTGGTCTAAAGTCATGATGAGCTAGATTAACCCTGGTCTACAGTTGTGATGAGCTAGATTAACCCTGGTCTAAGGTTGTGATGAGCTAGATTAACCCTGGTCTAAGGTTGTGATGAGGTAGATTAACCCTGGTCTAAGGTTGTGATGAGGTAGATTAACCCTGGTCTAAGGTTGTGATGAGGTAGATTAACCCTGGTCTAAGGTTGTGATTAGCTAGATTAACCCTGGTCTAAGGTTGTGATGAGGTAGATTAATCCTGGTCTAAGGTTGTGATGAGGTAGATTAATCCTGGTCTAAGGTTGTGATGAGGTAGATTAACCCTGGTCTAAGGTTGTGAGGAAGTTGTGATGGTTCCAGCAACTATGATGAATGCTTTGACATCATAGTCATGTTATTTTCAATTTATATATTTGTCTGAAACACAGTCAAACACAAAAATAGTACTGAGGCCCACTGACCTCCATAACTCCAGTCACTTAGAGGTTAACCTCTGAAATCTGACCTCTGTTGATCTCCAGGTCTGTCAGCACCACGACAGTTAAGAAAGGCTTATGACAGGTACACGATATATACAAAAGTATGTGGACACCCCTTCAAATTAGTGGATTTGGCCATTTCAGCCTCACCTGTTGCTGACAGGTGTATAATATCGAGCACATAGCCATGCAATCTCTATAGACAAACATTGGCAGTAGAATGGCCTTACTGAAGAGCTCAGTGATGACTTTCAACGTGGCACCGTCATAGGATGCAGCCTGCTACTACCAGCAGTACTACACCTGCACCTGTCGACGACAGTTGTTCTGCTTCCACGAGAACATCCAATGCCAGCATCAATAATTCTACATTTGTTGTTAGCCCAGCTAGCATGGATACTGACAGCTGTGAATCTGATGTAGCCAAAGACCTACTGCAGAACAACAGACAGGGACGCTGGACCATCGAAGAGGCGCAAATATGATGAGAACTACATTGATTTGGGGTTCACTTATATTGGGAGTAGTGACTTTCCTCAGCCACAGTGTGTTATATGTGCAAAAGTACTACCTCACAACTCCATTAAACCTTCACTCTTGCGCAGACATTTAGAAACAAAACATGCCAATTTGAAAAATAAGCCACAGCAGTTTTTTGAGCGAGAATTAAGACAGCTTTCCGAGTAGTAAGACATGTATAAAAGCAACAGATACCATTAATAAGAAGGGTCTAGAAGCGTCTTATATGGTGAGCTACCGAGTGGCTAGGACAGGCAAGCCCCATACTATTGTGGAGGACTTCATTCTTCCTGCTGCCGCGGATATGGCTGGGACAATGCTGTGAGAAAAGGCAAAAAAAAACTATACAGACAATGCCTTCATCAAACAACACTGTTTCACAACGCATCAGTGACATGGCAGGAGATGTTTTGAAACAATAACTGCTTCTCATACAAGCCAGTGAATTCCATGCGTTACAGCTGGATGAGTCAACAGACGTGGCACAGCTCCTGGTAAATGTCCGTTATGTTTATGGGAGGTCAATTAAGGAAGACTTCCTCTTCTGCAAACCACTGGAAACCAGAACAGGAGAGGATATTTTTAAAGTACTAGACGGCTTTGTGACATCAAATGGACTTTGGTCAAGATGTGTTGGTATCTGTACTGATGGCGCAAAAGCCATGACAGGGAAACATAGTGGTGGTAAATTTGCGTGCAAGCAGTTGCTCCCGACGCCACTTGGGTGCACTGCCGCATCCACCAAGAGCCCGCAAAATGATTATTATTATATTATTATAATATTATATTATTATGCCCTGGTCCTATAAGAGCTCTTTGTCACTCCCCACGAGCCGGGTTGTGACAAAAACTCACACTCATTCTTATGTTTAATAAATGTATCGTATAGTGTGTGTGTAGCAGGCTCACAATGATGGCAAAAAAAAAAAACATTTGAAAGTGCACTGACCCTGGTGCTAGAGGGGGTAATAAATAAATAAATTGAATTGAGAGAGAGAGAGAGATACAGTACGTAGCTTCCTACCACACCCGTAGGGACAGACAGTGGAACAACCAACCAGAACATTAACATTGCTACCAGGGTCTTTCTCACTAGTTCATTATTGTCCTCATTCATTTCTTACTGTAGTGTCCTGATAATTTTCCTACTCATTGAGTATTATTATATTTCCTATTATTATCTATCTGTGACATCATTGATTTGATAGAGAGAGAGAGAGAGAGAGAGAGAGGGAGAGAGAGTCATGGTTTAGTGACATATTTGAGTTCAAATATATATTTTTCTTGTTACTTTAAATGTCATAATACAAAGGAAAGTATTATAGCCATTTAGTGAATTACTTTAAAAAAATTATGTCAACTAAATAGTTTAAATAATTTACAGGGAATAGCTGTCCCTCACTGCAACATCCTTGACAACTTCTTACAGGGTCAAAGGTTCATCGGAGTCGGGGGTGTTTTGAAAAACAAAATCAAATCAATTTAAATCAAATTGACTTATAAAGCCGTTTTTTACATCAGCAGCACATGGCGAGTCTGCCCTCTCTCTTCATTCTTCTCTCTTCATCTCTCTTCTCTTCATCTTCCTCTCTCACTCTGCATTCGGAAAGTATTCAGACCTCGACCTTTTCCACATTGTGTTACGTTACAGCCTTATCCTAAAATTAATTACATCATTTTTTCCCCTCATCAATCTACACATAATACCCCATAATCACATTTTTTCAAATGTATTAAAAATAAAAAAACAGAAATACCTTATGTACATAAGTATTCAGACCCTTTGCTATGAGACTCGAAATTGAGCTCAGGTGCATCCTGTTTCCATTGATCATCCTTGAGATGTTTCTACAACTTGGAGTCCACCTGTGGTAAATTAAATTGATTGGACATGATTTGGAAGGCACACATATGTCTATATAAGGTCCCACAGTTGACAGTGCATGTCAGAGCAAAAACCAAGCCATGAGGTCCGAGACAGGATTGTGTCGAGGCACAGACCTGGGGAAGGGTACCAAAACATTTCTGCAGCATTGAAGGTTCCCAAGAACACAGTGGCCTCCATCATTCTTAAATGGAAGAAGTTTGGAACCACCAAGACTCTTCATAGAGCTGGCCGCCTGGCCAAACTGAGCAATCGGGGGAGAAGGGCCTTGGTCAGGGAGGTAACCAAGAACCCGATGGTCACTCTGACAGAGCTCCAGAATTCCTCTGTGGAGACGGGAGAACCTTCCAGAAGGACAACCATCTCTGCAGCACTCCACCATTCAGGCCTTTATGGTAGAATGGCCAGATGGAAGCCACTCCTCAGTAGAAGGCACATGACAGAGTTTGCCAAAAGGCACCTAAAGGACTCAGACCATAAGAAACAAGATTCTCTGGTCTGATGAAACCAAGATTGTACTCTTTGGCCTGAATGCCAAGTGTCATGTCTGGAGGAAACCTAGCACCGTCCCTATGGTGAAGCATGCTGGTGGCAGCATCATGCTGTGGGGATGTTTTTCAGCAGCAGGGACTGGGAGACTTGTCAGGATCGAGGGAAAGATGAACGGAGAAAAGTACAGAGAGATCTTTGATGAAAACTTGCTACAGAGCACTCAGGACATCAGACTGGGGTGAAGGTTCACCTTCCAACAGGACAACGACCCTAAGCACACAGCCAAGACAACACAGGACTGGCTTCGGGACAAGACTCTGAATGTCTTTGAGTGGCCCAGCCAGAGCCCGGACTTGAACCCAATTGAACATCTCTGGAGAGACCTGAAAATAGCTTTGCAGCTCCCCATCTAACCTGACAGAGCTTGAGAGGATCTGCAGAGCAGAATGGGAGAAACTCCCCAAATATAGGTGTGCCAAGCTTGTAGCATCATACCCAAGAAGACTCAAGGCTGTAATCACTGCCAAAGGTGCTTCAACAAAGTACTGAGTAAAGCGTCAGAATACTTATGTAAATGTGATATTTCATTTTTTTTTTTTTTCATAAAAATCGAAAAACCTGTTTTCGCTTTGTCATTATGGGGTATTGTGATGTCATTATGGGCTATTGTGATGCCGTTATGGGGTATTAGTTTGCAGAGGATTGTTTTTTATTGAATCCATTTTACAATAAGTCTGTAACATAACAAAATGTGGAAAAAGTCAAGGGGTCTGAATACTTTAATTAGTCGTATTACATTTTGGAAAGCCTGAATTGTCATCAAAATATAGGGAACACCAGTGACATAAAGGCAACACAAGCGTTTATTTATTTATTCAATGTAGTAAAAATATAGAAATACATTAAGCTGTCATTTATGTTGATTTACATTGTTAAAATATAGGGATATATAGGGAAATATAGGGAATATTATCTGACTACGTTTTGGTTAAAAAAATTACATGCAAGCAAATTAATTTTATCAAAAAAATTTAACTGCTACAGCGTTGCACAATTTTGTCACCGTTAATAGACATTAGAAATGTAACTGTAGTGGGTAGTGTCGTGTCTCTGACTTATCATTAAATGTGAAGACTGTTATTTTATCAAATCAATTCTCTGTAATTATTATTACGTGATTAAATTAATCATGTAAATTGAATTAACTAGGAAGTCGGGGCACCATGGAAAATGTTGGTTTACAGAGTCATAATTTTCAGAATATAACTCTTCAGATATTTTGATCAATTAGTATTTTATTAATGAATTCTTATTATTACCTTCCGTCAGTCTCATCTGAACGACGTAAAATTATTGGTTATCTGCACGAACCCAGCCTTTACTATGAATCATCCATACACCAATTGGCTTAATTATTTATTTACTAACTAATTAAACAATTACAGAATATACAATACATAATAACATTATACAGTGAATACCGTCCCTAGTGGACTAAACAAAAACAGCTTGGTTATAACACGATAGATTCAGAGAGAAGAGAAGGGGGTTTTGGAAGGAAGACTAAGGAACATGGGTCTCTATAGGACCTGGGAAGCTATTCTCACATAAATACATATGCCACTAACGATCGCTCATTCAGAAAAGTTATGCATTGTATTTATGTGAATGCCTGCTTTGATAGTTGAGCTGGTGATGTGAGGCTCTGGTTTGCCCAGTCAATGTCGCCGTTGTCCTTTGCAGATTGTTCCGGGTTGTCGTGTGAGAGGTTCACATGGCCCGAAAGGTTAATCTCACAATGGAGATTCATATAGTTGAAATTAGCCCTTTTCAACGTGGAGGACGAGTCCTCCCGTTATTTGGAACTGAGGTGACTTTTCGTCACGGGGCTTTTATAGCAATGTAGAAAAGGGGTTGGTTCATCATTTCCAGCCAATGTCTCTTCACTTGGACGTGGCCGCTGAGTGAGCACCAGTTTACTTATGAAAACAATTCTCTCATTTAGAAGACTGAATATCACATTACAACATTTCGCAAATAGTTTCATCTTTACTCATTCATTTTATACAATAATTAGATGCAAGCCTCATAACTGAAGAACCTGTATAAACAGAGTCAGGTTAATGTGGCTGTATTGTCTTTCATGAGGTCGCAAAACATGAAACAAAATGGACCGGGTCGTAGCTGGCTTCTCCACCGACCGTTTCCACATTCTCCAGAATAAGAATATTGTTCAATTCTCAAATTCTGGGATACAGTAGAATTTGGCGGGAGAGTTCCTTTGATCTACTGTGACCCTCTCTCTCCCATATTGCATGGTCAGGGAGACAAGCGTCTCTGCAAGGAATTTACGACGGGGTTGTAAAGTGACCCCCTCCTAACAGTAGAGGGAGGGGGGGGGGGTTGTTCACATCTCTGCTAGCCAATTCACTGAAAGGGCTAGCGTTATCACAGTAGGTTGTCATGAACCTTCAGCACTCCAGCCGGTGAAGCTCCAGTATAAAAACGGACAAATCGGCGCTTATGACAAATTATATTTTAATTTGATTGGATTTGGCAGCTCTAACACAGTTCCACCTCAGACATCGCCAAAACAACCGCTATGCGAGGATCTGAAAGAATCTATCCCTTAGTTGATGGGCGCCTTACAGTCTCTACTCACCGTCAAAGTCAAAGTCAAAGTCACCATTATTAGTCAGTTGTACAACCGAATGCCTTCAACTGAAATATGTCTTCTGCATTTAACCCAACCCCTCTGAATCAGAGAGGTGCGGGGGGGCTGCCTTAATCGACATCCACGTCTTCGGCGCCCGGGGAAAGCTCTAACCGGACATCCTTATTAGGATTGTGGTTAGGACGTTTGTCTTTGGATCAGGTGATCTGAGTTTGCAGCACGCTATAGGGACCTTGTGCTACTCACCTGATTCATAACACTACAGTACCTTCCTATATTCTTTGGGGGTCCATTCCAAAGACTCCTCTGATACCGAGTAACCCTAGACCGTATGGAGTATTACTCCCCTCCTGTATTCTCCCTCAGGACAAGGTGAAGCCAGGCCACACAGAGAGAATGTCCGGGAACACTGAAGCAGTTCTCAGAGTTCCTAGGAACCTAGTGACAAGGTATGACACACTTCTATTGGATAATCACCGCACTGTCAATTATGTAAATGAGACTCCACCACGCTAATGGTTCTGATTCATCCAAAAGAGAATAAAACAAGGGTACCGGTATTCAAATTCGAAACTGGAGGTCCGGAGTACTGCTGGTTTTCTGTTCTACCTGATAATTAATTGCACCCACCTGGTGTCCCAGGTCTAAATCAGTCCCTGATTAGAGGGGAATCACCCACCTGGTGTCCCAGGTCTAATTCAGTCCCTGATTAGAGGGGAATCACCCACCTGGTGTCCCAGGTCTAATTCAGTCCCTGATTAGAGGGGAAGACTAAAAGCAGACGTGGAACTGGCTTTGAGGTGACTCACATGGTGACTACCAGGTGACTACCAGGTGACTACCAGGTGACTCACATGGTGACTACCAGGTGACTACCAGGTGACTACCAGGTGACTCACATGGTGACTACCAGGTGACTACCCGGTGACTACCCGGTGACTACCAGGTGACTACCCGGTGACTACCCGGTGACTACCCGGTGACTACCAGGTGACTACCAGGTGACTACCCGGTGACTACCAGGTGACTACCAGGTGACTACCAGGTGACTACCCAGTGAGGAAAGGGGAGCGCTCAGATGTCTGCAATGATCTTAGAAGTTCAAAGAGTGTTGATTGTGCAAATTTATTTATGTTCTCAATAAACATTTGGAGAAATAATATAGTTTACATGTTGTCAACAGTCAAAACCAATCTGTGTTTTGACCCATAGTTACTCACACATCGGTTTTGTTGCTAAACAACCAACCCATCTATGAACGGACAAAAAAATATGATTAAATGAAAGGTTAAATAGTTGAGTTATTCTTCTCCCTCAGTAGGCTCTTGGTTGTTACTTGTGACGAGTCAGTCTAACGACCATTATAAGGGCCATATCCATTGGACTCACTGGCAAGCTGCAGACAATGGAGAGAGAAAAAAGCAGACTGGTTGTTTAGCTCCATCTCACAGACAATGCATTTCATTCAGCTTGAATTTGTCAGTGGTAGAAAAGGCTGGAAAGCACCCAAACTCGTAGTAGATAGCTATCATTTCATGTTGCGTGATCTGAGTTGTGTGTGCGTGTGCATCTATGCTACTGTCACTCACGGCTATGGAGGACTTGACGGCCTGCAGCTGGAAGAAGACTCTTCCTCCTTCCTCTGGACACACCGTCCTCATCTCATCTTTCGTCATCCCCAGTAGCAGGGCTCCGTTCAGCACGCTCAGGCTACGAATCGTTCTAATGACAACATAAAGCTCTCATAAGCATAGAAAACACCACAACAACAACACCATCACAACACCACAACAACACCACAACAACAACACCATCACAACACCATCACAAAAAGGTTGTTTAGCACAATGTTTTCCATCCTCCAGTCTGTGGACCTGTGGGCTCTGTTGACCTGTGGGCTCTGTGGACCTGTGGGCTCTGTGGGCCTGTGGGCTCTGTGGGCCTGTGGGCTCTGTGGGCTCTGTGGGCTCTGTGGACCAGCGGCGGTCCATGACATGTTGATGACCGGTCTCTGAGGCAGTTTTACAGTGCTAGTAAGCAGAGCCACCAAGGAGGAAAGATCATAGTTTGTTGTCCATGTAATGTCTTACATTTTGGAGAAGGCCTTGTATTCCAGCCAGGCTTTCACCTCTGCAGGTCTGGACTGCATGTTGAGGGGTGGAGGGGAGCGCACCTCCTGGCCCTCATCCCAGGGTCCCCCTCCATCCAGAGGCTCTAGAACGTTCTTAGCAACGTGACCCTCCTCACCCCGTTCATTACGGACCCTCCACCACTGCCCCGACTTGTCTACGACCTGGAAACACACAATTTACAACTGTAGATCAATGTATGTTTATTTTCACAGATATATTTTCCTAATGTTGCAAACCATTTATATCTATTTTGTTATTTTGATTCTGGTTTGGTTGACATTCAGTGCTACTCTTTTTTTTAATCCATATTCAGTCAATGAGATGGAGGACATTTATCAATGGCCTGTGTTCCTTATAGGAGCCATGGGCATAATCCTAAATCAGACACCCACCTGACCTACCGCTCCCTTCATAATGCTCAGCTCCTGGGGGTTCAACCCTAACCCACCTGACCTCCCGCTCCCTTCATAATGCTCAGCTCCTGGGGTTCAACCCTAACCCACCTGACCTACCGCTCCCTTCATAATGCTCAGCTCCTGGGGGTTCAACCCTAACCCACCTGACCTCCCGCTCCCTTCATAATGCTCAGCTCCTGGGGGTTCAACCCTAACCCACCTGACCTACCGCTCCCTTCATAATGCTCAGCTCCTGGGGGTTCAACCCTAACCCACCTGGACCACCTCTCCCTTCATAATGCTCAGCTCCTGGGGTTCAACCTAACCCACCTCACCTACCGCTCCTTTCATAATGCTCAGCTCCTGGGGGTTCAACCCTAACCCACCTGACCTACCGCTCCCTTCATAATGCTCAGCTCCTGGGGGTTCAACCCTAACCCACCTGACCTCCCGCTCCCTTCATAATGCTCAGCTCCTGGGGGTTCAACCCTAACCCACCTGGACCACCTCTCCCTTCATAATGCTCAGCTCCTGGTGGTTCAACCCTAACCCACCTCACCTACCGCTCCTTTCATAATGCTCAGCTCCTGGGGGTTCAACCCTAACCCACCTGACCTACCGCTCCCTTCATAATGCTCAGCTCCTGGGGGTTCAACCCTAACCCACCTGACCTCCCGCTCCCTTCATAATGCTCAGCTCCTGGGGGTTCAACCCTAACCCACCTGGACCACCTCTCCTTTCATAATGCTCAGCTCCTGGGGGTTCAACCCTAACCCACCTGACCTACCGCTCCCTTCATAATGCTCAGCTCCTGGGGGTTCAACCCTAACCCACCTGGACCACCTCTCCCTTCATAATGCTCAGCTCCTGGGGGTTCAACGCTAACCCACCTGGACCACCTCTCCCTTCATAATGCTCAGCTCCTGGGGGTTCAACCCTAACCCACCTGGACCACCTCTCCCTTCATAATGCTCAGCTCCTGGGGGTTCAACCCTAACCCACCTGGACCACCTCTCCTTTCATAATGCTCAGCTCCTGGGGGTTCAACCCTAACCCACCTGGACCACCTCTCCCTTCATAATGCTCAGCTCCTGGGGGTTCCTGGCCAGAAAGTCATAGATCACACGCATCCTCACTGGGGCCAGCTCATTGGTGCTGCAGAGGAAACAGAGAAACATAACGTAACAGCAACGTAATAGCAATGTTATGACAATGTTAGAAGAACGTAATAGCATTGTCATGACAATGTAATAGCAACGCAAAGGGACAATGACAAAAAGTAACACAATGCTTTTACCCACTATAGAATTACTGAGGATACTGTCATCAAAACAGCATAGCTGCTTTAAGTGATGCCGTAGCTTACCGTGAAGGAGGTGGAGAGTTCATCATGGGCTGTGACAGTCAATGACAATAAAGCAATGAGAAACATAATGTAATAAGACACAGTTTAATGAATGTTTGATGGATTCTGAAGCTTCTGTCCTTGTCAGTCTTACCTCTTCAGGCCGCTGCATGTATTGGCTGTTGCTCCTGCTCAACTGCCTGCCCTGAGAGAACAGAGGGGTTACCATGGGATAATGATATATAACATTGCTTCTTACGGCTTTAACAAATGAGGATTGGGGACCTTCACTGCTTTAACAAATGAGGATTGGAGACCTTCACTGCTTTAACAAATGAGGATTGGGGACCTTCACTGCTTTAACAAATGAGGATTGGAGACCTTCACCGCTTTAACAAATGAGGATTGGAGACCTTCACTGCTTTAACAAATGAGGATTGGAGACCTCCACCGCTTTAACAAATGAGGATTGGAGACCTTCACTGCTTTAACAAATGAGGATTGGGGACCTTCACTGCTTTAACAAATGAGGATTGGAGACCTTCACTGCTTTAACAAATGAGGATTGGAGACCTTCACTGCTTTAATAAATGAGGATTGGGGACCTTCACTGCTTTAACAAATGAGGATTGGAGACCTTCACTGCTTTAACAAATGAGGATTGGAGACCTTCACTGCTTTAACAAATGAGGATTGGAGACCTTCACTGCTTTAACAAATGAGGATTGGAGACCTTCACTGCTTTAACAAATGAGGATTGGAGACCTTCACTGCTTTAACAAATGAGGATTGGAGACCTTCACTGCTTTAACAAATGAGGATTGGAGACCTTCACTGCTTTAACAAATGAGGATTGGAGACCTTCACTGCTTTAACAAATGATTGAAATCCATATGGCATTTTATTAGATGTTTTTATTGTTACCTCATCAGGCATCTGTTGCATCATTTCCTTTCTGGGGGGGGCGTATTGGCTGTTGCTCCTGCTCAGGCCCCGATTGTCTGCTGGTGGGACAGGCTGTGGCGGCTGCCAACCATCATAGAACTCTGGGTTGTAGGGCGGGATCATGTGACCGTCTGGCCATTTGGACCTGGTACAACAAACACAGGAAACCAATGAACACCTCCTACTGAAAACAAATCACCTCGCTGGCTAGTTGCTGACCCTGCAAACGAGGCAGGCTTAATCAACCACTCATTGTATTTGATAGAAAACAAATACTATTTGAACCCAGGTCTGATAGAAAGCAGATACGAATTGAACCCAGGACTGGTTATATACAGTTCCTAACAAGTGAACCAACCCACATACACTACATGACCAAAATTATGTGGACACCTGCTCGTCGAACATCTCATTCAAAAATCATGGGCATTAGTATGGAGTTGGTCCCCGCTCTGCTGCTATAACAGCCTCCACTCTTCTGGGAAGGCTTTCCACTAGATGTTGGAACATTGCTGCAGGGACTTACTTCCATTCAGCCACAAGAGCATTAGTGAGGTCGGGCACTGATGTTGGGAAATTCCTCCTCCACCAAACTTTACAGTTGGCACTATGCATTCGGGCAGGTAGCGTTCTCCTGGCACCCGCCAACCCAGATTTGTCCGTCGGATTGACAGATGGTGAAGCGTGATTCATCACTCCAGTGAATGCATTTCCACTTCTCCATTGGCGGCAAACTTTACACCAGTCCAGTCAACACTTGGCATTGCGCATGGTGATTTTAGGATTGTGTGCGGCTACTCGGCCATGGTAACCCATTTCATGAAGCTCCCAACAAACAGTTATTGTGTTGACGTTGCTTCCAGAGGCAGTTTGGATCTCGGTAGTGAGTGTTGCAACCGAGGACAGACTATAGCACTCGGTGGTCCCATTTTGTAAGATTGTTTGGCCTACCACTTTGCGACTGAGCCGTTGTTGTTCCTAGACGTTTCCACTTCACAATAACAGCACTTACAGTTGACCGGGCGGCTCTAGCAGGGCAGAAATCTGATGAACTGACTTGTTGGAAAGCTGGTATCCTATGACGGTGCCACGTTGGAAGTCACTGAGCTCTTCAGTAAGGCCATTCTACTGCCAATGTTTGTCTATGGAGATTGCATTGCTGTGTGGTCGATTTTATACACCTGCTGACAGGTGTGGCTAAAATAGCCAAATCCACTAATTTGGAGGGGTGTCTAAGGGCTAACGGCTGTCACCCAGGAGCCTTCACAGCTGGTCCAGTTAGTTAGAGGTTAGGGGTACTAAGGAAAGGGATAGGGGTACCTAATTACTTAGGGGTACTACGGAAAGGGATAGGGGTACCTAGTTAGTTTGTTTGTTAAAGGTCCTAAGGAAAGGGATAGATGATACTTAGGGTTGGAATATAGCTATTTAGGAAAGCAGAGGGGTCTCCAGAGCTAGTTGAAGGGATACCTAGGTATGTTCCAGCTGTCTACCAGCTAGCAGGGCGCTCCAGAACTGGTTGTGTTAGTTAGTTGTTAGGAGTAGTCAGGTAGGGGGATATAGGGGTACTCAGGAAGTGGTTATGGGGTACTAAGGGTAGTTTACCTGGGGATGTTCCAGCAGTCTCCCAGGGCCCTCCATTTCTGGTCCTCCTCTGGGGTGACTACCTGGCTGAGCAAGATGAGGGCTGGCTCTGTTAGCAGGGGGGTCAGGACAGTGGGGGGCAGGTCAGGGGGGTAGTCGCACACCAACTGGAAACAAGACAACGACAGGAGGGAGGAATGAGTCATCCAAACACTGTGGGACAGGTTTACCGGACAGTCTCCTACAACCATTTTTGGATCTTATAAATTAATGATATTTACCCATTGATTCTTGAAGAGTATTATTTATAGATACCTCATGAGCTCAGTTCAACTGTTGTCCCCCATCAGAACCCAAAATATAAGCTTGTTTTACACCAATATTTGTAAACAATGTACATGTAAATAAACACTGTATAGCCTCATAACATGGTTAAAACTATAATATTGATATCATGGAGGGTCAGTCCTTGCATCCATAGTTCTGTCTATTAATCTGAGAGTGGTTGTATTTCTCCAGGCCCATCCTTCAGCTTTTAACCAAAACAGAGGAGAGGTAATCTTCTTCGTTATTGTTTCAATTAAGGATTCTAGCTTCAAGCCTACTCTTGAATTAAAAGGCAAATGAATCAGTCCAGGGAGTAGCCTAGGCAACGGGTCCCTTATCCTTCTTAGTGATGGCTGCTTGGTGCTGGACAGACGCTCACCATGCCCAGAGTGGAGAAGAGAATGTGGACAAAGTCAGCAGCGCTAGGGTTCTGGATCTCTCCATTCAGCTTTCCCTGGAACAGAAAAGGACCAATGATGACAGAGCTTACCGAGCACAAGAATCAATGAGGAACACATATTCCCGATGAACACAGAAAGATGAGTAAAGTTCAGCAACAATGGGCTGCGTTGAAATCCGTACTGTACAGCAGAGTTTCCTCAAACACACCTCAGGAAACTAGTTGTACAGAGTAATTCAACAGCATACTTTATTTTCAGGTAATATGATAATACCATTATGTCTGATTAATGGTATGAAACTATAAAAAACCTGAGGTTAATTAAATCAACACTTAGTTCAAGTGAACGTCTGCCATCGTATGATTTTTGATAGGAGGTAAACATACCAGCAGGTTGAATCCATACTTGATTTTCTGAAGACAGGCGACAAACTCCTCCCAATGTGGCAAGCTGTAAGCTACAGAAAAGGACAAATTATTATTTTCCAGTATAGAAACCATAGCAAATCTGTTATCAATATTTCTGCAGAGCATCAGTCCTTTACCCTAGTGTTTCCTGGCCTCATGCTAACTTCCCGTCACTCATTGTCATGTTTGGCTTGGCATTTACTGTAATGGAGTTTGCAAGACCACAAACAGATCTGGGACCAGGCTAAATGTCAACAAACAGATCTGGGACCAGGCTAAATGGCAACAAACAGATCTGGGACCAGGCTAACTGGCAACAAACAGATCTGGGACCAGGCTAAATGTCAACAAACAGATCTGGGACCAGGCTAACTGGCAACAAACAGATCTGGGACCAGGCTAACTGGCAACAAACAGATCTGGTACCAGGCTAACTGGCAACAAACAGATCTGGGACCAGGCTAACTGTCAACAAACAGATCTGGGACCAGGCTAACTGGCAACAAACAGATCTGGTACCAGGCTAACTGGCAACAAACAGATCTGGGACCAGGCTAACTGGCAACAAACAGATCTGGGACCAGGCTAACTGTCAACAAACAGATCTGGGACCAGGCTAACTGGCAACAAACAGATCTGGTACCAGGCTAACTGTCAACAAACAGATCTGGGACCAGGCTAACTGTCAACAAACAGATCTGGGACCAGGCTAACTGTCAACAAACAGATCTGGGACCAGGCTAACTGTCAACAAACAGATCTGGGACCAGGCTAACTGTCAACAAACAGATCTGGGACCAGGCTAACTGTCAACAAACAGATCTGGGACCAGGCTAACTGTCAACAAACAGATTTGGGACCAGGCTAACTGGCAACAAACAGATCTGGGACCAGGCTAACTGGCAACAAACAGATCTGGGACCAGGCTAACTGGCAACAAACAGATCTGGGACCAGGCTAACTGGCAACAAACAGATCTGGGACTAGTGTTTCCCACAATGATTGGAAATAAATTTGACTTCACCGTTTGGCTTTGAGCTTTTCTTCTTCTTCTTGTTCTTCTTGTTCTTCTCTTCATTGTGAGCGGATACTTTCCCCATGAAGAGCTCCACGTCGTTCAGCACATGGTTTAAAATGTCCTACACAGACAAATAACGTACGAACATCGAATGACTGAGAAACACTTTTAAATGTACTCGAAAATGGGTAGCCGGGAATCCAAACAGAACAGCACTTAAAGTTTGGTATAACAGGCTAGGGAACAGATAGCCTGGTTAAACCAGACAGAACAATGCACTTAAAGTCTGGTATAGCAGGCTAGGGTCTTGGGGTGAGGCTGGGTCTGGGGGTGAGGCTGGGTCTGGTTGATGTTTCTGAGGCTGGGTCTGGGTCTGGGGGTGAGCCTGGATCTGGGGGTGAGGCTGGGTCTGGGGCTGGGTCTGGGTGTGAGGCTGGGTCTGGGGCTGGGTCTGGGGGTGAGGCTGGGTCTGGGGGTGAGGCTGGGTCTGGGGGTGAGGCTGGGTCTATGGGTGAGGCTGGGTCAGGGGGTGAGGCTGGGTCAGGGGTGAGGCTGGGTCTGGGTGTGAGGCTGGGTGTGGGGGTGAGGCTGGGTCTAGGGGTGAGGCTGGGTCTGGGGGGTGAGGCTGGGTCTAGGGGTGAGGCTGGGTCAGGGGTGAGGCTGGGTCTAGGGGTGAGGCTGGGTCAGGGGTGAGGCTGGGTCTGGGTGTGAGGCTGGGTGTGGGGGTGAGGCTGGGTCTGGGGCTGGGTCTGGGGTGAGGCTGGGTCTGGGGGTGAGGCTGGGTCTGGGGGTGAGGCTGGGTCTATGGGTGAGGCTGGGTCAGGGGTGAGGCTGGGTCAGGGGTGAGGCTGGGTCTGAGGCTGGGTGAGGGGGTGAGGCTGGGTCTAGGGGTGAGGCTGGGTCTGGGTGTGAGGCTGGGTCTAGGGGTGAGGCTGGGTCAGGGGTGAGGCTGGGTCTAGGGGTGAGGCTGGGTCAGGGGGTGGGTGTGGGGGTGAGGATGGGTCTAGGGGTGAGGCTGGGTCTGGGGGGTGAGGCTGGGTCTAGGGGTGAGGCTGGGTCAGGGGGTGAGGCTGGGTCTAGGGGTGAGGCTGGGTCAGGGGGTGAGGCTGGGTCTGGGTGTGAGGCTGGGTGTGGGGGTGAGGCTAGGTCTGGGGTGAGGCTTGGGTTGAAGCTGGGGGTTGTGTGTGTTGTGTTGGGTAACAGACACCGTACTGACTACACTCCTCTCTGTGTGTCAGTGTATTTGGGGCTGAGGCTGAGGGTGGCGGTGAGGGGTTAGGGTGTTGGGTTGGGTAACAAGACAAGGTACTGACCACACTCCTCTGTGTGTCCGTGTATTGAGGCTGGGGTTGGTGGGGCTCTTGGTCTCTAGCTCCATACTGCTGTGACCCTCCGTATACCTCCGGACTGTACAGTGGCTCCTGTGACCTTCCGTATACCTCTGGACTGTACATGGGCTCCTGTAGTGGGCTGTAGACTGGAGTGGGAGGGAAGCTCTCTGGAACACACACGGATAAAGACAGATCTCAACCTCAGGCATTAAACTAAATTTTTGCAGTGAAGCATAAACGGAAATTCCTTGCCGCCTTCTCAAAACTCATTGGAGGATAAGGTCCGAAGGGAGGGACCTTAGCATCACTCCTTTAATGCAAAGGGAGTCCAGGAATGGAGGAATCAAGGAGTGGAGGAATCAAGGAATGGAGGAATCAAGGAATGGAGGAATCAAGGAATGGAGGAATCAAGGAGTGGAGGAATCAAGGAATAGAGGAATCAAGGAATGGAGGAATCAAGGAATGGAGGAATCAAGGAATGGAGGATTCAAGGAGTGGAGGAATCAAGGAGTGGAGGAATCAAGGAATGGAGGAATCAAGGAGTGGAGGAATCAAGGAGTGGAGGAATTAAGGACAGGAGGAATCAAGGAATGGAGGAATCAAGGAGTGGAGGAATCAAGGAAAGGAGGAATCAAGGAGTGGAGGAATCAAGGAATGGAGGAATCAAGGAGTGGAGGAATCAAGGAGTGGAGGAATCAAGGACAGGAGGAATCAAGGAATGGAGGAATCAAGGAGTGGAGGAATCAAGGAGTGGAGGAATCAAGGACAGGAGGAATCAAGGAATGGAGGAATCAAGGAGTGGAGGAATCAAGGAGTGGAGGAATCAAGGACAGGAGGAATCAAGGAATGGAGGAATCAAGGAGTGGAGGAATCAAGGAAAGGAGGAATCAAGGAGTGGAGGAATCAAGGAGTGGAGGAATCAAGGAGTGGAGGAATCAAGGAGTGGAGGAATCAAGGACAGGAGGAATCAAGGAGTGGAGGAATCAAGGAGTGGAGGAATCAAGGAATGGAGGAATCAAGGACAGGAGGAATCAAAGATTTGACGCCTTGTACACTTTTCAGACAAAGCTAAAGACTGACCATTCTCCCTGCCGTTCCTGTTGCCGTACAGCGGGGCGGTGCGGTCAGGGGGAGGAGGGGTCCTCTCCTGTAGCATCATGGGAGGAGCAGGACCAACGGGCCAGAAGCCATTCCCATTCGCCTGTTGACCAATGATGTTCCCCAGATTACTCCTGAGAAAGAGAGAGGTTCAGGGTGTGTGTTTGTGTGTGTGTGTGTGTGTGTGTGTGTGTGTGTGTGTGTGTGTGTGTGTGTGTGTGTGTGTGTGTGTGTGTGTGTGTGTGTGTGTGCGTGTGCGTCTTGGCGTATTCTGATGTCGTACTGGTGTCTACTTGGTTCTCTGCGAGGTTCAGGATGAGGAGCATTGGCGTTGTGTTGGACAGCTTTGTCCAGGTCTTCTCTGATATGCTCTGCCTAAAGGAACAGACAGAACAATCTCCTATTTACACAAGATTCGTCTCATTAAGACACTGCTAGGTGACGGCAGATGGAGCGTTAGCACTGCGCTGGACAGCCCTGTCCAGGTCTCTGATGGGTTCTGCCTAGAGGAACAGAGAGCACCACCCTGGCTCAGGATACTTCATACACTACACCACTACATCCAGGGCTGGAATGGGGGTTGAGGAGGAACTCATGGAGCACAGTTCCCAACGTGAAATCATTTTGACATTAATAAATACATAAAGGGTACTATGAGCTGGATTCTTGCAATTCTCACAGTGGTGAATTCCGAGTGATTTTTTTACTAATTCCAGCCCTGATTATTTCAAGATATTCTCCTACCAAAAGGTTAAGAAGTACTATATCCACTCATTCACTGATGTTTCCCAGAGTTAGACAGTGGGATGAAACACACTTCACATCTCTACCAGAACAAAAAACAGCATGTGTTTAACTTGTCGGTATTAGCTGAGGTTATGGTCAAATCTGTGACTTGTCCATGTACAGTGACCTTAGGGTGGCGGAATCTGTCTCACTCACCCCGACCTCTTCACACTGGAACATGAAGACTTGAGGGATGCGTTTGTTGCGTTCCTTGACCATAACGGTGAGCAGGGAGTTGTAGGCACAAGTGTCCAACACAGCCTTGGTCTGGACTACACTTCCCAGAGACACATACTCCAGCTCTGCCTGTAGAGAGAACAGAGGGGTAGAGAGAAGGTGAGCAGGTAGTTGTAGGCACAGGTGTCCAAAACAGCCTTGGTCCTGAACTACACATCCCAGAGGGCACAGACTCCAGCTCTGCCTGTAGAGAGAATTTTAATGCCGCGTTCACGTGCTAGTCGGAACTCTGAAACTTGCTAACTGGTTGAAAGCGGCATGTGTAAAACTACAACCAGTCCGTTAGCAAGTCAGAAACGCCAGAGTTTCCTAGCATGTGAATGCGACAAAAGTCACACAGACTTCATAAGATTGCCTGGATACCGATGAGGTCAAGCTAATACAGGTTATACAATACCCAACATCGCTGTATCTGACATCATTATGGTGCTCCAAACCCATGCCCCTCTATACCACACATATGAATAAGGGATCTGAACTTTGATCTCCACATGATGAGTGTTGTTTGTCACCAGCATTAGACACAGACAGGAACAATACAGACACAGGCGTACAACAGACTGACATGTCTGTTAGTGACAATGCATCTATTAAAGAGACAGTACCTTGGACTCCATATGCAAATAACAATAGATGCATTGTACATGGTCTTGAGACAGGTGACAGTTGGCTACCTTGGTCTCGATGTCGTTGAGCTGAAGGTATCCTCCCTGGACCTCCAGGATCACCTCCTGTCCCCAGACACGGCCCTTAGCCTCCAGCCTCTGCAGCCTGGTCACACAGTCATCCAGGCTGCGCACCTCCTGGCCGTCCAACTCACACGTAAACAGGTGCTGGGATAGAATGCGAGACAGGTGGTGTTAAGCAGAGTTATAGGGAGACGAGACTCTTATTCTACGTGACAGACCAGAGCCGCCACAATACATTTCAATCTGAATGTTCTGTATCTCCCTTACCTCCACCCTGTACTGGAAGTTGTCCGGTTCTTTGTTGATCGTTTCAGAATACTCCTTCCTTTGCACTGAAATATTGAATTGAACCAATTGGCCTAGCGCACACTGAAAGACTGAACTGAACCAATGGGCTTAGTGGTAAACATGATTGAGGTGTGAACTATGAACTCACTGTATATCGACTTGGCACTGGGCCTGGACATACTGGACCTCTGAGAGGGTGGATCCTCTTGAGGGAACCCTCTGCAACACACACACACACACACACACACACATATTACTAACTCTGCTGTGTACTTATAGGCCAATACATTATTATTGTATGTCGTCTGACACTAGATCAACAAGCATCTGTAGAGTGCAGTACGTTAGGCAATGTTCAGATCAACTAACACTAAAGGAAGTATTAGGACTGCCACTCAATATAATGTATCATTTATATTGTAAAAGGGAGTGTGTAGTTTAGTACAGTTCGTTTCCTGAGGACGCCCATGATATATAAGGAGGTTGATCGTAGCACTACTGTCTTTCCTTGCCCGGATCTAGCAACCCACTTAATAATCAAGACGACGAGTCTACAGGTGTATACTGTACCTTGGTTGAGAGGGAAACTGCCCACTATTATTCCTGAACATTTTTATATTTTTTTTGAATCGTGACGTCACCAACCTGCAAAAGGGCAAAGATCATGGCAGTGTATCAGCAGGTTTAGTGAAACAGTGTGTGACCGTGGCCTGCTTTGATCACAGGACAGGAAAGAGATGTACAGGCAACCAGCCATAGAAAACAGAAGTACCACGCATCACAGAACGATGACCATTCAACTCTAGTTCTATAGAAGCTCACACACACACACACACACACACACACACACACACACACACACACACACACACACACACACACACACACACACACACACACACACACACACACACACACACACACACACACACACACACACACACACACACACACACACACACACACACACACACACACCTTTATTTCTGACTGAGTGATCAGTCTTACAAGCCAACAGTTATTAGGAATCCAGAAATGTGCCAATTCAACTGACTTAGTCAAAAGGAAACCGAGAAGGAACAGGCTGAGTTACACAATGCACTTTGCATCAGTCAGACACTAGTTAATCACTACCAAAGGATAAAGAATATATAACACTTGCTATCACCTCGGTTCACACACCAGTACATATCCCATACAACAGGTGAATGGTTAAGGTTACGGTGTTTGAGCTCAGATAAACATGTTGACAAGTAAGCAAATCACGAATGAAGTAATTCTTGAAATGTGAAGTGATCATCATTGATAGTTGGCCTAGAAATCAAAGGAATATTTCAGGTCCAATCATTCTCGTCGCAGAACATTTCGACAGCAATACAAATAGACTGATAAGGCCTTATAAAATAGGGCATGGCAAGACCTCAAAACATACCTCAATGTTGTATTCAGTCAGCAGCTGACATACCTCAATGTTCTATTCAGTCAGCAGCTGACATGCCTCAATGTTCTATTCAGTCAGCAGCTGACACACCTCAATGTTCTATTCAGTCAGCAGCTGACACACCTCAATGTTCTATTCAGTCAGCAGCTGACACACCTCAATGTTCTATTCAGTCAGCAGCTGACACACCTCAATGTTGTATTCAGTCAGCAGCTGACATACCTCAATGTTCTATTCAGTCAGCAGCTGACACACCTCAATGTTCTATTCAGTCAGCAGCTGACACACCTCAATGTTCTATTCAGTCAGCAGCTGACACACCTCAATGTTCTATTCAGTCAGCAGCTGACACACCTCAATGTTCTATTCAGTCAGCAGCTGACACACCTCAATGTTCTATTCAGTCAGCAGCTGACATACCTCAATGTTCTATTCAGTCAGCAGCTGACACACCTCAATGTTCTATTCAGTCAGCAGACGGTTGAACCGCAGTCTTCCTCCTTTAAAATGGGTTGTATGTCTGTGAAATTGACCTAGGAAAAAAAGGCAGGCTTAGTCCCAGCTCACCTTGCCAGGTACCACCACAGTAGCTAACCACCACAGCAATATAGCAACCAGTTCATAACACATTTACTACCTTCCAGGTTGACAATAAAAACTATTTCCTTACTGGCAAAAAAAAAGATGTGGTCACAAAATCAATATTTACTAGAGATATCAGTGATAAATATAAAAATGTTGATTCTGTTATAGAGCTAAACAAATTCAGACTGCAATATAAAGTGCATTCGGAAAGTATTGACACCCCTTCGACTTTTTACACATTTTGTTACGTTACAGCCTTATTCTAAAATTTATTCAACTGTTTTTTTCTTTCTTCCTTCATCAATTTTGGGGCGGCAGGTAGCCTAGTGTTTAGAGCGTTGGGCTAGTAACCTAGCTGGATCGAATCCCCAAGCTGACAAGGCAAAAATCTGTTGTTCTGCCCCCTGAACAAGGCAGCTAACCTACTGTTCCTAGGCCGTCATTGTAAATAAGAATTTGTTCTTAACGGACTTCCCTAGTTAAATAAAAGGATAAATAAACATCTACACACACACACACACACACACACAACCCAATAATGACAAAGCAGGTTTAGAAACAAATTTATTACAAATAAACTGAAATATCACATTTTACATAAGTATTCAGACCATTTACTCAGTACTTTGTTGAAACACATTTGGCAGCGATTACAGCCTTGAGTCTTCTTGGTTATGACGATACAAGCTTGGCACACCTGTATTTGTGGACTTTCTCCCATTCTTCTTCGTAGATCCTCTCAAGCTTTGTCAGGTTGGATGGGGAGCGTCGCTGTACAGCTATTTTCAGGTCTCTCCAGAGATCATCGTTTGGGTTCAAATCCGGGCTCTGGCTGGGCCACTCAAGGACATTGAGACTTGTCCCTCCTGCATTGTCTTGACTGTGTGCTTAGGGTCGATGTCCTGTTGGAAGGTGAACCTTCGCCCCAGTCTGAGGTCCTGAGCCCTCTGGAGCAGGTTTTCATCAAGGACCTCTCTGTACTTTGCTCCGTTCATCTTTCCCTCGATCCTGACTAGTCTCCCAGTCCCTGCCACTGAAAAACATCCCCACAGCATGCTTCACCGTAGGGATGGTGCCAGGTTTCCTCCAGACATGACGCTTGGCATTCAGGCCAAAGAGTTCCATCAGACCAGAGAATCTTGTTTCTCATGGTCAGAGTCTTTTTAGGTGCCTTTTGGCAAACTCCAAGCGGGCTGTCATGTGCCTTTTACTGAGGAGTGGCTTCCGTCTGGCCACTCTATCATAAAGGCCTGATTGGTGGAGTGCTGCAGTGTAGTGCCTTAGACCACTGAGTGGCGCAGTGGTCTAAGGCACTACATTGCAGTGCTAGCTGTGCCACTAGAGATTCTGGGTTCGAGTCCAGGCTCTGTCGCAGCCGGCCCCGACCGGGAGACCCATGGGGTGGCGCGCAATTGGCCCAGTATCATCTGGGTTAGGGGAGGGTTTGCCCGGCAGCGATGTCCTTGTCCCAACAGACACTAGCGACTCCTGTGGCAGGCTGGGCACAGTGCACGCTACACAGTTGCCAGGTGTACGGTGTTTCCTCTGATACATTGGTGTGGATAGCTTCCGGGTTAAGTGGGCATTGTGTCAAGAAGCAGTGCAGCTTGGGAGGGTTGTGTTTCAGAGGACTCACGGCTCTCAACCTTTGCCTCTCCCGAGTCTGTACAGTAGTTGCAGCGATGAGACAAGACTAACTACCAATTAGATATCAGGACATTGGGGAGAAGAATAGGTAAAAAAATATCTAAATCAATTAAAAAAGATGGTTGTCCTTCTGGTAGGTTCTCCCATCTCCACAGAGGAACTCCAGAGCTCTGTCAGTGACGAAGGCCCTTCTCCCCAGATGGCTCAGTTTGGCCGGGCGGCCAGCTCTAGGAAGAGTCTTGGTGGTTCCAAACTTCTTCCATTTAAGAATGATGGAGGCCACTGTGTTCTTGGGGACCTTCCATGCTGCAGGCATGTTTTGGTACCCTTCCCCAGATCTGTGCCTCGACACAATCCTGTCTCAGAGCTCTACGGACAATTCCTTCGACCTCATGGCTTGGTTTTTGCTCTGACATGCACTGTCAACTGTGGGACCTTATCTAGACAGGTGTGTGCTTTTCCAAATCATGTCCAATCAATAGAATTTACCACATGCGGACTTCAACCAAGTTGTAGAAACATCTCAAGGATGATCAATGGAAACAGGATGCACCTGAGCTCAATTTCAAATCTCATAGCAAATTGTCTGAATACTTATGTAAATAAGGTATTTCCTAATTTTATTTGTAATATATTTACAAACATTTCTAAAAACCTGTTATCACTTTGTCATTTTGGGGTATTGTGATGTCATTTTGGGGTATTGTGTGTAGATTGATTGAACAATTTAATCCATTTTAGAATAAGGCTGTAATGTAACATGTGGAAAAGGGTCTGAATACTTTCCAAATACACTGTACATGAATAACTTTATTCCAAAGCTTATTGTCCTGTCTTGGTCTCTCCCGCATTACTGCATCTTTATACAGTAGACATTTCAGTACATACATATACACACAGTCTCTTAAGCATTCATTTAGATTTAGTACAGCACTATTACCTGGGAATGTAGCTTGTGTCCTCAGCTCACTGTTCCATGATCAAGCCTCTTATATTCCAATAGTGGCATACAGGTTCCAAGACGAGCATCCGACACAAGCCAGAGGTAAAAAAATAATATTATCCTTGACTTCCTGCTCTGAAACGCCACGGTCAAAGTCCACCTGCAAGGGTGTATTCAGTGAGGTGAACATTTCACGTTGATCGGAAACATAACCAGAGCTTGTGTCTGTCCTGTATTACATAGTCATATCTGTCCCAACACATTCCCATCGCTAACGTAACACACTCTTAAACATGTCCCAGCAGTGACGAAGAATGGCCAGCCCCACAGATAAATGTGTCCCAAACAGCACCCTTTATAGTGCACTACTTATGACCAGGGCCCATTACATAGGGTGTCATATGGGACACACACACATCTAGTTTCTATAAGGGTCATTAAGGCTTGATGGAAAGCAAGTTTTGTACGTTATGAGTCCAAAGGTTTGGGAATGCCTGGCCGTTCTGTTGATAAGAGATTACAGGTGGAGAGATAAAGCGCACAAGACACAGGCAACGTAAAACCTCTGACGCCATCTTATCCAACAGTGTTTATGACCTACAGTACAGCTTTAGAATCTGTCGAAACTGGGTCTGGTATAACAACTTGCTGCCATTAAGCTGAGAAACAAATCCCAGATTGTCACTTTTAAACCAACAAATATTATCAACAGCATTATCAGCCAGTTAATAACGACAAACTAGAAGGTTAGTGAATAAAATTAACCTTTTATTTTATGATCAGTCGATGTGTATATACACTCATAACATGGACAGCGACAGAGACCATATCGTTAAGAGGAAATAGTTGATTTGTAATGAAAAGTGGCCATCAATGAGCTGGGGGTTCAGTGGCGACGGGTCTAGAGACAGTAACAGTGGTGAGTTACTTGGCGGTCTTAGCCTGCTGGACTTTAGCCAACACCTTCAGGTCTGTGATGCACTTGGCGAGACTCGCTTTCTCCTGAAAACACAGAATGAACAAACAGGGTTAGTCAGACAGAAAGGCAAGGGTCAAATTAATCAAGAATACATTTTTTTTTTTGAAGTCTAAATAAACCAAATTGCAGAGGGTTCAGCTGTAATTCTATTGCCCATCAATACAGCAACCACAAACTGCGGTCGACATTTGCCAAGTTCATATTGAGAACAAGCGGTCTACCTACTAGAAACACAGCACAGTGACTACCACTAGTGGAGAGTTTATACACAGTATGTCTCAGAGGTTCTTTTCTGGTCCACCTCCCACCTAGACACACAGACTATACACGGACTACATACTCCAGTCAAGTATGTAATATTCCCATCCGTCTCCCATCCCTAACCCACCTGCTGGGGAGCGTAATATTCCCATCCGTCTCCCATCCCTAACCCACCTGCTGGGGAGCGTAATATTCCCATCCGTCTCCCATCCCTAACCCACCTGCTGGGGAGCGTAATATTCCCATCCGTCTCCCATCCCTAACCCACCTGCTGGGAGCGTAATATTCCCATCCGTCTCCCATCCCTAACCCACCTGCTGGGGAGCGTAATATTCCCATCCGCCTCCCATCCCTAACCCACCTGCTGGGAGCGTAATATTCCCATCCGTCTCCCATCCCTAACCCACCTGCAGGGGAGCGTAATATTCCCATCCGTCTCCCATCCCTAACCCACCTGCTGGGGAGCGTAATATTCCCATCCGTCTCCCATCCCTAACCCACCTGCTGGGAGCGTAATATTCCCATCCGTCTCCCATCCCTAACCCACCTGCAGGGGAGCGTAATATTCCCATCCGCCTCCCATCCCTAACCCACCTGCTGGGAGCGTAATATTCCCATCCGTCTCCCATCCCTAACCCACCTGCTGGGAGCGTAATATTCCCATCCGCCTCCCATCCCTAACCCACCTGCTGGGAGCGTAATATTCCCATCCGTCTCCCATCCCTAACCCACCTGCTGGGGAGCGTAATATTCCCATCCGTCTCCCATCCCTAACCCACCTGCTGGGGAGCGTAATATTCCCATCCGTCTCCCATCCCTAACCCACCTGCTGGGGAGCGTAATATTCCCATCCGTATCCCATCCCTAACCCACCTGCTGGGGAGCGTAATATTCCCATCCGTCTCCCATCCCTAACCCACCTGCTGGGGAGTGATGCTGGTGACAACGTTCTTCTCCACCCAGTTAACCATGTGTTCCTGCTCCATGCGGCGGTGAAGGGTCTGCAGTGCGATCTGGTAGTCTAGCCTCTTCTTCACCTCGTTGGTCACCATGTGGACCCTCTCCCTGTGGTTGGTCTCCAGTAGCATGGCCACGTTGTTCTGAGGTGGGGTGTGGGGGAGGAGGACAGTGGAAGACATTAGTACACGATCTCATGTCAACATCAATTAATGCAGTACCTATCGCTTCCTCTGGATGTCAACAGTCTCGAGACAGTGTTCATTTTGGATGAATTAGACCAGAGAAGAGGAAACCAGGAAGTGTCTCATTTATGTCAACAATAGTGTTTTTTACCGTCTTTACCGATCAGTTTATATTCCGGTTGATTTATAATAGTAAATATACGTAAAAGTGTTCCTAAGGATACATTTAAAACTAAGATTGTTCTTGGACAAGTTTATAGGTATAAGATGAACGAGTTCTCGTCACGTTTCAATGGACTAGTGGAAGCTGTCGTTTCTGATTATAACGCGCAAACCAAATGGAGATTTATGGATAAAATACATTACTTTTTCTAACAAAAGAACCATGGATTGTCTTCATTGGACACTTAGGAAGACCTCAGCAAAAGTTCTTCAACAGGTAATTGATTTGTTTTCGCTGTGAAATGTGTTATGTGTGTGCCGTGATGGCTAATGGATTCATGGCTATGGGAAAAAAATATGAGAGGTGCTACCCTCAAACAATCAAATGTGCTGCTTTACCGTAAAGCCTTTTTGAAATCTGACAACGCTGTGATATTGCCAAGAAACAGAGCTTTTGATGAGTATGGAACACTTGTATATTGGTGGATGTTTAATAATTCAATTTTTGGATTTTGAATTTGGCGCCTTGCATTTCACCTGGTAGTGTCGGGATTGGGGCGCTAGCGCACAAGCAATCCCCAAGAAGTTAACAGATATTCTTCATTGAGAATGCTTTTTAATCAAGGTCTACCCTCAATTAAACTGGTGTCCAGGAAACCAGCCCTAGGAGTAGTCACACAGACTAAAGACCATATTCAATAGGTCTCTTATCAAATGCTTTTTAATTGGCTTGATTTCACTTCATTTGGGTGTGTGTGGTCGAGCCTAGGTTTTACCTCAGATTCAAACACGATCTTGAATGCATACAGGAGAGCCATGTTCTAACCTCCACCGGTAAACACTCACCCTCTTAGCGTCGAAGAGCATCTGTCGTCCCTCTGCCCTCCACTGCTCCTTCTTCTCGTCCTGGATGGCCTGAGCCAAGCTGGTCATGGCCAGGTCCTTCACTTCCTGAGCCTTCTGAACTTTCTCCTGCAAAAAAAGAAAAAAAACACACAGCCGACGTCAGAAGGTCAGGGTCACAGGTCAGCTATGAGACTACGCGCCTCAGGAGGGATACAGCATATGATGGACAGTTTGCAGTTCGGATCCATTTCCTCAAACATATGGAAATGTCTCAGGACTGGACGGCATTAAGGGAGGGGGGCAAATTGTAAATTCAGTAGAAATGTGTGTTGACATGGTGCATCTTTTAAGCTGTCCAGAGCACAACATGTATGATAAAGAACTCCTGCAATTAATGATCAAAAAAGCCAAACATACTCAGGAGGACAAATTCCCCACCTCGTTCAGTTTGTCGGCGAAAGCTGCAACGTCGGGGCCGAACTTCCTGACACCGTAGATGATGACGGTACCCATGCAGGCAGCAGCGAAGGTCTCATGGTTGATGATGTAGATCTCCTTGGAAAGGATGTAGGTGAGCAGCCCAGCACCCAGCACGTAGGGCCCTGGAGACAACAGGACAGGAGGGAGGTGAGCGTCAAGGGAAGAGCGGAGGAGGAGAGGAAGAAGAGGAGATGAGGGGGACGACGAGAAGGAGATGAGGGGAGGAGGAAAGGACGAGAGAAGAGGAAGAGGAAAGGGGAGTGAACGTTTATGGCCATTCAGGCAAACATCAATGATCACGCAGACAGAAATGGAATGAATAACGCTGAAGTTATTATTCTACATGAGGCAAGTTTGTTCTACATGTCATATTTCTATCTGAACGTTGCTCCAAGTTTGGGTAAGTTCTGCTGACCTGTAACTCCAGTCTTGGGGTACAGGAGCTGGAAGAGCTCCTCAGGGATGATGCCGTGGCGCGTCTTGCCTCCCTTCTCTGGCAGAGCGGGGACTGGGGCCTGGCTGTTGGGGGACGTGTGGAGGTGGGACAGCTGGACCAGCCTGGGAGGACAGACAGACGTCTTATTACAGGAACTACAGAAGAGACGGGCATGTAGATCTTCAACGTAGAGTGACCTTTATCATTTTGTCACCCTTATTTCCGTTTATATGTATATTTATCAAATACCAATGGTTTGACAAATCATATAAAACTACTGGACCATAAAAATGACATCTAGCGTCGTAAATTGGCATTTCTTGATTTGGTGCATGTAAAACACGCCAATGTATCTAGCTTCAGTTAGAGGGTTGGAAGTTATAACAACATAACAGGTGCATACCCAGCGCCGAGGGGACCACTGCTTTTTACAGCATTGGCTGGAAGAGGAGAAAACAACAGTCAATAGAATTGAAAAGACAAAATGTACACATGTTTTGAATGTCACAAAAAGTGTCAATGAAAGTAAACACGTGGAGACCGCGGCTGCTCGAGAGAGTGCCTTGTTGCTCCATTCTGAACATAATGGTAGAGATTAATATAGACTTTTACTTTTACGCAGTCAAACAAAGAGAATGTGCTTGTGAACTGTACACGCTGACAAAGCTTTAGCTAGCCAACGTTAGTCAGCCGTCAAGCGCAATAGCCATGACGTCGGCAAGCGTTACCGTGCCAGCTAGTTTGCAAGCTTCCAGAATTCAATATTGTCTCTAGCTTGCTAGTTACATGGTAGACAAGACCGCCCACTCTTGTTGCCGCTCAACTCTGTTGATCTGAAGTACATTGTGGCGTTGAGTTTTACTTGGCAAGCTAAATGAATAACTAGCTAGCTAGTTACCTAAATACTTAACAAATAGTAACTTCAGGAGGCCAATATGGGGCTCCCGAGTGGCGGAACGGTCTAAGGCACTGCATCTCAGTGCTAGAGGCGTCACTATAGATCCTGGTTCGATTCCAGGCTGTATCACAACCGGCCGTGATTGGGAGTCCCATAGGGCGGTGCACAATTGGTTTGTCCGGGGTAGGCCGTCATTGTAAAATAAGAATTTGTTCTTAACAGACTTGCCTAGTTAAATAAAGGTTAAATAACAATAATATCATTCAGGAACTTGCCAGATGTGTTGCCAACTGTCACTTAGCTTTGCAAACAGTTTGGTTTGTAGAGGTCGTGCAACAAGCTGAATGTACTTTACTGGTTGGTCCTTTTGGGTAGGTAGGAATGTGAGACAATATGTCCACAGGAAAGTATAATTACATCAACTGCGTTCAGGTTTAGAATTTTTACAATTATTAAATAGATAAGGACCGATCCTAAGTTTCAGCCAATCAGCTCCTTTGTTGTTCAACGCTAGGTGCCATTCCATAATGGCTACTGCTAGCTAGAATGAGGTCAAAAACTGCATTTGACTTAAACTAGCAGTCGTTCAATCTTCTCAGTGTAACAGTTGGGATAATGGGACAATTCAGAGTGCAACGAATTTCTCATCCCTGGACTAAAGTATGTTTTCTGAGCCATATGTAGCTTCGGCTCCACCGTGTCTACATCTAGACAGAAATGTGGTCTGACCCTAGTGCGGTTGTAAACAAGCGGGTCAGATGTGCTGGCTAGCCAAGGGCAGAGATCAGAGGCTAGTCTGGTTTAGGTCAATTCGTTAGTGGCTAATAGAACTAATATCGCAAAAACAATGACTTACCTTGACATTTAGCTAACTATTTCGAAACCTGTGCAATACCTACCCAAACTGGATAAACTAATAATATTTTGCAAGTAACATTTATAGTCGCATTTATACTAGCGGTCGTTAGTCCTTGCTAGGTTTGCATGTTGCTCCATTCAATGTGACTGCGGCCTTCTTCTCCTGACTTTACCCTTCAGATTCACATTCAAGTCAGCCACACTGCGTGGCATAACTACTGCTATTTCAAATCAATCTCATGTATAAAAGGGTTGGCATTGCATACCTGACAGGAAAACGAGCCTAGACAGCATGGTTGAACGACAAAAAGGGCCAAGTCCTTGGTTAACTGGGCACTGCTCTCTTCGTGCCCTTCTACTGCAAAGAGCCACACGAATGGCGGACGAATGGGAAAGCCTTGGCAAACGTCGCGAGACTTTATGCCTTCGTTAAACGGGATTTGTGTGGTCCGGGTCAAATCAAATTGTCCGGTTGTTCAATGTTTTAGTCACTAGGTGGCGCACAAGTAACAGATTTGACTTTTCGCTGCATGGGATATTAGTTAAAGCTCCTAAATATAGTTGCAGTCAATGATGGGAAAGGTACCCCAATTGTCATACTTGAGTAAAAGTAAAGATACCTTAATAGAAAATGACTCAAGTAAAAGTGAAAGTCACCCAGTAAAATACTACTTGAGTAAAAGTATTTGCTTTTATCAAAAGTAAATGCTAAAATGTACTTAAGTATAAAAAGTATCAAATTCCTTATATTAAGCAATCCAGACCGGCACCACTTCATGTTTTTTTAATTCACAGGGCACACTCCAACATAAAGGAAACGTGTGTTTAGTGAGTCCGCCAGATCAGAGGCAGTAGGGATAACCAGGTATGTTCTCTTGATAAATGTGTGAATTGTAACATTTTCCTATTCTGCTAAGCATTCAGAATGTATCGAGTACTTTTGGGTGTCAGGGGAAAATGTACTGAGTAAAAAGTTGTCAAAAATATAAATAGTAAAGTATAGATACCCCACAAAATAAACTCCTTAAGTGGCACTTTAAGCAGGAACTTATCAGTCAGCCCCCAAAAACTGCTAAATACTCTGGAAAGAAAAACAGTTGTGATATCAGTGACACATCCAAGTCAGAGGCGTTGTGGGCGGAGTTCGGGGTGACCCTTAAGTCAAATCTGCCAGGGTCAAAAAGGGCAAAAGACTCTGCAAAGGTCAAGGACGACAGTTGTGTCATCTGCAACGAAGCCACGTCTTTTAAATGAAATTACGTTGAACCAACGTTGGACTAGACATTGTAATTGTGCCCAGTGGGTTGGCTTATGACTTCTAGGAACTACATCCATTGGATGTCCGTTGATTATGGCTTGAAGAACAAGAATAACCAAAGATGACCTGGTTGAACTGGACAGCAGTGAATTGGTAAGAAAAGAGAAATGGTATTCCTTAGCTTACCGTCTGTCACACCAGCCTTCCACTCCTGTCCAGCTCAGGCGTTCGTCGCCGGCCTTCTAGCTGCTGCCGAACCTACTGCTGGCAAACGCCCTTCACTCATCAACCCCGGACTTGTCTCGTCATCATTACACACACCTGGTTCCAATCCCAACTCTATCACTGTATATATACTCCCTCTGCCATTTCTCGGTCATTGTAAATGTTACTTGTTTTCCTGAGAGGAATCGCTCCTACTATTGAGCACTTTATATTTGGCGCTTTGGGTTCGCCCTGTGCCTTTTGTTTATGAAGATATATTTTGAGCACAACAGCGGTTGGGTTTCGTCCCGACTTTGTTCTACGGTGCTTAAATCAGTTCAGTAGTTCTGAACCGGCGACTGCCTCCTGCCTGCTCCTCTCTACACCAGTGACACCGTCTACTGTACACGTCTATTGTCTCTATCAATATATTTGAAGTTTATCTTGTTGGCCTTAGACCTTTTTATCCTTCTTTTCAGACGATCCTGAGCTCATTTATTAAGGCAATGTTATTATAGCTTAATTACAGAGTCCCTTCATTGTTGCTTTTCCTTTATACCAGGCCTCAGTATGGAGAGAGCAAACACCATTAGGAGAAAAAAACGAGATGAAACTACCAGAAAACAAGAGGCAGTTTCTCCACTTTGACCCTGCTTGCCCTGACTCCTAGATCCCAGCTCTAAGGAGGACTCCCTGAAGGATGAATGACTATCCCTGCTTGCCGTGACTCCTAGATCCCAGCGCTGAGGACTCCCTGAAGGATGAATGACTATCCCTGCTTGCCCTGACTCCTAGATCCCAGCGCTGAGGACTCCCTGAAGGATGAATGACTATCCCTGCTTACCCTGACTCCTAGATCCCAGCGCTGAGGACTCCCTGAAGGATGAATGACTATCCCTGCTTACCCTGACTCCTAGATCCCAGCGCTGAGGACTCCCTGAAGGATGAATGACTATCCCTGCTTGCCCTGACTCCTAGATCCCAGCTCTGAGGACTCCCTGAAGGATGAATGACTATCCCTGCTTACCCTGACTCCTAGATCCCAGCTCTGAGGAGGACTCCCTGAAGGATGAATGACTATCCCCGCTTACCCTGACTCCTAGATCCCAGCGCTGAGGACTCCTCCCTGAAGGATGAATGACTATCCCTGCTTGCCCTGACTCCTAGATCCCAGCTCTGAGGAGGACTCCCTGAAGGATGAATGACTATCCCTGCTTGCCCTGACTCCTAGATCCCAGCGCTGAGGACTCCCTGAAGGATGAATGACTATCCCTGCTTGCCCTGACTCCTAGATCCCAGCGCTGAGGACTCCTCCCTGAAGGATGAATGACTCTCCCTGCTTACCCTGACTCCTAGATCCCAGCGCTGAGGAGGACTCCCTGAAGGATGAATGACTATCCCTGCTTGCCCTGACTCCTAGATCCCAGCGCTGAGGACTCCTCCCTGAAGGATGAATGACTATCCCTGCTTACCCTGACTCCTAGATCCCAGCTCTGAGGAGGACTCCCTGAAGGATGAATGACTATCCCTGCTTGCCCTGACTCCTAGATCCCAGCGCTGAGGACTCCCTGAAGGATGAATGACTATCCCTGCTTACCCTGACTCCTAGATCCCAGCTCTGAGGAGGACTCCCTGAAGGATGAATGACTATCCCTGCTTACCCTGACTCCTAGATCCCAGCGCTGAGGAGGACTCCCTTGGGGAGTCCCTGGCCCAGTTGGCTGTGTTGGTGGAAGAGGAGGAGCACATGAGTGTGTTGCTAGAGGTACCAGAAGAGAAGGAGGAGCTGGATGTATTGTCAGAGGAGTCAGAAGAGTTGGAGGAGACCCTGGTGCAGTTGGCTGTGTTGGAGGACATGCTAGTGGAGGAGGAGGTGGAGGAGGAAGAGAGGGAGGCGGAAGAGGAGCATATTGGGTCATCACAGAAGAAGCAGTTCTCATCGGGAGAAGGAAATCAAGTTGAGGAGCAGCTCCGTCACACTCAGGACCCACTACAGCTGAAAGCGAGATGTGAGGGAGGAGGGGCTAGTGTAGGAGGGGCTAGAGAAGGAGAGAGAGGTAAGGGAGGAGGGGCTAGTGGAGGAGGGGAGAGAGGTGAGGGAGGAGGAGAGAGATGGAGGAGGAGAGAGATGTGAGGGAGGAGGAGCTACAGGAGGAGAGAGAGATGAGGGAGGAGGGGCTACAGGAGAAGAGAGAGGTGAGGGAGTTTATTTTTATTTTTACAGGGACAGTGCACATTAATTAACGTTTCACGCTCATTTTCAACCGCAGTTCCTGGGAAGGTTATTAAAAACATTTACAATACAGACAATCATTGAGCAGTGAGCACACGCAGAGCAACATAGGACAAGCAAGACATTGCATGCAGACAGAGAAACATAGGACAAGCATGACGTAGCATGCAGACAGAGAAACATAGGACAAGCAAGACGTAGCATGCAGACAGAGAAACATAGGACAAGCAAGACGTAGCATGCAGACAGAGAAACATAAGAGAAGCAAGACGTAGAATGCAGACAGAAAAACATAGGACAAGCAAGACGTAGCATGCAGACAGAGAAACATAGTACAAGCATGACGTAGCATGCAGACAGAGCAACATAGTACAAGCATGACGTAGCACGCAGACAGAGAAACATAGGACAAGCATGACGTAGCACGCAGACAGAGAAACATAGGACAAGCATGACGTAGCATGCAGACAGAGAAACATAGGACAAGCAAGGCGTAGCATGCAGACAGAGAAACATAGGACAAGCAAGACATAGCATGCAGACAGAGGAACATAGGACAAGCAAGGCGTAGCATGCAGACAGAGAAACATAGGACAAGCAAGGCGTAGCATGCAGACAGAGAAACATAGGACAAGCATGGCGTAGCATGCAGACAGAGCAACATAGTACAAGCAAGACGTAGCATGCAGACAGAGAAACATAGGACAAGCAAGACGTAGCATGCAGACAGAGAAACATAGGACAAGCATGACGTAGCATGCAGACAGAGAAACATAGGACAAGCATGACGTAGCATGCAGACAGAGAAACATAGTACAAGCATGACGTAGCATGCAGACAGAGCAACATAGTACAAGCATGGCGAGCACGAGACAGAGAAACATAGGACAAGCATGACGTAGCACGCAGACAGAGAAACATAGGACAAGCATGACGTAGCATGCAGACAGAGAAACATAGGACAAGCAAGACGTAGCATGCAGACAGAGAAACATAGGACAAGCAAGACATAGCATGCAGACAGAGGAACATAGGACAAGCAAGACGTAGCATGCAGACAGAGAAACATAGGACAAGCAAGACGTAGCATGCAGACAGAGAAACATAGGACAAGCATGACGTAGCATGCAGACAGAGCAACATAGGACAAGCAAGACGTAGCATGCAGACAGAGAAACATAGGACAAGCAAGACGTAGCATGCAGACAGAGAAACATAGGACAAGCATGACGTAGCATGCAGACAGAGAAACATAGGACAAGCATGACGTAGCATGCAGACAGAGAAACATAGGACAAGCAAGACGTAGCATGCAGACAGAGAAACATAGGACAAGCAAGACGTAGCATGCAGACAGAGAAACATAGGACAAGCATGACGTAGCATGCAGACAGAGAAACATAGGACAAGCAAGACGTAGCATGCAGACAGAGAAACATAGGACAAGCAAGACGTAGCATGCAGACAGAGAAACATAGGACAAGCATGACGTAGCATGCATACAGAGAAACATAGGACAAGCATGACGTAGCATGCAGACAGAGAAACATAGGACAAGCATGACGTAGCATGCAGACAGAGAAACATAGGACAAAAAGCAACAAAGTGAGTTATACATTTTTTTATTGATCACCTCTAATCATCATCTGAACTGGACCAATAACTGTAAATAGAATGTACAGATGTTCAATTCAGTTGCGAAATGAATAATTTACACACAAGGAAGGGGAACCGTGTGTGTGTGTGTGTGTGTGTGAGGAGCTGCAGAACGAGCTGGAGGCCGTGGAGGCAGAGTGCCAGTCGTACCAGGTCCGTCTGACGCAGCAGCGCAGTGATCTCCCTCCCTCTAGTGTCCCCATAACCCACGTAATGAAATGCATTTCGTAAATATGCCCCTGACGGCCCAGTTACATCCACTTTGAAGTAAATGTTCGTTTTTATTACTGTGCTTCAGTACAGGTTAACGTCTTAAAGATGTTTCTAGAAGCCCTGTTTCTTGTGGCTGACTGTGTGTGCTCCTGCTGCTGCACCTGTCCGCGGTGATGGTGGCCATCTTGTGGGCGTGGCTCCCTCCTTTCAGGGACCAGGTCCAGGACCTGTACTCGGCTGTAGAGGAACACAGAGGGCTATCTACTGCAGGCAGCCTCAGCACAACACTCTGGCTGTTTCAAGCCTATCTGGCCACAGCTCTCTGGCTGCTTCAGGCCTATCTGACCACAGCTCTCTGGCTGCTTCAGGCCTATCTGGCCACAACACTAGCCAGAGTTCCAGGTTGGTGTATGCTCTCTTGCCAACTCTATGACATGGAGGCTCTCTTGCCAACTCTATGACATTGGAGGCTCTCTTGCCAACTCTATGACATTGGAGGCTCTTTTGCCAACTCTATGACAGAGGTGGCTATCTCCTATGAAAAAGGAGGCTCTCTTGCCAACTCTATGACATTTGAGGTTGTCTTGTCAACTCTATGACATTGGAAGCTCTCTTGCCAACTATGACATTTGAGGTTGTCTTGTCAACTCTATGACATTTGAATCTGTCTTGCCAACTGTATGACATTGGACTTGGCGAGACAGTACAAAGAGATCTGGGACTCAGGCTACCACAGCACAGCTCAGGAATAGGAGTTTGTTTGGTGTAAATTAGGAGTTTCTGTTCAGATATTAAACATGTATTTAATTTGTATCTCAGAACTGTTGGGTTCCTTTATAGATTAATGATGACTGAGAATTAGTAGGTTTTTTTATTTTAACTTTAAAGTCACTGCATATAGTTTGATTTATAGTACTTCAATTTTTACAATATGTTATTATGCAAACTCAGGGACTAAAATTACAATCTACTGCCTATATGCATCAATATGTAATATTTGTTCAATATCTGTGTTTAAAATGATTATATTTGGCAACATATTTTTTACTTGGACAAAAATCGTGCAGTTCATGAAAATCAGTTAATAAGGATTCTGTTTGTTTGATAAACAAAGTACTGGATGGGTGTTTCCACACTTATATGTTAATTATTTTCCTTACATTGTTTTCTAACTAACTCAGCTACAAACTACTACTTTTTGTAGAACTTGAATAAAATGCCTGGAAGATTTAATAATATGCCGAACCATGTCCAACGAGTTGTCATTTTTTTTGTTGCCTTAGTTGTAAAATAAGATTTAGAAGGAACTCTATTAAAGACATCAAATCAGGAGGTGCCTGGAGGGGCCGACTGCTTCTGTTGTGGAGTCTCTGCAGAAAGATCGTTTCAAATTAAAATTATTCATGAAACAATGATACTGTCACTGTGAAATCTGTAGGCTAATGTTCTTACATATATATTTTTGGGGTAGTAGAAAAAGAGATTCACTGGCAGGATAGCTGCATTAATACCTCACTTCCAAATATTTTCAAGTTGCCGGACCATGGATGCCCGAAAACAGAATTTGTTGCGGAGACTGCACATCGTCTGTGGCCATTACACCGATGATGATTAACAAAAAAAAACGAGCTGCTATGTACAACAGCCAGACTGTGACCCATTGTGTACGAACTGACACGTGACATTCATGGACGTTAATCATTGATTGACATGTGGACGGTCTGAACGTCCACAGAAGTTGATTATTGGGCTGGCCGTGCGAGGCCTTGATTTTGACATCTATATAATACATTTAAAAGTCGTCTTTTATTCATCTTTTCAAAGCTATTTTTCTGGCTGGTTTTCACACAGCAGCATCCAGCATCGAAGTAATACATTTTCAATTGTGTTAGTTGTGTTATTATTACAAAATGTTACTAATATAGCAACACTTGTACACATAAAAAAGCATCAAATAATACATATGATAAGGATATTGTAGGCTACTGTAATAAATATATCTCAAGGGAAGATGGACACAAGAGAAAAGCCTTATCTGGGAAGACATAATATCTCATGAACTGCCAGCGTGGCAGTTGGCATTATATACCCAGATGCCACCTGAGCAGATCCAATGACCGATCCTTCCATAGTTGGCTCTACTGATCATTATGGTTCCACATTGGCCTTACAAATAACAGAAATCTCATGAAAACTTTGAATATAAGATAATACAGTGCATTTCGGAAAGTATTCAGACCCCTTCCCTTTTTCCACATTTTGTTACGTTACAGCCTTATTCTAAAATTGATTAAATAAAAATGTTTACCTCTTCAAACCACACACAATACCCCATAAAGACAAAGTGAAAACCGGTTTGTAAAAAATTAGCAAATGTATTACCTTATTTACATAAGTATTCAGACACCTTGCTATGAGACTCGAAATTGAGCTCAGGTGCATCCTGTTTCCATTTACCTTGAGATGTTTCTACAACTTGATTGGAGTCCACCTGTGGTAAATTCAACTGATTGGACATAATTTGGAAATGCACACACCTGTCTATATAAGGTCCTACAGTTGACAGTGCCATGTCAGAGCAAAAACCAAGCCATGAGGTCGAAGGAATTGTCCGTAGAGCTCAGAGACAGGATTGTAGCGAGGCATAGGGAAGGGTACCAAATAAATTCTGCAGCATTAAAAGGTCCCTAAGAACACAGTGGCCTCCATCTTTCTTACATGAAAGAGGTTTGGAACCACCAAGACTTTTCCTAGAGCTGGCCGCCCGGCCAAACTGAGCAATCGGGGGAGATGGTCACTCTGACAGAGCTCCAGAATTCCTCTGTGGAGGTGGAAGAACCTTTCAGAAGGACAACCATCTCTGCAGCACTCCACCTATCAGGCCTTCATGGTAGAGTTGCCAGACGTTGGTAGAGTTGCAAGGCACGACAGCCCACTTGGAGTTTGCCAAAAGGCACCTAAAGGGCTCTCAGATCATGAGAAACAAGATTCTCTGGTCTGATGAAACCAAGATTGAACTCTTTGGCCTGAATGCAAAGCATCATGTCTGGAGGAAACCTGGCACCATCCCTATGGTGAAGCATGGTGGTGGCTGCATCATGTTGTGGGGATGGTTTTCAGTGGCAGGGACTGGGAGACTCGTCAGGATCGAGGGAAATATTAGTGGATTAAAATAGAGAGAGATCCTTGATGTAAACCTGCTCCAGAGTGCTCAGGCCTTCCGACTGGGGTGAAGGTTCACCTTCCAACAGGACAACGACCCTAAGCACACAGCTAAGACAACGCAGGAGTATCTTTGGGACAAGTCTCTGAATGTCCTTGAGTGGCCCAGCCAGAGCCCAGACTTGAACCCGATCGTACATCTCTGGAGAGACCTGAAAAAAGCTGTGCAGCGACACTCCCCATCCAACCTGACAGAGCTTGAGAGAATCTGATGAGAAGAATGGGACAAACTCCCCAAATACAGGTGTGCCAAGCTTGTAGCGTCATACCCAAGAAGACTTAATGCTGTAATCGCTGCCAAAGGTGCTTTAACAAAGTACTGAGTAAAGGGTCTTAATACTTATGTAAATATTTATGTATTTATGTTTGAAATGTTTTATACATTTGCAAAAAAATATCTAAAAACCAATTTAGTCCATTTTAGAATAAGGCTGTAACATAACATTTTAAAAAAGTTAAAGGGGTCTGAATACTTTTGAATGCACTGTATTGAAATAATACATAATGTATTGAAATAACACATAATGTATTGAAATAATACATAATGCATAATGTATTGAAATAGCGGTATGAGCTAGGCTCCTTTCAGAACTTATCACAATACAGATTACCAGTTTTCCCCTCACAAGCAACAACCCTGTCTGAAACGCCTGATAAAATCACAACATTTCTCAACAAACAGCGTTTGTTACAGGGACTTCACAATGGGTTTTGCCATGATGGATAAAGAAGATGACATGTACCACTGACAGACAGTCTTGCATTGTACAACACCTGTCCAGTATGCTAGTTTCAATGTCAAGTATCTTATGTGATTTGTCTTATAACATAACTATACCTTATTACACATTGGGAAAGCATAATACATTTGATAACAACCGACACGGCCCGCTACCAAAACCTGCGGGCTCACCTTAACCGCAGCCAACGTGAGTAAAACATTTAAGCGTGTTAACCCTCGCAAGGCTGCCGGCCCAGATGGCATCCCTGGCCGTGTCTTCAGAGCATGCGCAGACCAGCTGGCTGGTGTGTTTACGGACATATTTAATCAATCCTTATCCCAGTCTGCTGTTCCCACATGCTTCAAGAGGGCCACCACTGTTCCTGTTCCCAAGAAAGCTAAGGTAACTGAGCTAAATGACTATCCCCCGTAGCCCTCACTTCCGTCATCATGAAGTGCTTTGAGAGATTAGTCAAGGATCATATCACCTCCATCCTACCAGACACCCTAGACCCAATCCAATTTTCTTACCGTCCCAATAGGTCCACAGATGACGCAATCGCAATCACACTGCACACTGCCCTAACCAATCTGGACAAGAGGAATACCTATGTAAGAATGCTGTTCATCGACTACAGCTCAGCATTTAACACCATAGTACCCTCTAAACTCGTCATTAAGCTCAAGACCCTAGGTCTCGACGAAGCCCTGTGCAACTGGGTGCTGGACTTCCTGACGGGCAGGCCCCAGGTGGTGAGGGTAGAAAACAACATCTCCACCCTGATCCTCAACACTGGGGTCCCACAAGGGTGCGTTCTCAGCCCTCTCCTGTACTCCTTGTTCACCCATGACTGCGTGACCAAGCACGCCTCCAACTCAATCATCAAGTTTGCTGACGACACTACAGTGGTAGACTTGATTACCAACAACGATGAGACGGCCTACAGGGAGGAGGTGAGGGCCCTCGGAGTGTGGTGTCAGGAAAATAACCTCTCACTCAAGGTCAACAAAACAAAGGAGATGATCGTGGACTTCAGGAAACAGCAGAGGGAGCACCCCCCCTATCCACATCGACGGGACAGTAGTGGAGAAGGTGGAAAGTTTTAAGTTCCTCGGCGTACACATCATGGACAAACTGAAATGGTCCACCCACACAGACAGCGTGGTGAAGAAGGCGCAACAGCTCCTCTTCATCCTCTTCAACCTGAAGAAATTCGGCTTGTCACCAAAAACACTCACAAACTTCTACAGATGCACAATCGAGAGCATCCTGTCGGGCTGTATCACCGCCTGGTACGGCAACTGCTCCGCCCACAACCGTAAGGCTCTCCAGAGGGTAGTGAGGACTGCACAACGCATCACCGGGGGGTAAACTACCTGGCCTCCAGGACACCTACACCACCCGATGTCACAGGAAGGCCAAAACGATCATCAAGGACAACAACCACCCGAGCCACTGCCTGTTCACCCCGCTATCATCCAGAAGGCGAGGTCAGTACAGGTGCATCAAAGCTGGGACCGAGAGACTGAAAAACAGCTTCTATCTCAAGGCCATCACTAACATTGATTGGCTGCTGCCAACATACTGACTTAAATCTCAAGCCACTTTAAACAATTTATTATATAATGTTTACATATCCGACATTACTCATCTCATATGTATACACTGTACTCTATACCATCTACTGAATCTTGCCTATGCCGTTCGGTCATCGACTCAAATCTCTAGACACTTTAATAATTAAAAAGTGGATGTTTTTTTTTTTTTTTTTTTTTATTTCACCTTTATTTAACCAGGTAGGCAAGTTGAGAAAAAGTTCTCATTTACAACTGCGACCTGGCCAAGATAAAGAAAAAACATTGACACATACAACACAGAGTTACACAAGGAGTAAAACAAACAAACAAACAGTCAATAATACAGTAGAAAAAACAAATCTATATACAAAGTGTGCAAATGAGGTAAGATAAGGAAGGTAAGGCAATAAATAGGCCATGGTGGCAAAGTAATTACAATATAGCATTTAAACACTGGAATGGTAGATGTGCAGTAGATGAATGTGCAATGCAAAAAAACTGGGGTGCAAAGGAGCAAGATAAATAAATAAATACGGTAGGGGATGAGGTAGATTGGTTGGGCTATTTACAGATGGGCTATATACAGGTACAGGGGTGTAATAAATGCATCACTAGCCACGATGCCCCTTATATGTTTACATATCCTACATTACTCATCTCATATGTATATACTGTACTCTATACCATCTACTGCATCTTGCCTACGCGGTCAGCCATCGCTCATCCATATATTTATATGTACCTACTCGTATTCATTCCTTTACACTTGTGTGTATAAGGTAGTTGTTGTGAATTGTTAGATTACTTGTTAGATACTACTGCACGGTCGGAACTAGAAGCACAAGCATTTCGCTACACTCGCATTAACATCTGCTAACCATGTGTATGTGACAAATTAAATTTGATTGATTTGATTTGTCGGCTACTGTATAAAACAAAGGAGCAAAATGGCATGGGACGTTAATGACGTTTTTTTCTGTTTGAAGTTATACCAGAGACATGTACACATCTTTCCCCCCGTCATAATACAACAGACTGTGAAACAGTGATGGAAAAAGTACCTAATTGTCATACTAGTTACCTTAATACCTTAATAGAAAATGGTTCAAGTAAAAGTGAAAGTCACCCAGTAAAATACTACTTGAGTAAAAGTCTAAAAGTTTTTGCTTTTAAATATACTTAAGTATCAAAAGTAAACGTAATTGCTAAAATATACTTAAGTATCAAAAGTAAAAGTATAAATCATTTCACATTCCTTATATTAAGCACACCAGACGACACCATTTTAAATGTATTTATTTTATTTATGGATAGCCAAGGGCACACTCCAACATTCAGACATAATTTACAAATTAAGCATTTGTGTTTAGTGAGTCCGCCAGATCGGATGCAGTAGGGATGACCAGGGATGTTCCCTTGAAGTGTGTGAATTGGGTAATTTTCCTGTCCTGTTAAGCATTTAAAATGTAACGAGTACTTTTGGGTGTCAGAGCAAATGTATGGAGTAAAAGGTACGATATTTTCTTAAGGAATGTAGTGAAGTAAAAGTAGTCAAAAAATATAATTAGTAACGTACAGATACCTCAAAAAAACAATTTAAGTATTACTTTAAGTTATTTATACTTAAGTACTTTACACATAACAAATGATGTCAGCCTAACGTCTTTTCAACCAATAGTGCCATTTTGGAACATGCCTGGAATGTTGTAAAAACAATAGCATCACTTGCAAGACAAAATATCTAGTTAACTAGCATGGTAGCAGTTGGCATTAGTTACACGCCATGTATTCCAAATGCCATGTGAGCCAATCCTTCCATAGTTGGCTTGACCTTTATGGTTCCCCAGTCTGACCTTTATGGTTCCCCAGTCTGACCTTTATGGTTCCCCAGTCTGACCTTTATGGTTCTGCCGTTTGTGGTAAAACATTACATTTACTGGAAAAGTCCACAATAGTCTCACAAATGACAGAAATGTCATGACAACTTCCAGAGCTGGTTTTCCAGACACAAATTAAACCCAGACTTTCATTTGAGGAGTGCTTCTTAGTCCAGGACTAGGTTTAATTTCATCTGTCCTGGAAATCGGCCCCAAATGTTCAAAACAGTACAGCTGAAATAGTCTCCTATCAGAACTTACCACGATCAAGAGGAGCGGTATTCCCTTCACAGCCTTGAACAATCTTATCTGAAAATCGTGACAAAAATAAACAAAAGTCATTCAATATTTTTTTTTTTACATATTATGTATACACTTGTATGGTGCTGTAAAACATGGATATGAGGTTAAAGTGAAGGGCCCCTTTAAAAATATATTTTTTTTATTTAAATCCATTTTAAGTTGTAATGTCTCTACTTGTTGAGCTTTTATTGTTTGATAAAAATGCTTAAAATATCATGTGCTGTAAGACGTTTTCAAATACGATGGTATTAAAATGAATCCACATAGTATTTCATGGTAGAAGCGTATAATGATAACTGTAATGCAAACAAACAGATTCTTTCTAAACTGGTGAAAATAAACACTAAAGTGTGAGAAAAAATACACTTAAAACATCAGACAAACCCACGTTTTGTCAAAGAACCTGAAACGATTTACTTAAAATATGCACAAAAAATATATACTTTTACTTAAAGACAGAGTTTCCTTACTCAGCGCTACCAACGGGATACTATACACTTTATTGCCTAGTAAATCATTGACAGAATTGGCCATAGACCCATAGTGTATTCCTTAAACACTACAGAGTGAAATCTATTTTCTTTACTAGAGGAGCTGAAAAACACAACTATTTCCTTGTACCTTAACTACCCTCTGAAATCTTCAAATGCAACATCTAACGGCTACCATGCATAGGGTGAACATATTTAGTTGGGGGTTCTCGGCCAGGGGCTGATCATAGTCGGGGGGTCCTTGACATGAAAAAGTTTGAAAACCCCTGATCTAGCTCACAGATTGAGAAGAATGATAGCCAGTCTTTTATTCATAGTCCTAGTATCATATGGCTCTCTCTCTCTGGTCTATTGTTGGGCAGCACTCCATCTTTGAGACAATAGTCAGTCAGAAGCAGAACTTTCTGAATGTGTGATGGAAGTCCATTGTGCCTGTGTGTGTTCAGTGGCGTATCCAGCTTGGTGTGTGTGTGTAGTCAGTAAGAAGCAGAAGTTTCTGAATGTGTGATGGAGTCCATTGAGCCACTGTGTTCAGTGGTGTAGCCAACGTGGTGTGTGTGTGTGTAGTCAGTCAGAAGCAGACGTTTCTGAATGTGTGATGGAGTCCATTGAGCCACTGTGTTCAGTGGTAATAGCAAACGTTTCCAGATAGAGCTCCATTCTGAATTTCCCACTGACACAGCACAACAGACCCCTGCCCTCTGCACCCTGTCTGTGTCCCAAATGGCACCCTGTTCCCTATATGGTGCACTACTTTTGACCAGAGCCCTATGGGTAAAAGGCAGTAGGGGCTAATGGAATAGGGTGCCGTTTGGGACGCAGATTCCCATGTCTATGTTACCTGTATGTTCCCAATATACCACAGGACAGGACATTCAGGAGACGGCTCTTCACTCCACTAGGGCTGACCTACCTGAGAAACTGGCACAGAGGGTAAGAGATATTCTGATTTCATATGAGTAATATTAATGATGTCTAATTTCATGAATATTACAGATTATTACGCAATATGAATTACATAGTATACAACGGAAATATATACTTTCAGCCGCAGATGATCTAGTACAAACTTAGTTATGGATGACTATCTATAACCCCAGACAATTACAGGCCAAAGAAAATGTTTTGATGTCACAATTCAAACATAATTTTGAGCAGCTCTACTGTGTTTACAGAATTCCTATTCAAAACAGAATGAAGTGGCCAGTTCTTGTGACGTGTTTTGTGGGACTGTGGCACGTTGTAATGTCACTGAAAATCTGTGCCTTTAACGTTCAGAGCTTCGGGGAGGCGAAAGCTAACAACAAAAAGGTTATGGGAATTCTGATCAAGGTAGGTGTAAGAGACAAGAACTGTGAAGACAGCTACCACTAAACAACTAAAACTAACAACTAAACTAGACAGCTACAATTAGACAACAACAACTAACAACTAAACAACTACAACTAAACAACTAAACTAGACAGCTACAACTAAAACAACTAAACTAGACAGCTACAACTAAAACAACTAAACTAGACAGCTACAACTAAACTAGACAGCTACAATTAGACAACTACAACTAACTAAAGAACTACAACTAAACAACTAAACTAGACAGCTACAACTAAACTAGACAGCTACAACTAAACTAGACAGCTACTAATAAACAACTAAACTAGACAGCTACAACTAAACTAGACAGCTACAACTAAACTAGACAGCTACAACTAAACTAGACAACTACTAATAAAACAACTAAACTAGACAGCTACTACTAAACTAGACAGCTACAACTAAACTAGACAGCTACAACTAAACTAGACAGCTACAACTAAACTAGACAGCTACAACTAAACTAGACAGCTACAACTAAACTAGACAGCTACAACTAAACTAGACAACTACTAATAAAACAACTAAACTAGACAGCTACTACTAAACTAGACAGCTACAACTAAACTAGACAGCTACAACTAAACTAGACAGCTACTAATAAACAACTAAACTAAACAGCTACAACTAAACTAGACAGCTACAACTAAACTAGACAGCTACAACTAAACTAGACAGCTACTAATAAAACAACTAAACTAGACAGCTACTACTAAACTAGACAGCTACAACTAAACTAGACAGCTACAACTAAACCAGACAGCTACAACTAAACTAGACAGCTACAACTAAACTAGACAGCTACAACTAAACTAGACAGCTACAACTAAACTAGACAGCTACAACTAAACTAGACAACTACTAATAAAACAACTAAACTAGACAGCTACTACTAAACTAGACAGCTACAACTAAACTAGACAGCTACAACTAAACTAGACAGCTACTACTAAACTAGACAGCTACAACTAAACTAGACAGCTACAACTAAACTAGACAGCTACAACTAAACTAGACAGCTACAACTAAACTAGACAGCTACTGTCGTGGAAAATGGTTTCTCAAAAATATGAAACTCTTACAAGAAACTTGTGAATTCAATAACACCTTTAATTAGCACAATCAAAGGTGGAGCCATGACCCGGATCACAACTGACCCTGTGTCTCAGCCCACAGCCTTTTAAAGTATTCTCCCAACATTCCTACACAGACCCCTCCCCAACTTTACAGCTTCCCATATGTCCTGTTTCCATAGGGGTCTTTGTTATATTGCCTTTTGGCATCCTGCTTTTCCTCAGAAGCCTTTGATCAGTTCCAAATGGCCTTTCTGCTGACCTCCTGTTTCTTTCATGTCTGTTTGTTCAACTATTCAGCTTTAACAAATCCTATACATTTCTGTATGTCTTTCTGTCTCACCACTTCAAAGTAATCAACCAGAACACTGAAAATGTAATAATTGTAATGAGTTAATCTCCCACAACTATCTAAGTTAAACTTGTTTTAGCACTTAAGCCTCATTATCAATACTATCATGTTGTCTGCTATCACATAGTACATTAAATAAATTAATCAATGCATCTTAGCCATGTTTTCACTACCACACTACAACTAAACTAGACAACTACTAATAAAACAACTAAACTAGACAGCTACTACTAAACTAGACAGCTACTAATAAAACAACTAAACTAGACAGCTACTACTAAACTAGACAGCTACTAATAAACAACTAAACTAGACAGCTACAACTAAACAACTAAACTAGACAGCTACAACTAAACAACTAGACAACGAACCTAGACAGCTACAACTAAACAACTACAACTAAACAACTACAACTAACAACTAAACTAGACAACTACAACTAACAACTAAACTAGACAGCTACAACTAAACAACTACAACTAACAACCAAACTAGACAGCTACCACTAACAACTAAACTAGACAGCTACAACTAAACAACTACAACTAACAACCAAACAACTACAACTAACAACCAAACTAGACAACTACAACTAACAGCCAAACTAGACAACTAAACAACTACATCTAACAACCAAACAACTAAACAACTACAACTAAACTAGACAACTACCAACTAAACAACTAACAACCAAACTAGACAACTACAACTAACAGCCAAACTAGACAACTAAACAACTACATCTAACAACCAAACAACTAAACAACTACAACTAACAACTAAACTAGACAACTACAACTAACAACTAAACTAGACAATTACAACTAACAACTAAACTAGACAATTACAACTAACAACTAAACTAGACAACTACACAACTACCAACTAAACTAGACAACTACACAACTACAACTAAACTAAACAACTACAACTCACAACCAAACTAGACAACTACAACTAAACAGCTACAATTAAACAACTACAACTAAAAACTAAACTACAACTAAACAGCTAAAATAGACAACTACAACTAACAACTAAACTAGACAACTACAACTAACAACTAAACAACTACAACTAACAACTAAACTAGACAGCTACAACAACTACAACTAACAACTAAACAACTACAACTAACAACCAAACTAGACAACTACAACTAACAACCAAACTAGACAGCTACAACTAAACAACTACAACTAACAACTAAACAACTACAACTAACAACCAAACTAGACAACTACAACTAACAACCAAACTAGACAACTACATCTAACAACCAAACCAGACAACTAAACAACTACAACTAACAACTAACAACTAAACTAGACAACTAAACTAGACAACTAAACTAGACAACTAAACTAGACAACTAAACTAGACAACTACAACTAAACAACCAAACTAGACAAATACAACTAACAACCAAACTAGACAGCTACAACTAACAACTAAACTAGACAACAACTAAACTAGACAGCTACAACTAAACAACTACAACTAACAACCAAACTAGACAACTACAACTAACAACTAAACAGCTACAACTAAACAACTACAACTAAACAACCAAACTAGACAAATACAACTAACAACCAAACTAGACAGCTACAACTAACAACTAGACAGCTACAACTAACAACTAAACTAGACAACAACTAAACTAGACAGCTACAACTAAACAACTACAACTAACAACCAAACTAGACAACTACAACTAACAACTAAACAGCTACAACTAAACAACTACAACTAAAAACCAGACAACTACAACTAACAACTAAACTAGACAGCTACAACTAAACAACTACAACTAACAACCAAACTAGACAACTACAACTAACAACTAAACTAGACAACTACAACTAACAACTAAACTAGACAGCTACAACTAAACAACTACAACTAACCACCAAACTACAACTAAACAACTATAACTAACAACTAAACAACTACCAAACCAGACAACTAAACAACTACAACTAACAACTAAACAACTAACAACTAAACAACTAAACTAGACAGCTACAACTAAACAACTACAACTAAACAACCACAATTAAACTAGACAGCTACAACTAAACAACTACAACTAACAACCAAACTAGACAACTACAACTAACAACTAAACTAGACAGCTACAACTAAACTAGACAGCTACAACTAAACAACCAAACTAGACAACTACAATTAAACTAGACAACTACAATTAAACTAGACAGCTACAACTAAACAACTACAACCAAACTAGACAACTACAACTAACAACTAAACTAGACAGCTACAACTAAACAACTACAACTCACAACCAAACTAGACAACTACAACTAAACTAGACAGCTACAATTAAACAACTACAACTAAACTAGACAAATACAACTAACAACTAGACAGCTACAACTAACAACTAAACTAGACAGCTACAACTAAACAACCAAACTAGACAAATACAACTAAACAACCAAACTAGACAACTACAACTAACAACTAGACAGCTACAACTAACAACTAAACTAGACAACTAACAACTAAACTAGACAGCTACAACTAAACAACTACAACTAAACAACCAAACTAGACAACTACAACTAACAACTAAACTAGACAGCTACAACTAAACAACTACAACTAAAAACCAAACTAGACAACTACAACTAACAACTAAACAACTAAACTAGACAACTACAACTAAACAACTACAACTAACAACTAAACTAGACAGCTACAACTAAACAACTACAACTAAACAACCAAACTAGACAGCTACAATTAAACTAGACAACTACAATTAAACTAGACAGCTACAACTAAACAACTACAACTAACAACTAAACAACTAAACTAGACAGCTACAACTAAACAACTAACAACTAAAAAACTACAACTAAACAACCACAATTAAACTAGACACCTACAACTAAACAACTACAACTAACAACCAAACTAGACAACTACAACTAAACTAGACAGCTACAACTAAACAACTACAACTAAAAACCAAACTAGACAACTACAACTAAACAACTACAACTAACAACTAACAACTAAACTAGACAGCTACAACTAAACAACTACAACTAAACTACAACTAACAACTAAACAACTAAACTAGACAGCTACAACTAAACAACTACAACTAAACAACCAAACTAGACAACTACAATTAAACTAGACAGCTACAACTAAATAACTACAACTAAACAACTAAACTAGACAACAACTAAACTAAACAACTACAACTCACAACCAAACTAGACAACTACTAATAAACAACTAAACTAGACAGCTACTACTAAACTAGACAGCTACAACTAACAACAAAACTAGACAGCTACAACTAACAACAAAACTAGACAGCTACAACTAAACAACTACAACTAAACTACAACTAAAAACTAAACTAGACAACTAAACAACTAAACAACTACAACTAACAACTAAACAACTACAACTAAACTAGACAGCTACTAATAAACAACTAAACTAGACAGCTACAACAAAACTAGACAGCTACAACTAAACAACTACAACTAAACAACTACAACTAAAAACTAAACTAGACAACTAAACAACCACAACTAACAACTAAACAACTACAACTAAACAACTACAACTAAACAACTACAACTAACAACTAACAACCAAACAACTAACAACTAAACTAGACAGCTACAACTAAACAACTACAACTAACAACCAAAATAGACAGCTACCACTAACAACTAAACTAGACAGCTACAACTAAACAACTAAACTAAACAACTAACAACTAAACAACTACAACTAACAACCAAACTAGACAACTACTAAACTAAACAACTACAACTCACAACCAAACTAGACAACTACTAATAAACAACTAAACTAGACAGCTACTACTAAACTAGACAGCTACTAATAAACAACTAAACTAGACAGCTACAACTAACAACAAAACTAGACAGCTACAACTAAACAACTACAACTAAACTACAACTAAAAACTAAACAACTACAACTAACAACTAAACAACTACAACTAAACTAGACAGCTACTAATAAACAACTAAACTAGACAGCTACAACAAAACTAGACAGCTACAACTAAACAACTACAACTAAACAACTACAACTAAAAACTAAACTAGACAACTAAACAACCACAACTAACAACTAAACAACTACAACTAAACAACTACAACTAACAACTAAACAACTACAACTAACAACTAACAACCAAACTAGACAACTAACAACTAAACTAGACAGCTACAACTAAACAACTACAACTAACAACCAAAATAGACAGCTACCACTAACAACTAAACTAGACAGCTACAACTAAACAACTAAACTAAACAACTAACAACTAAACAACTACAACTAACAACCAAACTAGACAACTACAACTAACAACCAAACTAGACAACTAAACTAAACAACTAACAACTAAACTAGACAACTACAACTAACTAAACTAGACAACTACAACTAAACAACTAAACTAGACAACTAAGCAACTACAACTAACAACTAAACTAGACAACTAAACAACTACAACTAACAACTAAACTAAACAACTACAACTCACAACCAAACTAGACAACTACAACTAAACTAGACAGCTACAATTAAACAACTACAACTAACAACCAAACTAGACAACTACAACTAAACAACTACAACTAAACTAGACAACTAACAACTAAACTAGACAGCTACTAATAAAACAACTAAACAGCTACTAATAAAACAACTAAACAACGACAACTAAACTAGACAGCTACTAATAAAACAACTAAACAGCTACTAATAAAACAACTAAACTAGACAGCTACTACTAAACTAGACAGCTACTAATAAAACAACTAAACTAGACAGCTACTAATAAAACAACTAAACTAGACAGCTACTAATAAAACAACTAAACTAGACAGCTACTAATAAAACAACTAAACTAGACAGCTACTACTAAACTAGACAGCTATGTGAAAACAAGAATGAAGAGGGACCAAACCTACACTACATGTATCAAACTAGCGTTGAATTAGAACGTCACAACCAGAGTATGTGAGCTGAGTGGGGCTGGAGCAGAGCAAGGAGCGGAAGGGCCCAATTTGACTGGAGCCTGGAGCAAGATTTCCAAAGGCTGGAGGTAGGCCTTCTCGCCCGCTTCAATTTCGACCAAGAGCAAGAGAGGGAGTGCAGTGATGTAGTGTCCACTGTTATGTGTAAGGCTTGGATGCCACCTGCTGGTATGGTGCTAAACTGTTAGGTTACAGACCGGATGCCGTTGTTCTGACCGTGGGATATGACAGTTGTTACACAGGACGCTGTGTAACAACTGTGGAATCTGGAAATACACTTATCCCAAAAGTATGATGGTGTACTTACTACGTGCACATGCTAAAAGAAAGGAATGGGGTGGGTACTAAACTAAGTGTGTCATTGTAGCAAAGTATTTATAGTCAATATCTGAATCAAGATCACTTTCGCAGTCAAAAAGCAAGCTGAGATCTACTGCTCAGATGTCTTTATTTTATTTACATTAACCTCACACAAACATGTTTGTAAGAATGAGGTTAGGGCAGTAGGCCCAATACATTATCACAGCATATTGGCTATATGATTGGCCTGCCAATATTGTTAATCAGACCATATTTTATTTCAAAACTCGAGCTTTAGATCAGTTGGTTTAGCGCTTGATTTTTTATTTTACTGGACTGATGGTCCCTGCATCTGATGGTCAACGAGATCAAATTACGACGTCAGTGATCTTCAGGTCGAAAAGTCGGAGCTCTTGAAAGATGCCCGAGTTTCCGACCTGGAACTCCGAGTTGGATGACCAACCGCCTCTCACGGTCCCTGCTCTCTCCTTCCTTTCCTCCGGTGAGACTGACCAGAGAGAGGGGACATCTGATGGTCTTCCACCTGATGGCGAAACTCGAGTCGCACCGCATCTGCCTCATGCACAAATTCATGTTGTTCCTATGACCAGAGAAAGTTAAATATTCCTTAATATTAAAATAGACACGACGAGCTGCTAATAATGACAATACAACGCAGGACTATCGATACTTGGCTACTCATTCATTGCAGCTGCTGCCCGAGCGGAAGTACGGAGAAGCGCGTTTAGTAAAAGTGCTGAATAAAAACAGTGCTGAAGATGAACTCACTCATAAAAACAGCAGGTCTTTGCTGTGGTCATGATTTTAAAAGTTATTAAATATCACTAGCCTATTAAACTTGGATGTGGCCAGGGTCATGGAAGCTCTGTAGCCACGATGATTTGAGCTATCCGATTGGGCAGCGCAGAAGATGCACTCGATTTAGTCACAGATTTGCCGGTCCGCCGGGTAGGTGGAGTTTGTCTCATGGGTAAATTTTGCTACCCGGTGCGCAGGACTTTTGAATCAAGTGCACCTAGCGGCAACAGCTCAACATGATTTTTTTTTTTAAAGGAGCGCAAACCTTTATCGTTCGTTGGCTTTTCTACAGAAATATTTGGTGTTCGACTAGGAATGCCTTGAAGATCGACCGGTCGATTGGCGACCACTGTGTTAAATGTGTCGCTCATTTTCGTTCTATTATCTAAACAATAGGCCATACTTGATTTTGGCCCAATAGGCCTGTTATATTCCCACGTTCAATGAGCTTTCCGTTTTGATTGGGTTATTTTGTCTAAAAACCTTTAGGCTTACCTATAGAAATTTGTCAAAACAACTCTGCATCTCTGCCCAGCCTGGAAAGACTGGCCAAAAGGCTTTATAGCATCCCCAGTGGCTCTACAGGTGTGGAGAGAAAGTTCTCCACTACTGGCCGGTGCTGTGCCGAAAGTCTCCCCGCTAGATTTTTAATGAATGGAGCGAATTTGGAGAATTCGTTTTTTTCCTCTGTGCACATGGAGCGTTTTTAGTGGAGGTTGTAGGAAAATATATGAAACACCATGAGCGATTTCCAACCGCTCATCTCGGCTCACATACCCTGGTCACAACTATTCTGTGTTCATTATTATGGTATTTTGATATCCAATAATATAACCAAAAGCTGTTTCCCTCCCTTTCCCAGATTCTTGCTCGCTGTGACCTGTGTTTGATCCAGGAGGTTCGAGACGCAAAAGGTGAAGCCATACCTACACTGGTGAAGGATCTTAACAGGTACATAACACGGGAGGTCTTGAAATTGCTTTGTTTACCTTTTTAAAATGTGTGTTATGCTTTTAGATATGGATGAGGCAGAGAGAGAGTGAGCCAGGTTAACATGTTTACTGAAGTAATATATAGGGTTCTAATCCTCGCCTGATGTCTGTTTGTCATTCCACCATCAGCTTTGATAAATCACATGCATACACCTATGTGGAGAGTAAGAGACTGGGGAAGAAAACTTACAAAGAGCAATATGTCTACATTTACAAGTAAGCAATTACATATTACACAGGCTTACATTAAACTTTACATTTGAGATAAGAATCTTTTAAAACACTGCAGTGTTTCAGTACTGCAGCACTCCTCATTTCTAGTATACTCTCTCTCGATGGATTGATTGGTTGGTTGATTTAATTGGCTTAAATCCTGCCTAGGAAAGATGTGCTGCAGGTCCGAGAGCATTGCCAGTATCCTGAGCTAGAAGGAGGAGAGGGGACGAACATCGACGCTGAAGTTTTCTCCAGAGAGCCTTTCATTGTCCGGTTTCACTCACCCACTACCTGTGAGAACCTTCAATATATCAATCACTGGCTTAAGTTAAAATGTGATATCATCTCATATCATGCAATTTGGAGACAGGAACATGCCATATGCTAAAGGATTTTAGGATACCTTAGACAGATAGTCCTAGCCTGGTCTCACATCTGTTTGTGCCGTCTTGCCAGCCATTGACCATAGGGGTTATCAAGACAGCACAAACCAGTGTTGTTTTCGCGACTACCTAAAGCGAGACCGATTCAAGACCTAGACACCCTTGACCAGAAAAATGCGAGTCCAACTCAAGACCATGATTGTCCTTACAGCATCACGAGCCCGTCACACACATCCTTGGACGTGGCACTGTTGTCGGCTTTTGGTGATAGTGTGATAGTGATGGTGCTAGGCCACCATAGGGTTGTGTAAACAATGTGGTTGTGGTTGTTGCTTTGGGTGCTTTTTATTAGGATCCCCATTAGCTGTCGCAAAAGCCGCAGCTTCCTGGGGGTCCAACACATAACATGACACATGACATAATACAGAACGTTAATAGACAACGACAGCTCAAGGACAGAACTACATCCGTTTAGAAAGGCCTACATATCAATACAACATATAAACACAATGCAGTTTTTTTTTAAACCAGGTTTGCTGTTCATTTGAGCAATATGAGATGGACTGGAGTTCCATGCAATAATGGCTTTATATACAGTTGAAGTCGGAAGTTTACATACACCTTCGCCAAATACATTTAAACTCAGTTTTTCACAATTCCTGACATTTAATCCTGATAAAAATTCCATGTCTTAGGTCAGTTAGGATCACCACTTTATTTTAAGAATGTAAAATATCAGAATAATAGTAGAGAGAATGATTTATTTCAGCTTTTATTTCTTTCATCACATTCCCAGTGGATCAGACGTTTACATACGCTCAATTAGTATTTGGTAGCATTGCCTTTAAATTGTTTAACTTGGGTCAAACGTTGCGGGTAGCCATCCACAAGCTTCCCACAATAAGTTGGGTGAATTTTGGCCCATTCCTTCTGACAGAGCTGGTGTAACTGAGTCAGGTTTGTAGGCCTCCTTGCTCACTTTGCGCTTTTTCAGTTCTGCCCACAAATTTTCTATAGGATTGAGGTCAGGGCTTTGTGATGGCCACTCCAATACCTTGACTGTGTTGTCCTTAAGCCATTTTGCCACAACTTTGGAAGTATGCTTGGGGTCATTGTTCATTTGGAAGACCCATTTGAAACCAAGCTTTAACTTCCTGACTGATGTCTTGAGATGTTGCTTCAATATATCCACATAATTTTCCTTCCTCATGATGCCATCTATATTGTGAAGTGCACCAGTCCCTCCTGCAGCAAAGCACTCCCACAACATGATGCTGCCACCCCCATGCTTTACGGTTGGGGTGGTGTTCTTTGGCTTGCAAGCCTCCCCCTTTTTCCTCCAAACATAACGATGGTCATTATGGCCAAACAGTTCTATTTTTGTTTCATCAGACCAGAGGACATTTCTCCAAAAAGTACGATCTTTGTCCCCATGTGCAATTGCAAACCGTAGTCTATAGATACTTTTGTACCTGTTTCCCCCAGCATCTTCACAAGGTCCTTTGCTGTTGTTCTGGGATTGATTTGCACTTTTCGCACCAAAGTACGTTCATATCTAGGAGACAGAACGCGTCTCATTCCTGAGCGGTATGACGGCTGCGTGGTCCCATGGTGTTTATACTTGCGTACTATTGTTTGTACAGATAAACATGGTACCTTTAGGGGTTTGGAAATTGCTCCCAAGGATGAACCAGACTTGTGGAGGTCTACAATTATTTTCTGAGGTCTTGGCTGATTTCTTTTGATTTTCCCATGATGTCAAGCAATGAGGCACTGAGTTTGAAGGTAGGCCTTGAAATACATCCACAGGTACACCTCCAATTGACTATCAGAAGATTCTAAAGCCATGACATCATTTTCTGGAATTTTCCAAGCTGTTTAACTTAATGTATGTAAACCTCTGACCCACTGGAATTGTGATACAGTGAATTATAAGTGAACTAATCTGTCTGTAAACAATTATTGGAAAAATGACTTGTGTCAAGCACAAAGTAGATGTCCTAACTGACTTGCCAAAACTATAGTTTGTTAACAAGAAATCTGTGCAGTGGTTGAAAAACAAGTTTTAATGACTCCAACCTAAGTGTATGTAAACTTCCGATTTCAACTGTAATATTGTAGCTTTCTTGAATTTATTCTGGATTTAGGGACTGTGTTGTTGGACTATGGGGACAATGTTGTTGGTAGCATTATCCCTGTGGGTGCTATCTCTGTTTGAGTGGCAGCTCGAAGCTCGGCTCAGCCTCAGCACCCAACTGAGTCAAATCAGCCTGAAGCTGAGCCGAGCTTCGAGCTGGCACTCAAACAGAGATAGGCTGATTTGACTCAGTTGGGTGCTATCTCTGTTTGAGTGCCAGCTCGAAGCTCGGCTCAGCCTCAGGCCAGTTTGACTCAGTTGGGTGCATTAAGTGATTCTATATTTCAGTTATTTTCATGATTTTTTAAATTTGGTACAACGTGTTGGAAGGTCCAATAGCCACGGTTCGCCACTGCCCAAACATGTCTATATATAAAGACTATTACAATTCCCCAAGGGGGTCTCTCCTTACTAATAGTGAGTGCGCAACTTTCAAACAATTCCCCCCACTCTTCCCTACCAGCCAGAGTATGTGAGCTGAGCGAAGCTGGAGCAGAGAGTGCCCAATTTGACTGGAGCGTGGAGCGAGATTCCCAAAGGCTGGAGATAGGCGTTCACGCCCGCTCCAATTTCGCTCCAGCTGCGCTCACTTGAGGAGCCTGCCCACCCTAGCAATTGTAGTCTAATTGTGAGCTGCTAATAGCCCCTTTAGCTACTGTCATGGAGTTTGCTAAATATTTTCATAAAGAAACTGATAAAACACACAGGTGCTAAATCAAGGTGACTTACAAATAGGAGGACCAAGAGCAAGAGAGGGAGCGCGGTGATGTAGTGTCCACTGTTAGGTTACAGACCGGATGCTGTTGTTCTAACCGCGGGGTATGACAGTTGTTACACGCTGGCTTCATGAAACATCCACATCTAAAGAATCATTGTGGAATCTGAAAATACACTTATCCCAAAAGTATGATGGTGTACTTACTATGTGCACATGCTAAAAGAAAGGAATGGGGTGGGTAGATAACTACGTGTGTTATTGTATTTATAAGCTAAAAATCAGATCTCTTAAACTTTTCGTTCATTTTCGTTCTATTTTTTGTTGTTGTTTTCGTTAAAAACAATCAAGAATCCCAGAAAAGTGCTAAAAATAGCACACTTATTTATTTAACTAGGCAAGTCAGTTAAGAACAAATTCTTTTTTTACAATGTACGGCCTACCGGGGAACAGTGGGTTAACTGCCTTGTTCAGGGGCAGAATGACAGATTTTTACCTTGTCAGCTCAGGGATTCAATCCAGCAACCTTTCAGTTACTGGCCCAATGCTCTAACCACTAGGCTACCTGCCGCCCCAAATTAACATATACATTAATATATGTAGCCTAAAAAACAAGGTTCATGAATTCAATAACTCGCTAGTAACATATAACATTCATATACTGACTGTCTCTTAAACTCACTTAGATCATACAGTACCTTTGATGATAGTGGTAGCAAAACATGGTTTCAACATCTTCCGAAGAGGAATGCCAATTGTAGGAGGCTGCTGTAGACCACCAAGTGCTAACAGTCAGAATCTGGATAATAAACTCAGCAAAAAAAGAAACCCATTAGTCCTCTCACTGTCAACTGCGTTTATTTTCAGCAAACTTAACATGTGTAAATATTTGTATGAACATAAGATTCAACAACTGAGAAATAAACTGAACAAGTTCCACAGACATGTGACTAACAGAAATTTTAGAATGTGTCCCTGAACAAAGGGGGGTCAAAATCAAAAGTAACAATCAGTATCTGGTGTGGCCACCAGCTGCATTATGTACTGCAGTGCATCTCCTCCTCATGGACTGCGCCCGATTTGCCAGTTCTTGCTGTGAGATGTTACCCCACTCTTCCACCAAGGCACCTGCAAGTTCCCGGACATTTCTGGGGGGAATGGCCCTAGCCCTCACCCTCCGATCCAACAGGTCCCAGACGTGCTCAATGGGATTGAGATCCGGGCTCTTCGCAGGCCATGGCAGAACACTAACATTCCTGTCTTGCAGGAAATCACGCACAGAACGAGCAGTATGGCTGGTGGCATTGTCATGCTGGAGGGTCATGTCAGGATGAGCCTGCAGGAAGGGTACCACATGAGGGAGGAGGATGTCTTCCCTGTAACGCACAGCATTGAGATTGCCTGCAATGACAACAAGCTCAGTCCGATGATGCTGTGACACACCGCCCCAGACCATGACGGACTCTCCACCTGCATATCGATCCCGCTCCAGAGTACAGGCCTCGGTGTAACCCTCATTCCTTCGACGATAAACGTGAACCCGACCATCACCCCTGGTTAGACAACCACGACTCGTCAGTGAAGAGAACTTTTGCCAGTCCTGTCTGGTCCAGCGACGGTGGGTTTGTGCCCATAGGCGACGCTGTTGCCGGTGATGTCTAGTGAGGACCTGCCTTACAACAGGCCTACAAGCCCTCAGTCCAGTCTCTCTCTATTGCGGACAGTCTGAGCACTGATGGAGGAATTGTGCGTTCCTGGTGTAACTCGGGCAGTTGTTGTTGCCATCCTGTACCTGTCCCGCAGGTGTGATGTTCGGATGTACCGATCCTGTACAGGTGTTGTTACACGTGGTCTGCCACTGCGAGGACAATCAGCTGTCCGTCCTGTCTCCCTGTAGCACTGTCTTAGGCGTCTCACAATATGGACATTGCAATTTATTGCCCTGGCCACATCTGCAGTCCTCATGCCTTGCAGCATGCCTAAGGCACGTTCACGCAGATAAGCTAGGAAATTGCTAATAAACATTCAACCATTAAGAAAATGACTGTAAAAATTGTTAAATTGCCGAGGATTAATGAGGAATTGAAAAATTGTATGGTTGAGAGGGATGAGGCAAAAGGAATGGCAAATAAGTCTGGCTGCACAGCCGTTTGGCAAATGTACTGTAAATTGAGAAAATCATGTGACTAAACTCAACAAAAAGAATAATAAAACTATACTATGAAACAAAGATAAATTATATAAAGAATGATAGTAAAAAAGCTTTGGAGCACCTTAAATGAAACTTTGGGAAAAAAGGCAAACTCAGCTCCATCATTCATTGAATCAGATGGCTCATTTGTCACAAAACCCACTGATATTGCCAACTACTTTAATAATTATTTTCATTGGCAAGATTAGCGAAACTTAGACATGGCATCACAATCACATCACATGGCATGACAGCCACAAATTCTGAACCTTCATATCTAAACATTACTCACCAAATTATGTAGAAAAAAACATTGTAATTTTGCAATTCGTGAAGTGAGTGTGTAAGAGGTGAAAGAATTGTCTATCAACAATGACAAGCCACCTGGGTCTGACAACTTGGATGGAAAATTACTGAGGATGATAGCGGACGATATTGTCACTCCTATTTGCTATATCTTCAATCTAAGCCTACTAGAAAGTGTGTGCCCTCAGGCCTGGAGGGAAGTAAAAGTCATTCCACTACCCAAGAATAGAAAAGCACCCTTTAGTGGCTCAAACAGCCGACCGATCTAACACGACTCAGGATAAGACCCAGATGCAGACAGGAGGCTGACAGTTTGAATCTCAGATGTTTATTACAGAACAGGGGGCAGGCAAACGGCAGGTCAAGGGTCAGTAATTCAAGGCAGGGTCAATATGGGACAGAACGTCCGGCAGGGTCAGGGCAGAACCGGGAGGACTAAAAAAACAGAAATTAGAGATACGGGAAAACATGCTGGTAAGACTTGACAAGACGAACTGGCAACAGACCAACAGAAAATGCAGGTATAAGTACACAGGGGATAATGGGGTAAGATGGGAGACACCTGGTGGTGGGTGGAGACAAGCACAAGACAGGTGAAACAGATCAGGGTGTGACACAATCAGCCTGCTACCAACCCTTTAGTAAACTTTTGGAGAAAAAATTGTGTTTGACCAGATATTTCACAGTAAACAAAACAGATTTTCAGAACGCTTGTAGGGAAGGACATGTACGGCACTTACACAAATGACTGATGATTGGTTGAGAGAAATTGATTATAAAAAGATTGTGGGAGCTGTTTGTTAGACTTCAGTGCAGCTTTTGACATTATCGATCATAATCTGCTGATCATAAAAAAAACATATGTGTTATGGCTTTACATCCCCTGCTATACTGTGGATTGAGAGATAATTGTCTAACAGGACACAGAGGGTGTTCTTTAATGGAAGCCTCGCCAACATAATCCAGGTAGAGTCAGGCATACCCCAGGGCAGCTGTTTAGGCCCCTTTTACTTTTCTTCAATCGTTACTAATGACCTGCCACTGGCTCTGAGTACAGCCTGTGTGTCCATGTATGCTGATGACTCAACACTATACCCATTAGCTGCCACAGCAAGTGACATCACTGCAACACTTAACAAAGAGCTGCAGTCAGTTTCAGAATGGGTGGCAAGAAATAAGTTAGTCCTCAATATTTCAAAAACTTAAAGCATTGTATTTGGTACGAATCATTCACTAAACCCTCAAATAAATCTTGTAATGAATAATGTGGAAATTGAGGCAGTTGAGGATACTAAACTGATTGGAGTAACCCTGGATTGTAAACTGTCATGGTCAAAACCTACTGATGCAACAGTAAGATGGGGAGAGGTCTTTCCATAATAAAGCGCTGTTTTGTCGCACCTGGACTACTGTTCAGTCGTGTGGTCAGGTGCCACAAAAAGGGAATTAGGAAAATTACAATTGGCCCTGAACATGGCAGCACGGCTGGCCCTTAAAATGTACACGGAGAGCTAACATTAATAACATGCATGTCAATCTCTTCTGGCTCAAAGTGGAGGAGGGACTGACTTCATCACTGCTTGTATTTGTTAGAGGTATTGACATGTTGAATGCACCGAGCTGTCTGTTTAAACTACTAGCACACAGCTCAGACACCCATGGATACCCCACAAGACATGCCACCAAAGGTCTCTTCCAAGTCAAGAACAGACTATGGGAGGCACACAGTACTACATAGAGCCATGACTATATGGAACTCTATTCCACATCAAATAACTCATGCAAGAAGTAAAATTAGATTTAAATTTTTTTTTAAAAAGGATTAAAAAAATACACCATATGGAACAGCAGAGACTGTGAAGAGACACACTCACACACACACATGATAACATACGCACTATACACACATGTACACATGGATTTTGTGTTGTATGTGGTAGTAAAGTAGTGGCCTGAGGGAACACATTTTAATGTGTTGCGAAATCTGTTGTGAAATGTAATGTCATGGGGATCCATAATAAATACAAATATTCCACTCGTCTCGGGAGGAAATGACAAGTCCTGACTGTCCAAGACCGAGTCCAGACCAAGACACTCAATATGTGGTCTTGAGACCGGTCTCGAGGACTACAACACTGTCAGAAATAGATCTGGGACAAGGCTAAGATAGTCCTATCAAACTCCCAAAATTATAAAATGATATGAGAGGAATTTCTTTGAAATCTCTCCTTCTGCAGTGGTGAAGGATTTTGTCTTGGTGGGTCAACACACCTGTCCCAAAACGGCAATGAAAGAGATCGATGAACTCTACACTGTTTTCAATGGGATCTGCAAGAAGTGGAAGACTGAGGTTAGTTGGTTTAAATCATTGATATCAGATAACATTACTAGAAGCTCAGATTTCTAGCATCTTATTCCTTCCTATTCTGTTGATAACTAATAACTAACTATTCCATTGAGGTCAATTTACTGTAACTTCCTGTTTTGTGTTAATTTCAAATAAAATCAAATGTATTTATAAAGCCCTTCTTACATCAGCTGATGTCACAGAGGTGTTGTACAGAAACCTACTGATGCAACAGTAAGATGAGGAGAGGTCTTTTCATAATAAAGCGCTGTGTTTTGTCGCACCTGGACTACTGTTCATCTGTCTTCCTTTAGAATGTGGTGATCTTGGGGGACCTGAACGCAGCCTGCAGCTACATCACCATCAAGGGCTTTAGAGCTGTGCGTTTGAGAAGCGACCCCAAGTTCCGCTGGCTGATTGGAGATGAACAGGATACAACCGTCCGGCAGAAGACACACTGCGCTTACGACAGGTCAGTGACCCATACAATAGAATCATTGTACAAGACTTGGATGTGTGCTGGTACATGTGTTCTGTATGTTTATCTGTGGGTGAAGCTTCTTCTGCTTACTATAATCATGATATGCCTCCTCTCTCTATACGTCATACTCCAGGATAGTTATTCATGGCAGAGAGATGATCTCTGGGATAGTTCCAGATTCAGCTAAACCCTTCAACTTTAAAGAGGAGTTCCACCTTACTGAAGACGAGGTAACTTAACTTCTCAGACATTTGAAATCAGTTGATATGTATGATATAAGTTTAAATTAACCTGTATTATTTTGATTGACTGATTATTTATTTGTTTACATTTAGGCCTTGGAAGTCAGCGACCACTTCCCAGTAGAAGTTGACCTGAAGCCCATCCATCGCTATCTCCTGCGCCATGAACTTTAGACCCCACTGCACCATCAACATTACCAACAACCATTGCAATCATGTTTTTACTCCAATTATTTCAGTTGTATTTATTTATTTCAATTTATTTTAGGTACTTAAATTAAATTATGTAGGAGTTTAGAAATGTAAAATTATAGTGATTGTTGTTGGAATTTATACTGTACTAAACTGTATATACTATTAAGAAAAATAAACATACTGTATCTTTGTCTGCACAGAGATTAATAAACTTAATTTATTGGATATCTAAATATTGTGATGTAGAATGAATTCTACTTTGGATTAATCCTTAACTCAGACTAACATAAGGAAATCAGTCAATTTAAATAAATTCATTAGGCCCTAATCTATGGATTTCACATGACTGTGCAGGGGCGCAGCCATAGGTAGGCCTGGAAGGTCATAGGCCCACCCACTTTGGAGCCAGGCCCAGCCAATCATAATGAGTTTTCCCCCACAAAAGGGCTTTATTACAGACAGAAATACTCATCAGTTTCATCAGCTGTCCATGTGGCTGGTCTCAGAAGGTCCCGCAGGTAAAGAAGCTGGATGTGGAGGTCCTGGACAGGTTTATGGTAGAGAAATTAACATTAAATTCTCAGTTAACAGTTCTGGCGGACATTCCTACAGTCAGCATGACAATCGCACGCTCCCTCAAAACTTGAGACATCTTTTACATTGTGTTGTGTGGCAAAACTGCACATTTTAGAGTGGCCTTTTATTGTCCCCAACACAAGGTGCACCTGTGTAAGGATCATGCTGTTCAGCTTCTTGATATGCCTCACCTGTCAGGTGTATAGATTATCTTGGCAAAGGAGAAATGTTCACTAACAGGGATGTAAACAAATTTGTGCACAAAATTTGAGAGAAATAAGCTTTTTGTGCGTATGGAACATTTTCTGGGATGTTTTATTTAAGTTCATGAAACATCGGACCAACACATTACATGTTGCGTTTATATTTTTGTTCAGGATAAATTAGGGCCTGCCCTATACAGACGATGCACCATCATTTGATAGAGCCAGACACAGGCAGGGTGGAAGTGGTAGCCTACATCTCTGAGGGAGGGAGGGCTGGGGTTTGTGTTAGACATCGGAAAGTAAAACCACAGCACCGGTTAACGTGCTGAATCTACGGTGAGTACATCAACATCTTCCTATGTGTGACTTTATTTATGAACAACCAAATCCTTTTAACAGACTGGGGTTTTGTGACATTTCAATTTGCATATTTTTTAAATTATTTTGTTGTTTTCTTTGTACCGTATGTCACTACTTGTCGATGTGTTTTGATCTATTTCTGCGTCCCCATTTTGACAGGAAGCTAGTCGAAGCAATAACAGACGAGAAACCTAACACACTCTCTTCCTGTCAGAAATCAAAATAATTTTGTTGTAAAAGATGCTTTCAAATGTTGCAAAAATGTGTCTCTTGGTAAACTGAATAACTTAAAGGCACAGAAATCTTATGACATATAGTTTTACTTGACCTATTACCTAGAGAAGATGGAACAGAACTTTGCTGATTTGTTAACGGATACATTTTCAGGTAAGCATTATGCAGGTTGTAGCTGGAGTACAGCACCTTCACTGACATTTAGTGCAAATAATTTCCTGAAAGTTACAATAAATATATTATTGCTTGGGTTTTCTGTCTGTCATTATTTGCCATGTTGATGTTGTTGTTGCAGACACATCCCTCCCATCTTTCCCTGAAGGAGGGTTCGACTTTGAGCCTCTTGATTTTGACAAAGTCAAGACAGAAATGTCCTCTGGAAGATTACCAGTGCTGAGAGAGGAAGAGGAAGATGTGGATGAAGGACAGGAAGGGCCTGGTGGAGAAACTGGAACTGTACCTGACGATAAACCAGTGAAGACATATGATATGAGTTTGACTGAAGAGCATACACAACATATTGATGATGAGGAGAAGGGGGAGGAGGACGGCAAGGAGAAGGAAGAGGATGAGGAGGAGGAGGAGGAAGAAGAAGAAGAAGAAGAAGAAGAAGAAGAAGAAGAAGAAGAAGAAGAAGAAGAAGAAGAAGAAGAAGAGGAGGAGGAAGATGAAGAAGAGGAGATGGACTCAGGAGAAGAAGAGGACACAGGAATAGAGAACATTGGCTCCCCAGGTGGTTGGTCTGTGGTTGTTCAATATGATGAAGAGGATATAGGAAATATCGTAATTACAGGACAACCTTTTGCCCAAGAGGAGCGGGAAACCACTAACATCAGAAACACAGAGCAAGGTGCTTACGAGAACAGTGATGTGAGTTGTTTTGAGGGTGTTACAGAAGACGGCACCATGGAGATCACAGCAGATATAAGTGAAGGGATTGAAGAAGAGGCTGAAGAAAACCAAGAGAAATCATCTAATTCAGACCTGGAGGTCCTGACAAGCTCTGTCACTGAAAACCAGAGAGAAGAGGAAAAGAAAGGAGTGAACATACTCTCCCAACATTTTCCCCAGGAGAATGAAGAGGAAGAAGAGCAAGATGAACATGGAGCTCCAGAGATTGTTTCTGATTGTCCTGATCCCACAGCAACACACAATCTGCAATCTCTTATGGTCAATACCTTTGTGGAACACCCGCTTGAGGAGAAAATGAAGGACTTCCTAGGGGATGACCACCAAGAGGCAGGTGAAAGCTTTGCAGATTACCCCTCTGACTTCTATCCAAGTGAATACGACAGGGATGGAGGGAAAGGGAGAGAGCGAAACAAAAATGGGAGCACACTGTCTAGTCCCTCAGAGGGTCATTTAAAGATAGATGAGAATGTCTACCCAGAGAGAGAAATAACCGAGCAGAAGGATAGCCATGTACAGAGAGAGGAAGATGAAAAGGAAGATGCGAGAGCTGCTATCTCTCTGAGCGTAGAAGGCAAACCAGATTTTGCAGATTGTGCGATGTGTAATATCAATACTGACATTAGCATGGGCAAGATTATTGAAGACAATCTTGAAGCTGATAGCTCCAGTGATAGCTCCAGTGATAGCTCGACTGATAGTTCCAGTGAGGATGAGAAGGATGAAGACCCAGAGAAGCATAATGAAGCACACCCAGCCCTGCCAAGATACCAGGGCTTTCCTCAGAGAGACTGCGGACATTATGTTTCACCATTACCTGACTGGGAGGGTGGAGAAGGGAACAGCTCCAAGCAGAGAGTTGCCGACCTGCATCTTTCAGACACCATCTCCAATGTCCCCACTTTTACACTTCACAGTGAGGCTGGACCCAGTACAGCAGCTGTAACCAGGTGTAACAGGGGTAAGAGGGGTACAGACAACATGTCATCATCTGACTCTGAGGAGAATTTTTGTACGTTGGAGACTGAACTAAGAAAGGACAAAGGGGAGACTTGGATTCGGGGTAAAGAGGTGTATCTTCGCGAAATCCCGCCGGAGCTAGAAGGAAAGTTGGAGAACCGCCTTCACGCCGATATAAGCCGGGACACAGGGGATAATAACGTGGACAGGAGTGGTTTCATTCTAGATTACCAGTATGAGGGGAGGGGAATCACAGTCGGAGAGGAACAATTTGCAGATGATGAAGAAGAGGAGGAGAGGAGTTGGAAACAAGAGAGAGTGAGAATCGAGGCATTCAACAAGTTTTATAATGACGAAGAAGAGAAGGAGGCCATGGAAACAGAAGGTGCTTTTTCAGGGAGGAAGCCTAGAGTTCAGTTCTGCATGGATCCCCTGCCTCAAGTCATTGAATATACAGACAGGTAAGGGAAATTGCCTACCTAAAATTACTCAAGACACCCGCCAACCAGGAAATGCTTATTTCTACTTGAACAAGACGTGTCATTTGTTCTGTCACTGTGGTAGGTAGATAAGTGAAATAATTTCCTATATTACTGTCTGTCTACTACGTTCTTAGCAGCAGTGGCACGGATTTGGTCGACAGCTCATCTGACAGAGATGAGGACCTGGATTCTACAGCAAGGCTTGAAGTGAGAGCTCTCTCTCTCTCTCTGTCTCTCTGTCTCTCTCTCTCAGCCACCAGCACATGACAATGCAGTGTGTCTATTTCAGGAGCAGCGTGAGCCTGATACTCAGGAGCGTCAGAAGCAACAAGGAGAACTACAAGATCTCAGCAAAATACCTCGGGCACACAGCAAGAGAGACCGGGTAAGTCTTTAACCCACAACTTTGTGTAAAAAGGGCTTCATTGATTGCTGGATTCCTCTGACACACTGTGTTTGTGTAGTGTCTGAGGGTGCTGAAGTTCCTGGTGAAGATGGCCCTTTTGACATTGATTGGAGTTTTGACATTCTGGTGGACAACAGACCGACTGGACTTGGACTGATGATGTGGACCAAATAACGACTGTACTGTATTGTCAATATGCCTATGCCTGAAAATAATTAGATAATAAAGTAGAAGCAGCTAAGTAAAAAAATGCTTACTTGTAAGGAAAATACTATCTCCTTATACTGTAGTTGCTGTCCCTTTTATTTTCATCATGCCTTCATCTGTAACATGTCTTCATCTGTATCATGTCTTCACCTGTATCATGTCTTCACCTGTAACATGTCTTCACCTGTATCATGTCTTCATCTGTATCATGTCTTCATCTGTATCATGTCTTCATCTGTATCATGTCTTCACCTATAACATGTCTTCATCTGTATCATGTCTTCATCTGTATCATGTCTTCATCTGTATCATGTCTTCATCTGTAACATGTCTTCATCTGTTTGATGGATAATAAAAGGGGTCTATTTATATTCCCATTCAACTTTACAGTTCAGTATTTTATATATTTTTTTACATCACAGATAAAGAAAGCTTGGCTTTTCCACACAAATATAAGCCTTATTGTTTAAATTCTCTGGTACTATGTGACTCTTGCCAGAGCGTAAGATATACCTAAGAGGCTGCTATCGCAGGTTAATTTGTTTTTAAAAAGAGGAACCTGAAACAATGTTGTAGCAATCATTGAAACAACAAATCAATACAGGAAGTACATGTGGGAACACACGTATATATTATGTTAGTAGAGTATTTAATTGTCTTAAAATACAGTTCAATTTACTTTGTAAGGTAAGAAAATGTGTTGTTTTGTTTGTAAATTTACATTTGTGAATATGACATTTGGCCAAAAGAATAATGAAATTAATTACATAAAGTTGATTCAGCTTATTTATATTGTAGGTAAAGAATCCAAGCAGTACATCTCTCCACAATAGTGTAAAATCTTCATAAATGTGTTCAATTATAAATCTACTGATGTCTTGCCACAGTTTCCTTACATGAATACGTTGCCAAAAAAGATGCAACACTGTTTCATTACAAAAGGTACAATTTGAGTTTATGTTTTCTTTAAACTTCTTCATATAGTGGTTGGCAGGATAATATTTATGAATAATTTTAAACGAAACTTTCTTAATTTTGTTAACAAGTAGGTATGTGTGTGGCAACGTCCAAACTTTTTTTGGATCTGTTCCAACAAGGCATGATACAACATCCTGCTGAAACAAGGTTCGTATCGCTCTGTTGTTGAACCGACCAAAAGAGAAACAAATCTTTCCTACTGATGAGTCAACAGGGTTAATGGAAGCTAGGCTCCGCCATTCAAGTCAATGCTGGTATAATGATTGGACTGGTGGTCATTGGTAGTGTACCCACCCATAGGAACAAAGCAGGAAGTGCACCCATCAATATAAATCAAATTAATTGTATTTGTCAACATGCTTTGTAAACAACAGGTGTAGACTAACAGTGAAATGTTTACTTATGCTGTGATTTGTTGATCCAACTCAAATTGACGTTACAATACTGCACATTCTATTGCAATGAACAACTCTACATTATCATTGAAATGATCCCAATAACAGGCAGCCATTGCGAGTGTACCAGTCAACCTGCCAGGGTAGTACCAAAGACATTAGAGTATGAAGAGCGGCCAAAACTGCTTCTCCAATAGAAATCTCCGAAGGAACACTTGTAGGCGATGACGTGGCGATGTTGAGCTAGCTAGACGCATGCGTAGAAACATGTCGTCGCGTCGAACTGCGCATGTGTAAACCGTCAATTCAAAATGCAGCTCTTTCGATAAAATGATTTAACGAAAATTAAAAACGTGGTTTGTTCCTTGTTTCACAAGCGTTCGCGAAGTTACCCGTCTGGGTTTAGAAACGTTGTGGTTGAGAGGGTCCAAGGGCCCGTTCTATTCATTATATTTCTATGGTAGCAATGTGTGGAATTGGGTGGTGCCAGAACAGTGTTGATTTTTTTTTGCTAATTAAACTGTAGTTAATATAGCCAGTCAACACGAGTAATTTTCCGTTGCAATCAAAGAACAAAAAAAAAAAATATATATATATATATAGTCGACAGTATGGCCACACTGAGAAATAAGTCTGACCAAGAAATCAGGGAACTGTTGGACGAGTATGGAGTTAAGCACGGCCCTATCGTTGGTAAGTCATGCTTTTCCTTCTTTAACGTTGTCTCGCCAAGCTTACCCAGCCCGTAGCTGGACCATGTTTCAGCTAGCTACTGTAGCTAATAATGCATCGCCTACTGACTAATAGACTAACTCTATGTCTATGACCAGACAGTCTCAAATGTATTCATGATACTTAGAACAGTCATGTAGCAATGGTTTTATTGCATTACTGAGTCACATCTAACGTTCCCGCATTTTCTGGAGACACTACAAGGTCCCTGTATGAGAAGAAGCTAAAAGAGGCCATGGCCAAAGACACGAAAGTCACAAAACCATCCTCAGACAAAACCTTCTACAGAGAAGAGCGTAAGTTATACATACATGATCACACAATGCTACATTATGCATACATATACTATCTTTAGACTGAGCTAAGTGGAAATCAGGAATTATATATATATGTTTTGTCGTTTAGCAGACACTTATCCAGAGCGACTTACAGGAACAATGAGGGTTAAGTGCGTTGCTCAAGGGAACAGCGACAGGTTTTTCACCTAGTCGGCTCGGAGATTCGAACCAGCGACCATTTAGTTACTAGATCGACGCTCAAACACCTAGGTTACCTGACGGAATGTTCGTTTACTTTTTCTTTCTTCATTTCAGAGGAAGAAGTCACTTACGTTACCTATCGGACACCAGTAAGTATCCAACCTTGGGTTGATTAATTTGCCCGTAGTTGCTTCTACATTGTAAATAAGAATTTGTTCTTAACTGACTTGCCTAGTTAAATAAACAAATTAACTGATTTTATAGATGGAAAATCAAACAGTCTTACCATCAATATTATTCTGTTTCTCCATATTTGCAGGTTATAAGTGAAGGGCCTTCAGGAGATGGAAAACCCTACATGAGGTCAAGACCAGAGTATAATGAGAGGGACTCTGTGGATGAGTACGTTTGTTTACATATTTTTATGTTATCCAGTGTTTTTATGGTCAGTTGATTTTTTTTAAAGTGGACCAATAAAAACAAATCCACTTGTTTCTCTCTCCTTTGCAGCAAACTCTATTCAAGATCAAGGCCAGAGTACAGCAGCAGAAGACAATACGTTGATGAGTGAGTCTTGTTTTGAAAGATTTCAAATTGTTTATGTATAATAATGTTTTCATAGCTTGGTTGGTCCCAGGTCTGTTTTTATGCCGTCTTGCCAAGTCCTATGGTCATTGTCATGCCGACAAGAACCATGTGAGTTCTTTTTTTTCTGACATTTATCCTCCATTCATATTCAGTGCCTTCCGAAGGTATTCATACCCCTCGACTTATTCCACATTGTTGTTACAGCCTGAATTCAAAATGGATTAAATATTTGTTTTTTTTTCTCAACCATCTACACACAATACCCCATAATGACAAAGTGTAAACACGTTTTGAGAAATTTTTGCAAATGAAATACTGAAATATCTCATTTACATAAGTATTCACACCCCTGAGTCAATACATGTTAGAATAACTTTTGGCAGCGATTGGCGCTGTGAGTCTTTCTGGGTAAGTGTTAAGATTTTTGCACACCTTGATTGTGTACAATATTTTCCCATTATTCTTTTCAAAATTCTTCAAGCTCTGTCAAATTTGTTGTTGATCATTGCTAGGCAACCATTACAGTCTTGCCATAGATTTAAGCAGATTTAAGTCAAAACTGTAACTTAGCCACTCGGGAATATTCACTTTCTTCTTGGTAAGCAACTCCAGTGTAGATGTAGCCTTGTTTTCAGGTTATTGTCTTGCTAAAAGGTCAATTAGTCTCCCAGTGGATAGCAAACTGAACCAGGTTTTCCTCTAGAGTTTTGCCTGTGCTTAGCGCCATTCAGTAAACATTTTTATCCCAGTCCTTAACGATTACAAGCATACCCATAATATGATGCAGCCATCACTATGCTTAAAAATATGGAGAATGGTACTCGGTGTTTTGGAATGTTTTCTGTTCTGTAAAGGCTTCCTTCTTTTCACTGTGAATTAGTTTAGTATTGTTGATCCATCCTCAGTTTTTTCCTATCACAGCCATTAAACTCTGTTTTTAAAGTCACCATTGGTCTCATGGTTAAATCCCTGAGCGGTTTCCTTCCTCTCCGACAACTGAGTTAGGAAGGATGCCTGTATCTTTGTAGTGACTGGGTGCATTGATACACCATCCAATGTGTAATAAATAACTTTCCCATGCTCAAAGGGATATTCAATGTCTGATAAAAAAAAAAAAAAAAAACATGTGTACCCATCTAGCAATAGGTGCCCTTCTCTGTGAGACATTGGAACAATTCCCTGGTTGAATCTGCGTTTTGAAATTCACTTCTCGACTGAGGGACCTTACAATTATCTGTATGTGTTGGGATACAGAGATGAGGTAGTCATTCAAAAATCACGTTCAACACTTACTGCCCACAGTGAGTCCGTGCGGCTTATGTGACTTGTTGAGCACATTTTTACTCCTGAACTGATTTAGGCTTGAATACTTGTTGACTGAAGATATTTCAGCTTTTCCTTTTTATAATTTGTAAAAAAAAAACACAAAAAAAACCCAATCATTCCACCCTCACATGGGGTACTGTGTGTAGGCCAGTGACACAATCTCAATTTAATAAATTTGAAATTCAGGCTGTAACACAACAAAAATGTGTAAACCGTAATGGTCTGGGAATACTTTCTGGAAGCACTGTGTATATACGCTGAGCATACAAAAACATTAAGAACACTCTTTCCATGACATAGCATTCACCTGGTCAGTCTATCATCTTTTATTGGTCACCTGTTCACTGCCGCACCCTGTTCAACATGACAATGCCCCTGTGCACCAAGTGAGGTGAAGGGGAGGAGACAGGGTAAAAGAAGGATTTTTAAACTCTGAGATTAAATGAGACATGGATTGTGTATGTGTGTCATTCAGAGGGTGAATGGGCAAGACAAAAGATTTGAACGGGTTAATGGTAGTAGGTGCCAAGCGCAGCGGTTTATCAGGACTGCAACGCTGCTGGGTTTTCCCACACACAACAGTTTCCCCATGTGTATCAAGAACGGTCCACCACCCAAAGGACATCCAGCCAACTTCACACAACTGTGGGAAGCATCGGAGTCGATCACAGGAGGTTGGTTGGCACCTTAATTGGTGAGGACGGGCTCGTGGTAATGGCTTGGAGCAGAATAAGTGGAATGGTATCAAGTGCATGGTTTCCATGTGTTTCGCCATTCGTGCGTTCCAGCCGTTTTTATTATGAGCCGTCCTCCCCTCAGCAACCTCCACTGCAGTCAACATGGGCCAGCATCCTGGTGGAATGCGTTCGGCACCTTGTCGAGTCCATGTCCCAGACGAATTGAGGCTGTTCTGAAGGAAAAAGGGGGGAAGGGTACAACTTAATGTTAGGAAGGTGTTCATAATGTTTGGTATACTCGGTGTATATGAAAACTGACCTATCCCTTAGCTAAGAGCCCACTTTTCTATGTTCTGATCACATACCTGAATGTAGTCATGTGAGACTTAAACCCACCCGTTCTTCAGGCCCCAAGTCTACAACACACCATCATACTCCTCCTACTCCAAACCAACGCCTGTGGTGAAGTCTGGAGGTGTCGTTGTGAAGGAGGAAAAAACAGAGAGCTCTGGGAGACTGGTCCCTCTCTGGATCCAGTTCCTGGTCTTCCTGATCGTGGCCGGGTTCCTCTACTTCATATTTATCAACATGGAGTCCGTAGAGAGTAACCCCTTTAACAGAATCCAATGATCAAATTTTACAGATACAGTTCTGAAATCTGGGATGTGTTCATTAGGCTGAAAATTGAAAGAAAACAGTCCAAAATGGGGAAGTACTATTTTTAACTTGTCCAATAATAAATCACAAATGTTCCATTTGGACAACGTTTTCAAAACGTTTTGCTACGGTGTGAATGAATACGTCCCAGTGTTCATAAATTGACAGCTGTATTATGGCACATCCCATGCCTGTCATTCTTTGTGCTTGTGGTTTTTTTTTTTTTTTTTAAAAGGTGACTGACATTGGGTTCTGCCAAAGGAAAGCCAGAACATTTCCTCCCGTCCAAACTCGTATTTAGTTACTAGATTATGTATAGTATTCTGTTATCATACAACTACGTTACCAAAATAGGGTGCTTCTACTATGAGTAATAGTGATGACACTTTTCTCACAGTACTATATTGATCATCTTACAAAAGCTGTGTCCACAGCTCATAGTAAATACATTTACCACATACACAATATATATAAATATATATATTGTGGATCAAATCAGAAATACACTATATACACAAAAGTATGTGGTCACCCACCCCTTCAAATTGTTGGGTTAGGATATTTTCGTTGCTGACGGGTATAAAATCGAGCACACAGCCATGCAATCTCTACAGACAAACAGTAGAATGGCCACTTTCCATGTCAGTTCCTCAGATTTTTGCCCTGCTGGAGCTGCCCCGGTCAACTGTAAGTGCTGTTATTGTGAAGTGGAAACGTCTAGGAGCAACAATGGCTCAGCCACAAAGTAGTAGGCCACACAAGCTCACAGAGCGGGACCGCCTAGAGCGTAAAAATCGTCTGTCCTCGGTTGCCACACACTCTACCAAGTTCCAAACTGCCTGTGGAAGCAGAGAACTGTTCATCAGGAGCTTCATGAAATGGGTTTCCATGGCCGAGCAGCCACACACAAGTCTAAAGCTCACTGCCATTGGACTGAAGCAGTGGAAATGAGTTCTCTGGAGTGATGAATCACACTTCACAATCTGGGTTTGGCAGATGCCAGGATCACTACCTGCCCCAATGCATAGTGCCAACTGTAAAGTTGGAGGAATAATTGTCAGGCTAGGCCCCTTAGTTCCAGTGAAGGGAAATCTTAACACTACAGCATACAATGACATTCTAGACAATTCTGTGTTTCCAGTTTTTTTTTTTACTAGGCAAGTCAGTTAAGAACAAATTCTTATTTTCAATGACGGCCTAGGAACAGTGGGTTAACTGCCTGTTCAGGGGCAGAAAGACAGATTTGTACCTTGTCAGCTCAGGGAATTGAACTTGCAACCTTTCGGTTACTAGTCCAACGCTCTAACCACTAGACTACCCTGCCGCCCCTGTTCAACATGACAATGCCCCTGTGCACCAAGTGAGGTCCATACAGAAATGGCTTGTTGACATCGATGTGGAAGAACTTGACTGGCCTACCCTGAGCAGCAGGTGTCCACATACTTTTGGTAATGTAGTGTACTATGATTTGGTAATGGCTATTTGTGTAAAAGTCCTGACACACTGTGCTATCTACTTGTATAGTCTGGCTTAGTCAGCCATACGCAGTATCCTCGTATTCTTTCTGCGTCCTGGGGGGGGTATACTACAAAGCAGCAACAATGACTCTTGCCTAACTATTGTGAAAAACAACATTTTTTGGGAAGATAAGCTTGAAATGGGCATGGTCTTTAATTGAATCAAAAACACAAGTTAAGCTTTCTTCATAAACAAGAAAATCAATTGTTATTTTTGTTTTTAAATTACATTACAAGGTTCTAAATGGCATTAAAGTTCTAAATGAAGTGCCTTAGCATTTTGACTTGTTAATGGTTCCATTCACACGTTTATACAAATGTGATTGCTGTGATAGGTGTATTGTCAATCAAATGTTCAGTGTGTGTAGTGGTTTTGTTAGATGTCTTATGGTGACGTCACGAGTACATGTTTCTACACCTGCAGTATCATTCGTGATACTCACTTTGACGTTACCAGACACTTGTCTGTTTTATCAGAGATCACTTTGGTCACTCCCTATTCCCTATTTAGTGCACAACTTTTGTAGTTCACGTGCACTATATAGGGAATAAATAGGATGCCATGTAGGACTTATCCACAGTTTACAAGTACATACTTCCAGCAAGACAGTAACTGTTCACATATTTTGTATCCAGCCATTTTGAGTCATTCCTATGAATCTCCTAACTTTAAAATAAATGTTTCTGTATCAAAAAAAATCTGTTATTTCTTTCTTTAACTTATTGAATACAGGTTAGTAGAGAATAAAATGTGATCACAGAATATAAATATAAACAGAACTTACAGCGATACCGTCGAATGTGGTAACAGTGAAATGTAAAACCCTGGCACCCATAGATACTAGATACTAGAGGGCAAACTTTATCTACTGGAGATGGACATCAACTAGTGTCGCAAATTCTAACGTCCAGATTGAGCGAATCCTGGGCTTCCGAGGCGACATCACAACTACCAGCAAGATGGTCCCAGATCTGTTTCTGCTACCCTGCCAACTAGGGTCACCTCTACTGAAATATAACTACACATGTTGTCTAACTAAATCATGGATTGTTATCTGTGAAAGCAAGAATTCATGTACCTTGACGTAGCCTCACGTTAATTTAGTCTTGTAAAATAGAAAATAAAATAGAAAAAATACTAAATGGATTCAACTAATGCAGTGTAAATACACAACATATTATTAACAAGAGAACTGAAGACAACAAATTGATTTCACAGTCAAAGCTTTCTGTCTGAATACCAGTATCATCAAAAACTCTTAGCCTGGTCCCAGATCAGACAGTGGCAAGACAGCACAAACTGATCTGGGACAAGGCTATCAAACTACTCCACCATCAGGAGTGGAGCTGCCAAGACTGAAGGCATCCATCTGCATTCTTACCAACAGAAACAGTTCGGAAGAGTTTGTGCATATATTAATGACAATTGTGACGTTTTTGAATGTTGTTCATGCACAAAATGTTTTCTTTAGGCAAGCCGAATCCCTTCGTCGGTGATTGGTCAATAGTAGAGATTCTTCAGTAAAGTCTGTTGTCATTCAACGAGAGATGACGTTTGCGGTTCAAATTCATAAAAAGACACACTACTCCACTTACCCTCGCTTTATGCCCTTGAGGGAATCCCCCGTCACCATCTTGGCCGGGCGGTCCAAATGATTAGCAAGGGAAGTTTGCAACGTCAGCCCTCGTTTTTTTAGTTGAGTTTGCGAGTGTACAATTATGTTTATTTCGGGGCCTGAAACTCCCCATAATTCAATTTGCGATGATTGTACATCCACTAAGAAAAGTACGGCAAAAATTCAAACCTCAACGTCAATATATGGAGTCAACATACAAGTGTAAGTAAAAACGAATGTAAATAAGTTAGAAATTGAGCTACTAATGCACATGAAGGCACAAACATGTCTCATTCAAGTAATGTTTTTGTTTGTTTGAGGAAGTGTATACTGGCTACGGCGTCTCAAAATTGACAAACAGTACTACTGCCACTTCTTGTTTTTCAAGCGAAGGTCTTTTAAGGGAGTGCGCGACCACACTCGTTCGGTTTGCCTATCCGACCTGCCACTAGCCGAACTGATGCACGCTGACGTCAATAGTGAAATAGTTTTCAACTGACAGTCAGTCTTATTCAACCATCATTTAACACTTAAAAATCATTGGCATTGGAACACAGTGCTCAGTCGAATTCATGTCCAGTCTCGTCAGTTGTAGCTGATTTTTGTGGCATGAGAACTGGCCTAGAAAGACCAAAGTGTCCAATAGGGTCATTGTCCTTTTTCAGTTAGTTGATTGTAGTGTTCATTACAGTGTGCTGGTATATGGATGATGGCTTAACAAATATCCTACCTACAAGTGTTGTTGTCATGTTCTAATGCAGGACTCTACCAGGCTCTAGTAGATGTCATGTGTATGGCTCCTACGTAGTGCTTTGGTACTTGTCTTGTGTCACTATCTCTGTCTGTGACCCAGCCCTGAGGAAGGTTGTCAGCTCAGCAATGTCTGCGTTGTGGGTTCCATCTTGATGGTTCTCTCACAAACACATGGTCCTTCTCTTTATCCAATATATCTGCCCAGCTCATCATCCAAGGCAACGTATGTGTTGTCCACACCTGTTGGTCAAATCAGACATGTAAATAGACGCGTCAGTCTGATAGTGGTTATACAGGATGATTCTTCTAAACTAACTTGACAGTGGTAAGCAAAGATAAGCCAGGAATCCAAACTGATAAGCCAGGAATCCAAACTGATAAGCCAGGAATCCAAACTGATAAGCCAGGAATCCAAATTGATAAGCCAGGAATCCAAACTGATAAGCCCTGTTTCACCAGTGTTTCTATTCGTTAGGATTCCAGCAGAGTTTTAAGTCAAATTATTTTCTATGAAGAAACTATGGAATTGGGTGTTACTTTCTGAATTGACTGGAATTGAAATGGAACTGACCCCAACCTGGATTGCTAGGAGTGGGACGATACAAGACAAGGACTCACAGGTTCTGGTCTCTAGCTCTAGCTCCAAGGGTTTCTCCTGTCTCTTGCAGAGCTTGACTCTGGCAACGATGATGATGATGATGATGATGATGACGACGACGAGAGCCACGAGGAAGGTCAGAGCAGAAGCTAGCCAGCTGATCACCATAGGGCTCAACACTGGGTCTGGGTCTGAGGGGCACACAACCCAGATGGACAGACAATATGAGAAGTGATAAATGTTTTATATTACAGTTAATATCCTCCAGGTCTGAGGGGGGTGGACACAACCAATGATGTACACAAACAAACATGAATATACACTACGTGACCAAAAGTATGTGGACACCTGCACGCCGAACATCTTCCAAAATCATGGGCATTACTGTGTACCCTTCCCCAGATCTGTGCCTCGACACAATCCTGTCTCGGAGCTCTACGCACAATTCCTTCGACCTCATGGCTTGTTTTTTGCTCTGACATGCACTGTCAACTGAGACCTTATATAGACAGGTGTTTGCCTTTCCAAATCATGTCCAATCAATTGAATTTACTACAGGTGGACTCCAATCAAGTTGTAGAAACATCTCAAGGATGATCAATGGAAGCAGGATGCACTGGAGCTCAATTTCGAACCTCATAGCAAAGGGTCTGAATACTTATGTAAATAAGCTGTTTATGTTTAATACAGTCCCAGTCAAAAGTTTGGACACACCTACTCATTCAAGGGTTTTTCTTTATTTTTACTATTTTCTACATTGTAGAATAATAGTGAAGACATCAAAACTATGAAGTAACACATATGGAGTCATGTAGTAACCAAAAAAGTGTTCAACAAATCAAAATAGATTTGAGATTCAAAGTAGCCATCCTTTGCCTTGATGACAGCATTGCACACTTGGCATTCTCTCAACCAGCTTAACCTGGAATGCTTTTCCAACAGTCTTGAAGGAGTTCCCACATATGCCGAGCACTTGTTGGCTGCTTTTCTTCCGCTCTGCGGTCCAACTCATCCCAAACCATCTCAATTGGGTTGAGGTCGGGTGATTGTGGAGGCCAGGTCATCTGATGCAGCACTCCATCACTCTCCTTCTTGGTCAAATAGCCCTTACAGCCTCCGGAGTGGCACAGCGGTCTAAGACACTGCATCGCAGTGCTAGCTGCATCACTACTGTGTTGCAGCCTGCCGCGACCTGGAGACCCATAAGGTGGCGCACAATTGGCCCAGGGTTGTCCGGGTTAGGGGAGGGCTTGGCCGCCCGGTGTGTCTTTGTCCCAAAGACTCGTGCTCGTGCTCTAGCGACTCCTGTGATGGGCCGGGAGCAGTGCACACTGACACGGTCGCCAGGTGTACCGTGTTTCCTCCGACACATTGATGTGGCTGGCTTCCGGGTTAAGCAAGCATTGTGTCAAGAATCAGTGCGGCTTGGCAGGGTCGTGTTTTGAAGGACACACGGCTCTCGACCTTCGCCTCTCCCAAGTAAGGAGTTGCAGCGATGGGACAAGACTGTAACTACCAATTGGATATCATGAAATTGGGGAGAAAAGAGTGTACAAATGTAACAAAAATATATATTAATATAAAAATTTGCCCTTAACACAGCCTGGAGGTGTGTTGGGTCATTGTCCCACTAAGCCCAAACCAGATGGGATGGCATATCACTGTAGAATGCTGTGGTAGCCATGCTGGTTAAGTGTGTCTAGAATTCTAAATAAATTCACAGACAGTGTCAACAGCAAAGCTACCCCACACCATCACACCTCCTCCATGCTTCACAGTGGGAACCACACATGCGGAGATCATACTTTCACCTACTGTGCGTCTTACAAAGACACAGCGGTTGGAACCAAAAATCTCACCTTTGACTCATCAGACCAAAGGACAGATTTCCACCGGTCTAATGTCCATTGCTCATGTTTCTTGGCCCAAGCAAGTCTCTTCTTATTATTGGTGTCTGTTAGTAATGGTTTCTTTGCAGCAATTCGAAGGCCTGATTCACGCAGTCTCCTCTGAACAGTTGATGTTGAGATGCTGAAGGTGACAGCGGGAGTGAGGGCGGGCAGCGACTGGCATACTGCGCGGTTGGAGCGGATCAGACGCAGCTGGAAGGAACCTCAATAAGGGAATAAAACAATTTCTTTAATATTGTGTTATCCTGGAGTTTTTGTAAATGTAGCTATGTACTGCGTGTTCTTGCCTATATGGGACGGTTCTTCGGAGACAACTTAGCCCAAGACTAAAAATCTCCATTTAAATTTCTATTTAGTCCAGGTCTAGGCTTAATGTCCAAGAAACCAGACCAATTTAGTATTTTTTTTTTTAAATGGTCAAATAAATCAAATCAATTAATGTATCAATCAGTTAAGCTACCTCCAGGATACTGCTGCTGAGTGGAGCAGGTGATGTTGAAGCTGTGGCCTTTGATGACAGAGCCTGTGGGAGCCTCCATGGACGTGCTGTACCAGCGCTGAGCGGTGAGCAGCTCCACTGGCGAGATGGGAGGGAGACAGGGGGTTGTGGATCAATTTAACCCGTCATTGAGTTACAGGACAGATCAAAATGACAAAACAAAGTCAGTCAGTCAGTCTTTTTCTTCTTCTTTCTTTTTTTGATACTGGAAAAGATGTCAGGATCTCATGACAAAAAAACGAAATGTTAAAAGATGAGTTCAGTAGGGAGAACAGAGTGAAAACGAGGCATTACTAACCTGTCCTGAACTCGTCCAATAAAAAAAACAAGTTGTCCCTTTTTATGTTGCGAAAACATTTCTCTACGTTGTGCCCTAATGAACTTTAAAGCATACTGTAGCAAATCCCTTCCATCTTCCTCTAACAGAATAGCCCTAGATGACTCACCCACAGTGATGTTGATAGAGTGGCTGGGTGGAGAGCTGAGCATGGAGAAGGAGGGAGGGATACCCTTGATCCTGTACAGACAGCTGTAGCTGCCCTGTTGAGTAGTCTTCAGGCCTGACAGAGTAAACTCCACCTTGGACTGGGCGAAGGCCACCAACCGAGTCACCAACGGGGTGGCTATGCCCCTCCTTATACAGGTGGAAGGAATTCAGGTGATGGCCCGGTAGCACAGTACAGCTGAAGCGAACCGCCTCCCCGGGGGGTAAGACGATGTGAGAGGAGAGCAAGGACAGGGTGGGCATCAACACTACCTGTCAGGGAGATAGAAGGTATTCAGAAGGTATTCATACCCCTCGACTTATTACCTATTTTGTTGTTACAGCCTGAATTCAAAATGGATTAAATTATTTTATTTTTTTACCAAGCTACACACAATACCCCATCATTAAAAAAATGTTTTTAGAAAATGTTAGTCTATTTATTGACAATGAAATACTGAAAATCTCAATTTACATATCTTTTACCAGATCTAATGTGTTATATTCTCCTACATTAATTTCACATTTCCACAAACTTCAAAGTGTTTCCTTTTCAAATGGTATCAAGAATATGCATATCCTTGCTTCATGTCCTGAGCTACAGGCAGTTAGATTTGGGTATGTGATTTTAGGCAAAAAAATAAATAATTAAATGGGTGGATCCTTAAGAGGTAGATTTAAGTAACTCGGCCAGTCAGGAATATTCACTGTCTTCTTGGTGAGCAACTCCAGTCTAGATTTGACATCAGGTTATTTTCTTGATGAAAGGTGAATTCACCTCCCAGTGTCTGGTGTAAAGCAGAGTGAACCAGGTTTTCCTCTAGGATTTTGCTTGTGCTTATCCTGAAACTCCTCAGTACTTAACAAATACAAGAATACCCATAACATGATGCAGCTACCAATATGCTTAAAAATATGGAGAGTGGTACTCAGTAATGTGTTGTGTTGGAATTGCCACAAATGTAACATTTTATATTGAGGACAAAACATGTATTGCTTTGCCACATGTTTTGCAGTATTACTTTACTACCTTGTTGCAAACAGGATGCATGGTTTTGAATGTTTTTTATTCTATACACAGGATTCCTTCTTTTTATTCTGTCGATTAGGTTAGTATTGTGGAGTAACTACAATGTTGTTGATCCATCCTCAGTTTCCTCCTATCAAAGACACTCTGTAACTATTTTAAAATTCACCACTGGCCTCATGGTGAAATCCCTGTCCGCTTTCCTTCCTCTCGGGCATCTGAGTTACGCCTGTATCTTTGTAGTGACTGGGTATGTTAATACACCATCCAAAGTGTAATTAAATAACTTCACCATGCTCAAAGGTGTATATATATTTTTTTTTACCCATCTACCAATAGGTGACCTTTGCGGGGTTTTGGAAAACCCCCCCTGGTCTTTGTGGTTGAATTTGTGTTTCACTGAATGAATGACGTCAATTTATGAATGGGTGAAAACCTGATAGAAATTGATAATTGTGCACATGACTTCACGATGAAATTTGAATGAACTGAATAATGAGGATGGGAGAGGGTGATTGGGGTGATGGGTGAAGAAGAGAGGATGGGTGAAGAGGGTGATTGAGTTTAGAACAACAGTGTAAGAATCCCAAGCGCACAAAGGCTCACACCTGGAAAAACTACACTTTTTTTGTTTCGCTGTAACTGGACTGTATAATAAGGACTTACTATAACTGTTGTTACACTGTAATCTTTTTTAAAGTGAAACTAACATGTTACATTATATTTCATTATATTCTTACTGTAAAATATGTGTTGACTGAATATATCCGCGATTGGTGTCTGCTAAATTAATGAGTTGATGGCGCAGCCATGGTTACTAAGCACAGATAAATTCAACTCAAAACATGCTATTCATTTTCTTTTGAAATACATTGTCTTAGTATCATGTTTTTTATGACCTTCTTAAATGAAAGCCTCATATGAAGCAGACAATGTGGTCTTGGATAGAGTGAGGTGTGCAGAGAAATAAATAGAGTCTGGTCTCTTTGAAGCGAGAGGAACTCAACAAGAGCCCCAAGTATTATTTTACAATAGCTGGCTTTATGTTATGTTATCTGCAGTTTTGCGCTGGGATCTATCCCACTCCATGGTGGATAGCAACCTCTCCACGATCATCCACTCTTTGTTTATGTAATGGGCTGTATCCTATTATTTTGAAAATCGTCAGTCCACGTGAAGTGTAATTGCGCCATTACTCAAGTTATCTCAACTACCCGCCAGCTGATTTATTTTGTCCTGATGCAGGGCTATTGCGAGAGGAGAAGAGACTCTCAGACAGAAACATTCACACCTCATTAAATTAACAAAGGGATAGGTGTGAAAATCTCCCAATTTGTGCCAGAAATGGGTTTAACCTGTTGATGAATGAATTATTTTGTTAATGTTACCGAACAGATGACAACAATATAACGAAGCATCTTGTAGCATCTTGATTTACAGCATTTCCCTCACTCAGACAACAAAAGTTTGCAAAAGTAGCCCAATTAGCTGGAGTGATGGGGGCATCTTCTTGTTGCGCTGTGCTGACGTTTCTAACTGCTGTTAGTCAAACCCCTACAGCGCTGTGAACCTGACAACGGGCTACCACTAAAATAATCCGAAATAAAATATCAACAAGAGAATGTAGAATGGAACGAGTCACATTTTGAATTGAAATTTAATTGAAATGATCAAATGTCGGCCTTTAGCCATCCAAATATTTCATACAATATTCTGCCCATGTTGGGACACGGCTTGCTTGATCGTCTTCCTTTTCGCTTCCCATTGACCTAAAATGAAATATACAATTCAATTTTAAAATCACGAAGTCTACTCACAATTGCATGGCATGGTGATCTCTGCTCAGCTTCAAAAAAGCCCTTTCTAATAAATGGAGTAGAAGTGCTCAAAGATGTCCTCTGGTGGTTCGAACGAGCATTAATGGCAGGCACTGTAACGCATACCGCACACTACACTATTGGTATGATGCAACGTTAAATTGATGAACCACTGTACAAACACATCACATGCATATTATCAATTCTTAAACGTTACTATTGTTAAGATGTATTACTTAATTACATTCCAACGTGGAAATGTTTTCTGTCCCATAACAACAAAACCCCCGCTATTTTAGGTGTCTTTACCTCCTGAAGCATGGGGGGACCCAGATCTGTTTAAACAATTTCAACTGATCTGGTACCAGGCTATCCTCCTGGGACTACGTCTCACCTGAACATTTCACCCCAGCGTCATTATCATGGGTGCAGGTGGGGTTCCCGTTGACGACCCTGGGACATCGTGTCAGGCTCGTCTCGTGGCCCGAACAATTGACGTGCCCCAGCCAGATCTCCCCGGTGCCCCTGCCAAACGCAGCTCCACGCGCTCCGGACTAGTCACTGTTCCCACGGACTAGACGGATGAACGAAAAACCAATCTGCAGCTGGTATCATTCTGAGTGACTCACCGTCAACACCTACCCCATCCCAAGTAACAAGACCACCGCCTGTATAACAAGAGCACAGCCTGTATAACAAGAGCACAGCCTGTATAACAAGACCACAGCCTGTATAACAAGACCACAGCCTGTATAACAAGAGCACAGCCTGTATAACAAGAGCACAGCCTGTATAACAAGAGCACATCCTGTATAACAAGAGCACAGCCTGTATAACAAGAGCACAGCCTGTATAACAAGAGCACAGTCTGTAAAACAAGACCACTGCCTGTATAACAAGAGCACAGCCTGTATAACAAGAGCACAGCCTGTATGGGAACAGAAAGAGTGAGGAAAACTGTACGTTTGATCAATAATCTTGAAAATACTTCAGCAAAGCAGTCATATCGATGTTGGCTGCTACAAGATCAGTACTCAAAGTTGTCTCTGATACATAACTCATCACACAAGCATATTGAAATACTTAAACCAACTCATCCTAAAAATTTAACAAATTACACCACACAGAAAAAATATTGAATGATCACTGACCTCGCGCTGTGAGGACAAGTAGAATATTCAGCATCTTTATCATCATCATTCCATTAAAGTCGAGAGAGGATTCTGCTGACGTTGAGCTTGATGCGGTTTTCGGGGGAAACGGCCTACTCAAACTGCACCCGAAAGAGTGGAGTGGAGACCTTCAACTTGAGACCACTATAGTTGGCTATCTAGTCAAATGACCTCAATCCTATCTGAAGGACTTGGGTGTGTTATCCTGTAGTACAGCAGGCAACAACATACCTGGTCGCGCCAGGCAGCTAAATCACTGACCCCGAACTTCAGGTCCGAACCGGTCCTTTCCTTTCGCTTTTCATAATTTATATCAAACATATACACATATCAAACCGACAAAAACTACTCCATGTAGTAACTATGAACATTCTTTAACTACAAAACCTTGTTTTAAAGAACGCCGAAAGTTATAATTTGAAAAACATGAATTATTCAATATGTAAATAAAGTATTATCTGTCGTCATTATAAAATCACGTCAAGCTTACGACAGATATCCACGTGGCGTTGCACCTACGTCATTCTGTACGGGATCATACCAGTGTTTTGGGAACGACATTAGCGTGAGCAACGGGTAGTGGAATCGGTGGTTCGCCTTCAAAATAAATGGCCCCCAATGAAACATGCCATCGGATTTAAAAAAAAATAGTGGAATCATGCCAGAATTAGAGTAAATAATGGTGAACAATTTTAGAACTTATGTTACATATATTCAACAAAACAAAATAATTAGTTAATTTTACAAAAAAATCTGTTGAAATCGCACTGTGGATGTATTTGGATTCAGAATTGCGTTGGGGGGTTTATATGCCTAGCCCTTGATCATCAAATCAAATCAAATTGGTCACTTACACATATTTAGCAGATGGGTGTAGCGAAATGCTTGTGTTCCTAGCTCCAACAATGCAGTAGTATCTAAAAATTCACAACAATACACACACATCTAAAAGTAAAAGAATGGAATTAAGAAATATATAAATATTAGGATGAGCAATGTCGGAGTGGCATTGACTAAGAAACAGTAGAATAGAATACAGTATATACATATGAGATGAGTAAAGCAGTATGTAACATTATTAAAGTGACTAGTGTTCCATTATTAAAGTGGCCAGTGATTCCATGTCTATGTATGCAGGGCAGCAGGGTTGAGTAACTGTGTGGCTATTTAACAGTCTGATGGCCTTGAGATAGAAGCTGTTTTTCAGTCTCTCGGTCCCAGCTTTGATGCACCTGTACTGAACTCGCCTTCTGGATGATAGAGGGGTGAACAGGCAGTGGCTCGGGTGGTTGATGTCCTTGATGATCTTTTTGGCCTTTCTGTGACATCGGGTGCTGTAGGTGTCCTGGAGGTCAGGTAGTTTGACCCCGGTAATGCATTGTGCAGACCGCACCACCCTCTGGAGAGCCCTGCGGTTGCAGACTGGGCAGTTGTCGTACCAGGCGGTGATACAGCCCGACAGAATGGTCTCAATTGTGCATCTGTAAAAGTGTGTCAGGGTCTTAGGGGCCAAGCCAAATTTCTTCAGCCTCCTGAGGTCGGGATTATAGTTATCATATGAGGCAGTCGTGTGCGAAGCTAATGGCTGAGAACTGTAGGGAGAGAAGGCAGAATGCCGTCTAGATTTTTCGAGAGCTATGTACAGCCTAACCTATGGACTGTGCATTTCATGGGTGCACAGTCCATAGGTTAGGCTGTACATAGGACACCTACAGCCTACTATCAGCCTACTCAGTGAAACCAACAGACCACAACTATGTAGACTGTACACCTATATTAGCATTGTAACTCTTACTGCGGGACTCTGAAACCATTGTAATGAACAACATTAAGCTCACCAGTTAAACACTGTGTATTGCAATGTCCAGCCTACTCAGTGACACCAACAGAACACAACTATGTAGATGTGACCGGTGTAGATTGCCTCTACGTTGTGTTTTGATCGGCTTACAGGATCAGGTTGGTGTTGATCTTTTATTCTCTAGAGAAAGAAACAAACCGACATCTATAAATGAAAAGCGTTGTGCTGACCTTGTGCATCAACTCCTCTATTCCACATAGATAGAGTAGAAAAGGGCAAGAATAACAATAATCTAATTTTACAACGTCCTGGAAGACGTCAAGTAGAAGGGTGCAAAGCCAGTTGGTTTCATTAACAGTACAGTTGTATACCAAAGTCAAGTTCCCGGATTACCTGGGGCCACTTCTGCTTTGACTTTGAGTGCAAGGATCTCAGTATGTTGCCTAGTGTCCTGTTGAACCTCTTGATGCTTTTGCTGCGGGCACACCTTTGACAGGTCTTGACATAGTTGCATAATAGAGAGGGTGTGTGGCTGACCCTGGTGGCCAGCCATGTTGTGAACACTGGACAAGGCCTCATTCCTCAGAGTCTCAGGCAGGACGCACTGGAATCTCTTACTCTTGATCAGTGGATCTTTGGAAACTGAAACAAAGATATTGTTCAGCAGTCGGAGCTTTTCCCATTGCTTCAGAATCTTCAGAGCGAGCAGGTTTCTCATTGTGATGCTCACGCTTGGATGGTCTGCCCTTTCTATACAACAATAGTGGATCACTCTGGAGATGGGCAGAATGATGATGTTGTTGTTGGGACTTGAGCTCTTCCATGAACAAGGAGCAAAGTATGTCTTTTTTTTGCCACCTGGGGCTAACGTGCTCATGTGGTCCACTAACACAGCAGCTCTCTGCCGAGACGCAGACCCCCAGTCTTCGTGAGAGGAGAGTAAAGCTGACACGTCATTCTCAGACAAGGACACACACAGGGAGGAGTTGTCCAGGACTTGCGGCTGACACATAAGGCGGAATGCATCCTGCACATGTTCATCTTCCAGGGATGTCATAAGGGCTGTTCATTGTTAATTAGACTTATGGTGGTGGCAAGTAGCCTAGTGCTTAGAGTGTTGGGCCAGTAAACGAAAGGTTGCTAGATCGAATCCCCGAGCTGACAAGGTAAAAATCTGTCGTTCTGCCCCTGAACAAGGCAGTTGACCCCACTGTTCCCCGGTGGGTCGTCATTGTAAATAAGAATTTGTTCTTAACTGACTTGCCTAGTTACATTTGAAATAACTGTATGTGGAGGGACATTGTAGAACCATGGTGTGAAGTCCAAGGTGCAGAAATTGTTGTTTTCACCAAGGGCAGCCAGGCAGTCAGCTTGAGGTGGCGTCCTTGATTGTCCTCGCGTTGATCCATAGGTTAGGCTGTACAGTGCAGTATGCATGTCCAATACACACAATAGACTAACTGAAAAGGTCAGTCTTTTGTATGCCTCCAATGCAATTCTGAATTCAAATACATCCACAGTGCGATTTCAACTGATTGTTTACTTTTTGTTGTTGTTTAGTTGTCTTTTAAAAAAATGTATATAACAACATTCCAACCTTGTTTAGCATTATCTAGTCCAATGATTCCACAATCTGTGTCTGTTTGCATCAGTTTCAATGGGTGACTTTTATTTTGAAGGTGAACCACATATTCTACTATTGCCGCTCAAGCTAATGTTGGTCACAACACACTGGTAGGAATTATCATGGTCCACACACACCAACATAGTTGTCAAAAAGGCAGGACAAGGCCTCTTCCCCCTCAGGAGGCTGCAAAGATACACCATGGGTCCTCAGATCCTCAAGAAGTTATACAGCTGCACCATCGAGAGCATCTTGACTGTCTGCATCACCACTTGGTTTAGCCCTTGCTTCGCATCCGACCGTAAAGTGCTACAGAGGATAGTGCGTATGGCCCAGTACATCACTGGGGCCAAGCTTCATACCATCCAGGACCTCTATACCAGGCGGTGTCAGAGGAAGGCTCTAAACATTGTCAAAGACGCCAGCCACCCAAGTCATAGACTGTTCTCACTGCTACCGCACTGCAAGTGGTAATGATGCAGAAAGTCTGGAACCAGCAGGACCCTGAACAGCTTCTACCCACAAGCCATAATATTGCTAAATAGTCCAGGTAGCTATTTGGTTAACTATTTAACTATCTGCATTGACCCTTTTTGCACTCTTTTGACTCATCACATACACTGCTGTTACTGTTTATTATCAATCCTGATGCCTAGTCACCTTATCCCTACCTACATCCGCAGCCGATGTGAGTAAGACCTTTAAACAGGTCAATATTCACAAAACCGCAGGGCGAGACGGATTACCAGTAAATGTACTGCGAGCTTGCGCTGACCAACTTCACTGACATTTTCAACCTCTCCCTGTCTGTCTATAATACCAACATGTTTCAAGCAGACCACCATAGTCCCTGTGCTCAAGAACACTAAGTTAACCTGCCTAAATGACTATCGACCCGTAGCACTCACGTCTGTAGCCATGAAATGCTTTGAAAGGCTGGTCATGGCTCATATCAACACCATTATCCCAGAAACCCTAGGCCCACTCCAATTTGCATATCGCACCAACAGATCCACAGATGATGCAATCTCTATTGCACTCCACACTGCCCTTTCACACCTGGACAAAAGGAACACCTATGTGAGAATGCTATTAATTGACTACAGCTCAGCGTTCAACACCATAGTGCCCTCAAAGCTCATCACTAAGCTACGGACCCTGGGGACTAAACACCTCCCTCTGCAACTGGATCCTGGACTTCCTGACGGGCTGCCCCCAGGTGGTAAGGGTAGGTAACAACACATCTGCCACGCTGATCCTCAACATGGGGGCCCCTCAGGGGTGCGTGCTCAGTCTCCTCCTGTACTCCCTGTTCACTCATGACTGCATGGACAGGTATGACTCCAACACCATCATTAAGTTTGCTGATGACACAACAGTGGTAGGCCTGATCACCGACAACGATGAGACAGCCTATAGGGAGGAGGTCAGAGACCTGACCATGTGGTGCCAGGACAACAACCTCTCCCTCAACGTGATCAAGACAAAGGAGATGATTGTGGACTACAGGAAAAGGAGGACCGAGCACGCCCCCATTCTCATCGATGGGGCTGTAGTGGAGCAGGTTGAGAGCTTCAAGTTCCTTGGCGTCCACATCACCAACAAACTAACATGGTCCAAGCACACCAAGACAGTTGGGAAGAGGGCACGACAACACCTATTCCCCCTCAGGAGGCATGGGGGTCCCCAGATCCTCAAAAGGTTCTACAGATGCACCATCGAGAGCATCCTGACGGGTTGCATCACTGCCTGGTATAGCAACTGATAGGCCTCCGACTGCAAGGCACCACAGAGGGTAGTGCGTACTGCCCAGTACATCACTGGGTGAAGCTGGTTGAGAGAATGCCAAGAGTGTGCAAAGCTGTCATCAAGGCAAAGCGTGGCTACTTTGAAGAATCTAAAATATATTTTGATTAGTTGAACACTTTTTTGGTTACTACATGACTCCATATGTGTTACTTCATAGTTTTGATGTCTTCACTATTATTCTACAATGTAGAAAATAGTAAAAAATAAATAGGGTTGTCTCCTATTTGAATCTTCTTTGTGGCATACTGGGTTCAAATACCTTGTTTAATATTTCTGTATATGTTGTGTATATATACACACACAGTGTATATGTACGCATTGTATATTCTTTTACTGCTCTAGGGATATTATTGTTTTGATAACCTTATTAGCTACAGATTGTATATTTCACTCTTTACGCGATGCACTCTGCAGAGAACACCAGAAGAATTATCACTGAATTACCTCAGTGAATTGTAAAGTGTGTCAATTCATCCTATAAGGGATGGGTTGCCAATTGGCGATTTCACATTCAAACATTTTTAATTAATTCACTGTATGAATAGTTATTAATGACACTGTATGAATAGTGATAATTACTGATACCTTTATTCATAGTGTATTATAATCAAAATTAAATGTTAAGACTTTGGATACAAACCCGTGGGATTGCATTCCAAATCCACACCAAAAATGTACTTTACAGTATTTTACTTTAAATTATTTTAGTAGGGAAATACTTTGCAAGCCACAGTATTAGTGTCCACAGTTCTCTCCCAACAGTCTATGAAACATGTTACCGTAATCAGAAATTGCATTGGATAGAGAAAGATTAAATGACAATCACTAACATGTACCCTTCAAAGTGCAGTATTGTAATAATCTCAATCAGGAATAGTGGTTCAATAATAATTTATGTAAGGGTATTTGATTTGTATTATGAAGCTGTTAGGAAAACCAGTTGACATTTTTCACCACCTTTACTGTAGACCAAGTGAAATCTTAGCATCACTAGTCCCTCTTTCTCAACCAGATTACTGTCGTTTTACACAGTTCAAAAACAATGAACCAAACACTTGAGCCGATTTTATTGAGCCACTGGTCAAATAAGCATTCACGTTGACGTTATACTTTAGAAAAAGTGGATTATGTTCTTTAACACAATATACAAAGTAACCTGTATTTGTCATGGAAAATAGTATTATACATTACTCAGCGATAATTAAAATCACACTGCAAAAATCACTATGGTAGTAAATGAATAAGCAGGAACTATCATGATGGATGGTGTGTGGTGGCTCGCCAGGAACAATTCTAGCTATGCCTTTACCTTCCTTCATTAGCGTAAAATGAAATAACCTGTAGCCAAAAACCATGACGAATCTTTGGACATTCAACATTGATAAGCATCAGAGACAGTCAGACAATATATTAACAAAAAAATACAAAATAATTTAGTTAAAACAGTACCTCTTCTATTCAGATGACCTCTTTATCTTGTATGACAACGACTACCGTTCTTCTCATATGGTCCTAGCCTGAATCCCATATACGTTTGTGCAGTCTTGCCAACTCATGACAGCAATGGAGTTGACGATACAACACAAACAGATCTGGGACTCAGGCTAGAGTTGTCCTGTCAGTAGTACCACAATTCTTGAGAGTTTAAATTCTTCTGAACAACTTCTAAATAACATGCTTCAATTAAAACAAAAAAAAGTGTGTTAAGAGTCCAAAATGGACCCTTATTCGGTGCACTACTTTTGACCAGAGCACTATGGACCCTGGTCAAAAGTAGTGCACTAAATAGGGGATAGTTTGCTATTTAGGATGTATCCTAAAAATCAGTTACAGGTCATTGGATAACAGTAAAACCTGCCTTCAAATTCCCTCAAGAGAAACCAACAGTCTCTAAACCAGTCTTTCCAACAAAACAAAAATTCAGCTTCTTCTGCAATTTCACAATTGTCTCTTTCTTGCCCAAAGTGCCTTGGGATATAGCTACATTGTTTTGCCCTTCCATCTAGGATGGGCCGACCAAAACTGTTATTTTTCTTAGCTACCATGTTGTCATTGTCGATCACTGCGAGGAGTCTCCCATCAGGTGGACAATGAGTTCGTAGGTGGAGAGGACGATGGCTGTGTTGGGGATCTGTCTGATAAGCTGCGGAATGAGTCCTCTGTAAAACGCAGCGTAACCCTCCTCCACTGCAACCAACCGTGCTGTCTGGAAGAAGTACTGGTATTTGCTGCCCTCTTCTCGCAGCCTAGTCCGAATCACCTCTGACGAATGGAAGGAACGCAGAGACAGAGAGAGAGAGAGAGAGAAATTAAGGAGTCAGAATTAGAAGGGGATTTTGAATGCAGCTTACAGAGTATTTGACTAAAGACGGAAGGAATGTGTAGTTCTAGAAATGCAGTTTTTTTTTACTGAAGGCTTCTCACTCAAGTTAACATTGAGTCATGGGTGTATGCTGTGCTACTGTACAGTAAACCCGTTGTAGATTGGGCGATCGTCAATGAAAAGCTGTTGTTTTGCCTCTTACGTCAACCTGTGTTGTTGTAGTGTTGAGGTGTGGTGTGGCAAGTTAATACCGTAGAATTTATTTTGATTCATACCCATTAATCCCCATGCTTACCGTGTGGGTAGGCTATGCAGGAAGCACAACCCTTGGCGAAAGCAGCCGCCATCATCAGGCCTAGGAAGTCCGACGCCCCTTTTTCCGTTTCGCTGTTCGGCGACGTGAAGCGCGCTTCGTTCAGGCGTTTCTTCAGCGCCTCGTAGATGAGGAAACAGATCATGGTCTCGGAGATGCCAGCGTAGGACGCCGTCAGGCCCCGGTAGAAACCTCTCACACCCTCTGTCTTGTAAACGTAACGGGCGCACTGCAGCGCGTTTGTCTTCTTCTCCCCTCGTACCCTGGAGAAGAAAAAAAAAAAAAAGTATTGATTTAAAACCTTACAAGATTTAGAGAAGAGGTTAAATTAGACCAGACATTTTGTCCACTGTTACTTTACCTTTTATGAAATGTGCATTTAGCATGACACAATTAAAAAATATATATTCCTATTTTTCATCTAACAAATCCCCCAGTTAACTATAGTTTGAGTGACTACCTATATGAACAAGTCTGCAGGGTAAATAGGACACTAGGTCACCAGACATGCTTGTCCCTGTAACGGTGACCTCACATGGTCCTATTGCTCCATGCGTTCCAAATGGCACCTCATTTTCAACATAAAGGGTCACTACTTTGGAACATGTTTCTGGTCAAAAGTAGTTCCCTCTATATAGGGCGCGATTTGGGACGCAGCTTCTGTGTAAATATAGCCTCTTCCTCCAACGCAGCCTAATGCGTCAGCGGCTTAGGGTATTTATGGATCTGCCTGGTCACGTTACACCACGCAGACCTCGTGACCCAAGGACCGGACAGCAGCCAAGATGGGGGCCCGTCAAAGACCACATTCAAATGGTGGTGGTGACAGAACTGTAATTACACACTACCTACAGTAACCCTTTAAATGAATGTTCTGCCTCCATTAGTGGAAAACTAACTTCTAAAAGATGTCTGCATTTAAAGCCTTTAAAAAGCTTTTAAAAAAAAGAGAGAGACTTAATAAAAGTAAATAAAACACAGGAAGTAAGAACTGCAGAATAATATAAAATGTACATACTTTTTCTCCAGTTGCATCCTGGTCTTAACCATCCAGACGGGGTTCATGAGGGAGTTTGTAACAAAGGCTGAAACAGGAAGTACAAACAGAGAGTCATGTCACTTGGCGGAGCAAGAGAAAGGGACAGAGTTCATTTTCTCTCTCTGGATGGGAGTTTAGGGAAAGAACAAAAGGTCAGGGAGGTCAAATCCTCCAGGATTCCTGACAGAGCAGAAATTCAATAATTATACAACACGTTATATAATAAACAAGTGTATTATATATGACAAAAATCGCACAATTTTGTCATCATATTTGGGCGCAACAAAAACGTACCCAGCAGGTATAGAACCTACACGGCTTACCCAGCAGGTATAGAACCTACACGGCTTACCCAGCAGGTATAGAACCTACACGGCTTACCCAGCAGGTATAGAACCTACACGGCTTACCCAGCAGGTATAGAACCTACACGGCTTACCCAGCAGGTATAGAACCTACACGGCTCTATTGCTTTGTGTTTCATACGTGAGGGTAGAGTGCTCCCCCCTACGCTGGTGTCTCTGTCCCCCCACGCTGGTGTCTCCGTCCCCCCCACGCTGGTGTCTCCGCCCCCCTACGCTGGTGTCTCCGTCCCCCTACGCTGGTGTCTCCGTCCCCCTCACGCTGGTGTCTCCGCCCCCTACGCTGGTGTCTCCGCCCCCTCTACGCTGGTGTCTCCGTCCCCCTCACGCTGGTGTCTCAGTCCCCCCCCACGCTGGTGTCTCCGTCCCCCTCACGCTGGTGTCTCCGCCCCCTACGCTGGTGTCTCCGCCCCCCTACGCTGGTGTCTCCGTCCCCCCTACGCTGGTGTCTCCGTCCCCCTCCTACGCTGGTGTCTCCGTCCCCCTCCTACGCTGGTGTCTCCGTCCCCCTCCTACGCTGGTGTCTCCGTCCCCCTCCTACGCTGGTGTCTCCGTGGTCTGCTTCAGACTGAGTCTCACCTGCAAAGCCAGCTGAGGACATGTGCACCACTCCACTGTTAGGGACGAAGACGCCATTGAACGTCTCCTTCGACCGCTTGTAGGCAGCAAAATAAATAGCTCTGCAAGAAAGACAGAAGACAAAAAGATTTAAAAAAAAAAGGGTGAGAAATCAGATTCCCTCTTTAAATGTAAAAACAAAATGTATCCACCAGTATATTTCTCAGTGAGTGGGTGTCCCTTCTTTCACGGTGTGCGTTTATGTAACATCACTTTTCCAGGTGCTGCCTGAAACCTGTGAAGCAAGTAGCAGCAGCCTTTGACAGAAACCAGCTAAGCGTGCCATGTGTGGCCCTGTCCAGAGCGGTGTGCTTCTGGAACAAGCCCATCCCATACAGTGTGTGTGTGTGTCACAGGCAGCAGCAGAATGGGTTGAATAAGCACTGAGGCAGGCCAGGGGATGGTCGAGAGAGAGATGGGTCTGGACTAGTGCTATTCTCATTCTGAATGCCCGGCAGGGTTTGGAAGCTGGCTGATAGCATGGGGGGCGGGTCAGCTGGCTGACAGCATGGGGCAGAGGGAGGGTAAACTAACTATTTCTGGGAGTGAAATAATTGTGACGGTACATTGGTGGGTTTCCAGAGTGACCCCCATTCCCACCCTGCTTACTGTGTACTGTATACTGTGTACTACGTACTGTATACTACGTACTGTGTACTACGTACTGAATACTACGTACTGTATACCATGTACTGTACAAACCCAAGGAGTGTAAAAATGTCAATTTATCTGAATGGCAGCGTTTGTAAGTTGGGCAATGGGACAGAGGACTGTATACTATGGACTGTATACTATGGACTGTATACTGTGGACTGTATACGGTACATTCTGAAAGTGTTCAGTCCCCTTCACCTTTTGTGGACCCGAGGCTGTAATCGCTGCAGAAGGTGCTTCAACAAAGTACTGAGCAAAAGGTCTGAATACTTATGGAAATGTGATTTTTCAGTTGTTTACTTTGAATACATTTCTAAAAACCTGTTTTTGCTTTGTCATTATGGGGTTGTGTGTAGGGGAATGAGGGGGAAAAAAAACAATTGAATACTTTTTAGATTAAGGCTGTAACGTAACAAAATGTGGAAAAAGTCAAGGTCTGAAAACTTCACGAATGCATTGTAGAATCCCCATTTATGGCCGCCGCTCTGTCCTCCCCCCCTCACCCCGCCGCGTCCTCCCTCCCTCACCCCCGCCGCTCTGTCCTCCCTCCCTCACCCCCGCCGCTCTGTCCTCCCTCCCTCACCCCCGCCGCTCTGTCCTCGTATGTCTTAATTCAACAACACCGCAGTAATATGTTATAAAGTCTGAAAGCTGGTCCTTGGTAATGACATGATAAAAGGGTGAGTGTGTTGGTTGTTAAGGGTGTGGACATACAAAAACACATCCACACCCAAACATTACTTACACCAAAAAAGCTAATCCACCCTTTAAAAATGCAGTCAGTGTCTCATATAGCAGGCTTACCTTGAAGGGGCCACCCCAACAAGATTGGGACCCAGTCCCCGGAAAAGCGACCTCGGTCCCTCTTTTTCTAGAATTGACCTAGAAAATGGGAAGAAAAACAAACCGGTTTACTTGAATAAACACTTTAAAAAACAAAAATGTTTGAATGACAATTTAGGACGTGTATTCAGGGACAACTGTGGTGGGGTTCAAGACGCTGCATGGCCACTCCGAGGGCAATCTGACGTCCGCATTGGCCAGACAGCATGTACTGCCATGGGTATATTGTTCAATTTATCGTTAGTGATAATTCAGTTAATTAAAATGGTGATATGAAATGTTTTTTTTTGGTTTTTTTCCTTCCTCCATATCACCCACCTCTACAGAGTTTGTTTCGGACAAGACCCTACTCTCTTGATCTAGTACCCTTTGAAACTGGAGATGCACTGTGAACTCAGTCTCCTCTGTGGGATTGACTTCACACACACACACACACACCAGTAGCAGACAAATAGGCCAGGTGAGTGGACACACGGGGACTGATGCATTAGTCCCGCTCTCTGCTGTAAGCAACACTTGATTTATAGGACACTGTTATTCGCACCGTTTGTTTCCCCACACTACAGCGACGTCATTTTGTTCAAATAAATAAAATAAAAAAAAACACCCTTCAGGCCAAGTAAATAAAGGATTTAGAAATTGTCATGTTAAAAAACGCAACAGGATATGGATTTACAGAGTTAAGAGTTTCAACATTTTTACCTTTGAAACTGACCAACAATGGCGTTTGGAAGTGAGCCATTGTAATTCTAAATGACTCCACAACCTTCAAGCAACCTTATACTGTCACTACAGACAACACTGGATAAACAAGGATTTTGGAGAGAAGAGGTTCATTCAACAATAATTTGGCGAAATGAACCAAAATGGATGCTTGTAGAGTCACTTAGAATTACAATGTCTCACTTACAAATGCCATTGTTGGTCAGTTTCAAAAGGTAAAAATGTTGAAACTGCACTGGGTGAACAGGTTGAGAATACCATTTGAGCCATTCCCCTCTGAACCTTTCAGCTGAGTCCAGTCCAGACTGGTTCAGTCACATTTAGGCAAAGGCCTCCAGCACTAAACACTTGAGGCGAGAAACATGAGAAACCACATTCGGGACGTCAGTCGGCACGGCTTCCTCCTCGTGTTCAATTTGGCAGAGGCACAGTCACACCATCACACAGTCTGTGGTCTGAGGCAACCCTCCCTGGGCCTCTGGCAAGGGACATTTCCACAGGTGGCATCAGCACTTACATAAGTGTCCTCACTGCACTGTGTGTCAGTGCGTGTGCGTGCATTCCCCACAGCTGGCAAACAGCTCTTAGAGTACCCTGTTCTAATTTATCTTTAATCTCTAGTATGTGTGTATAAAACAGGACAACGGTAATGGCCAGAACACGCTAGCCTCAGGCTGGCCCTCGTCAGACAGCGTAGAGACAGGCCCGTTTCCTCCTCTTTAGACAGAGTGGTAGAGTAACGTCACAGGCCCGTTGACACAGCTAGGGCTGCATCCCAAATTGCACGCAATGCCCTACAATACACTACTTCTGACCAGGGACGGTAGGACAAAACATTCTTAGCCTAGTCATTCCTTGTGGCCTGGCACAACCACAGATCCCGAAGGCTATATTCTGCAGCAAGACAATGATCCAAAACACACAATCAAGTCTACATGAAAATGGTTAAAAAGCAACACATTTTTAGTTTTGCAATGGCCTAGTCAAAGTCCAGACCTAATCCCAATTGAGATGTTGTGGCAGGACTTGAAACGAGCAGTTCATGCTTGAAAACCCACAAATGTCACCGAGTTGAAGCAGTTCTGCATGGAAAAGTGGACCAAAATTCCCCCACAGCGATATGAGAGACTGATCAACAACTACAGGAAGAATTTTTGGTTGCAGTCATTGCAGCTAAAGATGTCACAACAGGTTTCTGTTTATATTCAGAACCACATCCCTGTAAAGATTAGAGAGGATCTCATGTTAAATACTGTTCGAAGTACTATGGCTACACAGGTTCATCTGCCTCACCTAAAGCCCATTCTGGTGGGAATCTGTTATAGACCACCAAGTGCTAACAGTCAGTATCTGGATAACGTGTGAAATGCTTAATATATCAACAGAGAGGTATATATTTTTTTTATATAGGCGATTTAAATACAGATTGTCTTGAGTGGGCAGCTTGACGAAAGCCAAAGCTTCAAACTGCAACCAGTACCTGCAACCTGGTTCAACCTACTGTACCAGGCTATTACCAAACAGCACAGGAATGAACTCCTCAACATGTATTGATCACATCTTTACTAACGCTGCAGAAAGGTGCTCTAAAGCAGTATCCAGATCCATCGGATGTAGTGATCACAATATAGTAGCCATATCTAGGAAAACCATAGTTCCAAAGGCTGGGGCTAATAGTGTATAGGAGGTCATACAATTAGTTTTGTAGTGATTCCTATGTTGTTTGATGTAAAGAATATATGTGTTGGTCTGTGGTGTGTAATGAGGAGCAAACAGACATTGATCTTATCACATTCATGAAAATTGCTTAACCCAGTTACTAATGAGCACGCACCCATTTAAAAAAAAAAAAAATCACTGAAAACTTAAATCCCTGTGGATTAAGAAAATTGTATGGTTGAGAGGGATGAGGCATAAGGAATGGCCAATAAGTCTGGTTGCACAACCGATTGGGAAACACACAGCAAATAGAGAAATCATGTGACTAAACTGAATAAAAAGAAGAAACTACACTATGAAACAAAAATATTACTAAGAATGAAGGTGCTCCAAAGCTTTTTACTTTTTGCCTTTGAGAAAAAAGGCAAACTCAGCTCCATCATTAATTGAATCAGATGGTTCATTCATTACAAAACCAACTGATATTGCCAACTGGGGTTTTTTTTTTTTTTTTTTTAAATCGGCAAGATTAGCAAATTTAGGCATGACATGCCAGCAACAAATGCTGACACTACATTTCAAAGTATATCTGACCAAATTATTAAAAGACAAGAATTGTAATTTTGAATTCCGTAAAGTGAGTGTGGAAGAGGTGAAAATATGGAAAATTACAGAGAAAAAAGCGAACAATATTGCCACTCCTATTTGCCATATCTTCAATTAAAGCCCACTAGAAAGTGTGTGCCCTCAGGCCTGGAGGGAGGCTAAAGTCATTCCCCTACCTAAGAATAGTAAAGCCCCCTTTACTGGCTCAAATAGCCAACCAAATCAGCCTGTTACCAACCCTTAAAGTTGGGGAATAAAATTGTGTTTGACCAGATAGAACACTTTTTTACAGTAAACAAATTGACACCAAACTTTCAGCATGCTTATAGGGAAGGACATTCAACAAACACGGCACTTACACAAATGACTGATGATTGGCTGAGAGAAGTTGCTGATAAAAATAGTGGGGGCTGTTTATTAGACTTCAGTGCGTCACTTCGACATTATCGATCAGCCTGCTGCTGGTAAAACAGATGTGTTATGGCTTTACACCCCCTACTATATTGTGGATAAAGAGTTGCCTGTCTAACAGAACACAGAGGCCTCACCAACATAATCCAGGTAGAATTAGGAATTCCCCAGGGCAGCTGTCTAGGCCCCTTACTTTTTTCAATCTTTACTAACGACATGCCACTGACTGAGTAAAGCCAGAGTGTCTATGTATGCGGATGACTCAACACTATACACGTCAGCTACTACAGTGACTGAAATGACTGCAACACTTTGAGAGTGACTGAAATGACTGCAACACCCTAGTTTTGTCGCACCTGGACTACTGTTCAGTCGTGTGGTCAGGTGCCACAAGAAGGGACTTAGTTTGGAGCATTGGCTCAGAACAGGACAGCACGGCTGGCCCATGGATGTACACAGAGAGATAATATTAATAATATGCATGTCAATCTCTCCTGGCTTGAAGTGGAGGAGAGATTGACTTCATCACTATTTTTATTTATGAGAGGTATTGACATGCTGAAAGCACCGAGCAGTCTATCTAAACTACTGGCACACAGCTCAGACACCCATGCATACCCCACAAGACATGCCACCAGAGGTCTCTTCACAGTCCCCAAGTCCAGAACAAACTATGGGAGGCGCACAGTACTACATAGAGCCATGACTACATGGAACTTTATTCCACATCAGGTAACTGATGCAAAGCAGCAGAATCAGATTTAGTTTAAACTGATAAAAATACACCTTATGGAACAGTGGGGGAGTGTGAAGCAACACAAACAAAGGAACAAACACATGCATACACACGTACACATGGATTTTATGTTGTAGATATGTGGTAGTGGAGTATGGGCCTGAGGGGACACAGTGTGTTGTGAATTCTGTAATTAATGTATTGTAATGTATAAACTGCCTTAATTCTGCCAGACCCCAGGAAGAATAGCTGCTGGTAATGGGGATCCATAAAAAACACAAATTGAGTGGAATTGGGTGTTGAATAACTTTGTATTTTATTTATTTAATTAAGTATATCTGTTTTTGTTATTTGTAAACTCAGGTTCCCTTTATCTAATATTAGGTGTTGGTTGAAGATCTGATAACATTCAGTATCAAAAATATGTAGAGAAAATCAGAAAGGGGACAAATACTTGGTGAAGTTATTACCACAAGACCTGTAGCAGCCCCACACTTAAAAGAGCCCCTTACCGTAAGACCCATAGTAGACTAGCCACACGCTAAGAAGAGAGACAACTCCTTACCGTAAGACCTGCAGAAGGCCAGGTGGCGTAACGGTGCCTGGTCTGATGACCCCAGTACCATTGAGCGTGCCCAGTTGGACCTGGAACACGGACCGGAGCGCGAGGCCTGACGACTGCAGCCTGGTCTTCAGCACCTCCAGAGGACAGGTTACGATGGCTCCCACCGTGCCACTACATCTGCAGAGAGGAAGATTAAAATACGGTAACGTTTATAATACTAATTTCAAGCCATTTAAGTCGGGTTTACAACATCTGCACAGAGAATAGGAAAACATTAATATGGCGTTAATTAATTAACTTCTTAGGGAGCAGCTCCCGAGGTGACGGTTTTGGAGAGTCTGGCGTGCCCAAAGTAAAATGCCTCCCACTCAGGCCCAGAAAATAGGATATGCACATAATTAGTACTATTGGATAGGAAACACTATGAAGTTTCTAAGAGTGTTAAACTATTGTCTGAGTATAACAGAACGGATATAGCAGGCGAAAACCCGAGGAATTTCTGTCCTGGAAAAAGTGTATTTGACACATTGCCTCATTTTGAAAATGACCATATAAGGGAGTAAGATTTCAGTACCTATTGCTTCCACTGGATGTCAACAGTCTCTAGACAGTGTTTTGATTCTGTTTAGTTGATCTGGATGGTAATAGAAGAAGAATTAGGAAGTGGTCACCAGAAGTAAACAGAAGAGAATGAGCGTTCACCGGCTTACGTGCGCTGTGGTTTTTTCCTTTGCTATCGCCCTGTGTTCCTAAGGATACATTATCAATGATGTTTGATTGTTCTTGGACAAGTTTATAGGTATAGGTTGAACAAGTTCTCTTCACGGTTCAATGGGCGAGTGGACGCTGTATTTTATGATCATAACGCACCAACCAAACGGAGATTTATAGATATAATACATGACTTTTTCTAACAAAAGAACCATGGATTGTCTTCGTTGGACACTTGGGAAGCCCTCAGCAGAAGTTCTTCAAAAGGTAATTGATTTGTTTTCGCTGTGAAATGTGTTGTGTGAACCGCGATGGTTTATGAATTTATGCTAATGGAAAAATATTGGAGGTGCTACCCTCAAACAAATCTAATGCTATCGCCGTAAAGCCTTTTTGAAATCTGACAACGCTGTGATATTTCCAAGAAGCAGAGCTTTTGATGACTATGCAACACTTGTATATTGATGAATGTTTAACAATTCAACTTTTGGATTTTGAATTTGGCGCCTTGCATTTCACCGGGTAGTGTCGTTAACATGGCGGACGACAATGGAGACTGAGCTCCAATAACGGTGGAAACGATTACCAAAGACATCCAGGAGGTGCAGAGTTGTTGCCCTATGCACCTGAACCAGCCTTTTGTCAGGGCATGGTAGACTATAAAATACAAAAACTCATTTACATTTGTGCGGTATGATTATACCGGGTGAAGTAGTCCTGCGGTCTGCAGCAGTGTTATCAGTGAGATTCAGCTGGGTCACAGTTCACCATGGATTTCCACAGAAATTGTTTATTTCTCCCTCTCTCAGGGAATGTAATTTACCATCAATATACAGAACAGTAGCAGCTACACAGTACTTTTATGGCATTACTAAAAAGAGACAGTGTCATGAACAGGCTCTCACATTTACTCTATACACATCTGGTACAAAAGGTCATTGAACTCAGAAGCTCTAATTTGACTAAAGCTACAGAGAGAAGAGGTCTTACAGCCTAAGCCTACATAGCCGTTTAAAACGTCCAAATCATGCACTTCATTTGATTTATGACCTAAAAAAAAAAAAAAAAAAGGTGAGGAATAGTCACAGAAGATATTAACCTCTCTACAACCCCTGTCCCACCAAACACAAGCTTAGGCATGACAGAGGGAATTAGATTCATTTTGCCCTGAGGGGGCCCACATTGTCTTCAACGAGGTCATTTTCTTGCTGTTTTGGTGATTATTAGCGAGCTAGACACAGTCCGGATTTGTTTTTAGTGATAAATAAAAAAATGAGTTAAAACATAGTGCCTTCAGAAAGTATTCGTATACCTTAACTATTTCCACATTTTGCTGTGTTAAATATATTAAATATTTCCCTTGCCCATCTACATGCAATACCCCATAATGACAACATGAAAAAAAAAAAATATTGAAATTTTTGCAAATGTATTGAAAATATAATTTACATAAGTATTCACACCCCCGAGTCAATACATGCTAGAATCACCTTTGGCAACAATTACAGCTTGGAGTCTTTTTGGGTAAGTCTAAGAGCTTTGCACACCTGGATTTTTCAAAAGTCTTCAAGCGTTGCCAAGTTGGTTGTTGATCATTGCAAGACAGCCATTTTCAAGTCTTACCGTAGATTTCCAAGAGTATCCATCCTCAGCTCTACCATCACAGCCATTAAACTCTGGAACTGTTCTAAAGTCACCATTGGCCTCATGGTGAAATCCCTGAGCCGTTTCCTTCCTCTCCAGCAACTCAGTTAGGAAAAAGCACCTGTATCTTTGTAGTGACAGGGTGTATTGATACACCATCCAAAGTGTAATTAATGACTTCACCATACTCAAAAGGGATATGCAATGTCTTATATTTATATTTTCACCCATCTACCAATAGGAGCCCTTCTTTGCAAGGCTTTGGAAAACCTCTCTGGTCTTTGTGGTTGAATCTGTGTTTCAAATTCACTGTTCAACTGATGGACCTTACAAATCCCTTTATCTGTGGGGTACAGAGATGAGGAAGCCATTCAAAAATCATGTTAAATTGCACACAGTGAGTCCATGTAATTTACTGTGGGACTTGAGCACATTCTTACCACCTTACTTTAGGCTTGAATACTTGGGACTTTTCATTTTTAATTGATTTGTAAACATTATTCCACTGACATTGAGGTATTGTGTGGATACATTACAGACTTTAAAATTGGTTAAAACAATTCCTCCATCAATCTTCACACAATACCCTATAATGACAAAGGGAAAACCGGTTTAGACATTTTTGCAAATGTATTAACAATAAAACAGAAAACCTTAATTACATAAGTATTCAGACCCTTGGCTATGAGACTAGAAATTGAGCTCAGGTGCACTGTGTTTCCATTGATCATCCTTGAGATGTTTCTACAACTTGAATGGAGTCCACCTGTGGTAAATTCAATTGATTGGACATGATTTGGAAAGGCAAACACCTGTCTATATAAGGTCTCAGTTGACAGTGCATGTCAGAGCAAAAAACAAGCCATGAGGTCGAAGGAATTTCCCTTAGAGCACCGAGACAGGATTGTTGAGGCACATATCTGGGGAAGGGTATCAAGAAATATCTGCAGCATTGAAGGTCCCCAAGAACACTGTGGCCTCCATCATTCTTAAAATTGTAGAATTTTGGAACCACGAAGACTCTTCCTAGAGCTGGCCACCTGGCCAAACTGAGCAATCAGGGGAGAAGGGCCTGCTCTTGGAGGTGACCAAGAATCCGATGGTCACTCTGACAGAGCTCCAGAGTTCCTCTGGAGATTGGAGAACCTTCCAGAAGGACAACCATCTCTGCAGCACTCCACCAATCAGGCCTTTATGGTAGAGTAGCCAGACGGAAGCCACTCCTCAGTAAAAAGACATGACAGTGTGCTTGGAGTTTGCCAAAAGGACTGACAAAGAGAAACAAGATTCTCTGGTCTGACGAAACTAAGATTGAACTCTTTGGCCTGAATGCCAAGTGTCACGTCTGGAGGAAACCTGGCACCATCCCTACGGTGAAGCATGGTGATGGCAGCATCATGCTGTGAGGATGTTTTTCAGCAGCAGGGACTGGGAGACTAGTCAGGATTGAGGGAAAGATGAACGGAGCAAAGTACAAAGAGATCCTTGATGAAAATCTGCTCCAGAGCTCTCAGAGGACCTCAGACTGGGGTGAAGGTTCACCTTCCAACAGGACAACAACCCTAAGCACACAGCCAAGACAACACAGGAGTGGTTTCAGGACAAGTCTCAATGTCCTCGAGTGTCCCAGCCAGAACCCAGACTTGAACCCGATCGAAACATCTCTGGAAAGACTTAAAAACAGCTGTGCAGCAACACTCCCCATCCAACCTGACAGCACTTGAGAGGATCTGCAGAGAAAAATTAGGGGATCTCCCCCAAATACAGGTGTGCCAAGCTTGTAGCGTCATACCCAAGAAGACTCTGGGCTGTAATCGCTGTCAAAGGTGCTTCAACAATGTACTGAGTAAAGGGTCTGAATATTTATGTAAATGTGATATTTCCGTTGGAGAAACTTCTAAATACCGTTTTTTGCTTTGTCATTTTGGGGTATTGTGTGTAGATGAGTATTTTTTGTAATGAGGCTGTAATGTAACAAAATGTGGAAACCGTGAAGGGGTCTGAACACTTTCCGAATGCACTGTGTGTGCGCACACACACGTATAGTACACTGAACAAAAATATAAACGCAACAAGTAAATTGTTGGTCCCGTGTTTCATGAGATTAAATTGTAAAAATCCTACAAATGTCCCACAAGAACCTCTTAAATTTTGTGCACAAATCTGTTTCCTTATCTCCTTTGCCAAGAGAATCCATCCACCTGACAAGTGTGGCATATCAAGAAGCTGATTAAACAGCATGATCATTACACAGGGGCACCTTATGCTGGGGGCAATAAAAGGCCTCTAAAATGTGTCATTTCGTCACACAACAAAGCCACATCTCAAGTTGAGGGAGTGTACAATTGGCATGCTGACTGCAGGAATGTCCACCAGAGCTGCTGCCAGATAATTTAATGTTCATTTCTCTACCATAAGCCGCCTCCAATGTCATTTTAGAGAACTTGGCAGTACGTCCAACCGGCCTCACAACCGCAGACCACGTGTAACAACGCCAGTGCAAGACCTGCTGAGGAGTATTTCTGTCTGTAATAAAGCCCTTTTGTAGGGAGAAAAAAAAAAATCAGATTGGCTGGGCCTGGGTACCAAGTGGGTGGGCCTATGCCCTCCCAAGACCACCCATGGCTGCACCCCTGCCCAGTCATGTGAAATCCATAGATTAGGGCCTAAATACATTTTCCCAATTGACTGATTTCCTTATATGAACTGTAACTCTGTAAAATATTTTTTAATTTGTGCATGTTGCATTCATATTTTTGTTCAGTATAATACTAATCATTTTTTTTTAGTCAAACCACCCTCGGCCCATATATGTTTGACACAAAATTAGGTTGGCCGTTTTAGTCAGGGAGCTCATGTGATAAGATAAAATAATAATAATAAAATAATAAATTTGAGGAATTTATCTGCACTGTATATTTGTTACCTAACCTAGCCTGCCAGTGTTAGGAATGATTCCATTAATGATTCAACTTTCCAAATGAACTGCCAATATTCCAACATTCCATTCAAACAATGCAGTCAATCTACACCCATAAACTAACACCGGCTGATGACACCGTACACTGCTTATCTTAAAACCGGTGTACGGTCAAAGTCAACATACCCCGATTAAGAACACCTGGTTTTCTGAGCAATCTTTAGAATGATTAGGACATGCAAACGCCTTAAAAAAAAAAAAAAACACATCTGCGTTTCATTTGTTCTGCGCATGTGTTAGCACCAGCCTCCCTCTTTAGCGTGACTGAAGTGAGTTCGGAACAACAATGTATACGTACTAGAAGTCGTTTTCACATACAAACTTTATTATGTCCGAACTCCGAATAAAACACGCTTCCCAAAAATAACATGTTGGTTGTGGAAGAATATTTACTTAGATTGGCGATTTTCTGCGTCTATCAAAGTGCCACAAAGTTGCCTTGATTTCAGATATGTCCATGTAAAACAGGAGTATTAGGGGAAATTGTTCCTCTTACAAAGCATTGTATAAGTTTTGATCAAATTTATAAATCAGACTATCCAAAATAAATCGCATTAACTGCATGTAACTGTACTCAGAGACATTTATAGTTTGTTACATATTTTAGAGGCTATTTAGACAGAACATTGGTATCAAACCCGGTATAAAACTATTTATAATTATATGACAATATTTTAGATTGACAATTATAGTACACAATTTCTGATAGATCACGTCTGATTGGTGGAGTGCTACAGAGATGGTTGTCCTTCTCGAAGGTTTGTTGCGTCGCCACAGAGGACCTCTGGAGCTCTGTCAGAGTGACTGGCCGTCCAAAAGAGGTCTAAAAGCGTCCAATTCCAACCACATACCTATCCATTCACTCGGTTCATCATAAGCATCTCCTAGCGGTCTGAGACGCAATGAGAAAGAAAAAAAAATAGATACTGTGGATGAGACAGACTTGCATAACCCTACATGTGACAGTGGTATGCATAGTACACACAGTATGGCAACAGGTCATGTCATGGTGTCCCCCAGAAACACCCAGAGTTAACATTTTGAATCAGCTCAAATGATGAAAAACAGAAACTATCCATTAAATTAGGGCATTCATGTACAAGTTTAGAAGAGACCATGGCATGCAACAGCCTCTGTAAATACAGTTCTCGATGCCATGTCTGCAGTCAGTGTGCAGCTTGGAAAGGCAGGCTAGACTCTTAGATCTCAATCCCAAAATAATGTAGTATTGCCTTGACAATGTGAGCTTGTCACTTATGAGGTTTGCTCTATTCTACTATATAGCGACTCGTATTATTATTATTTTTTTCCAACTGTAATATTATGTCCTGATTTTATAAATAAATTAAGCGTTATTACCAGTGTCCTCACCACTATGGTACTTCTTAACATTGGCTGTTCTAAGAAATATCGGGCCTATAAAGACATAACTATATGACTGGAATTTCTATTTCTCTGTGGGTCCAATACAAGATCATATAGCCCCAACTAAATGGAATATCAGTTCCTAGGTATTGAATAGTGCTTTCCCAAAATGTCAAGAGCTGTCAATGGGTGACCTTGAGTGACAGTAGTCCTACTAGCTTCGAAAAAAAAAAAAAAAAAAAACCTTAAATGAATTTCCAAGTTCAAGCCGGATAATATTTCTCATGAATTGCTAGCTACATATTAGCTCAAATACATTTTAGGTAGCTTTTGATCATCTTAGAATAGAATACATATAGCTCATTATAAATCTAGTAGATTCCTGTATTCTAAGCTGCAGTAGCTAACACGAGACAACTTGCTAGCTGCAGCACTTTCCACGGTCACATGGATGACTGATTGACTGGGGAACCATTATGTAACGCGAGGACATATTAAAAAGGTCAGAATAGACTGCGACACTTGCCAGTTAGCTAAATGCCACATCAAATTAAAAACATTTATACCTCTTGGTTATTGTATTTCGAGTTCATGTCTCAAAATGTTAGGACCTTGGTGGAAATAGAGGTCATTACAAATAGGATAGGATTCGCCACCATGTCCTCTATAGATAAAGTTAGTCGGGATGGCGAAACTAGCGGGACCCTAAATCAATAATCCTGCTGATGAGCCTAGCTAGCATGCTAGCAGTGACAAGGACACTAGTTGGCCACCTGACAGTGCATAAAACTAGACGAATGATACAGTAAATAGACACCAGTTAAAATACTGTTCTGGAATCGTTGGCCAAATGTGGCTGAAAAAAAAAATAAAAAAAATAAAAAAATCACACAGTCCAACATTATAGTTAGGTCGGAACCTCATGCTGTAGCGAGCAAGGCCTTCTCTCACTTTGAGTTGAGAGCGAGTAACGTTAGCTAGTTACTGACACCTCGGGTTCGCCGACAAAATATGATTAGTTTGGTCAAGATGGAGCACAAATATCCTATAAAAAAAACGACAACGCAAAGCTGCCGAGTACGAATCAATCTAACACAATATCTAACATCATTTACCACGATGAAAAGCAGAAGCCGCTATAGATTCCTTTAAAAATAAATATTCACCTATGCTAAATGCTAGCTAGATAAAAAATATATATATATTAAATGTCGTAAAAGGAACACTTACCCCCCTGCGAAGAGATGTAATAGCGTATTATTATTATGTGCCATTTTTTAAAAATATAACCATAATCTTCTTTGTCTTCACGTAAATGTAACGTCTACAAGTCAGAGGAGAAAATGTGGTTTATCTTGCTCTTCAGCTGTTGTCACTAGCCAGTCGTCCACCCGGCTTTCTCTGAAGCGTCCACTGCTATTCTGCCAGCAGCACAAACGACGACGCCAGTTTAGAATGGTAACGAAGAAACCTTCAAAATAATAGCCTGCATTTGAAAACATTACAATGTGCAAAACTCATTCCAAAAAATTATGATTTTTTTTATTAAAATGGCCACTTTTATTGTGCCAAAATGAAAATTCGATAAGTAATTTAAGACAAATAATGAAAAAATATGTTGACATTGGTATGTTGAGAATATTGGGCTGTAGAGAGAAAACGTTTCTACCTATCTCAGCTGAAGTGGGGTGGAAAATACTCAGTAGGGTCTCTACTAACCAAATATGGTTAGTTTTGGAGGGGGGACTGGAGTCAATAAGTATCCCACATACCGTGTATGGCATTGCAGTGAATAGAGTGGGTGGAGTTAAAGCCAATTAATGCTTGATCCGAAAATGTGGTCGGAGGCTTTGTATGGAGGGTGTGACACAATTGTGGAACCTCCAGGGGCATGCAGAGGCCAAATCAAGCGTCGTACTGCATCGCTGTGTGCCCCTCAAATTTTCTGTATAGCTCTGCATTTACATGCTTGGTTGACGGTAGGTGGTGGCAGTACATCCTGTATAAACACAAACTTACTTCCTTGACAACTTCTTTCACAACAGCTCTGCTCTGCTCCATTAAGCACAAGAAGTATGAAAAGCCTGACGTCTGCAGAGGCTGCATCGCAGTAAATAAATTACCATGCAGAGCCTTTAAGGAGTCACAAACACTCTGTATTAAACCCGTTGCCCAGCACAAGCGACCCATTTAAGTTTTGCAGGCTCTATTGAGTATGTCCAATAACACATTCATTTCATTAAAAGTGTATTTCTTTAAATATAGCCTACACAAATGCTTTCAACATAACAGTATTTGCATAAATTTTAAAAAGAAATGCTGATATAAACACACTATTAAATGTCAAATAATACACTATTATGTCAAATTATCCATTCATTTTTTCAAAGGTGGTTTCAGTGCTGTGAAAAACAGTTGTATTGCACTATAGTGCAAAGCAAAAAAAAATATATATATATTCCCAGTTTAGTGTTTCTTTGCAAGGGGACTGCTCTTATGTTGAAAAACAATCCCCGATCACGCTAGCAGGATAATATCCTGCTGCTAGGAGAACGGTAATAAAATTCTGCCCAGAATCTGAAGAATCGAATTTGCGTCATAGGGGCTGGTCGGGGGAGTTGACCGTGACGTAGAGAGGTCTGGCAACAACAAGTGGGGGCCTCTTATATTTATTTATGGAAAGAAGATTGACCAATTGATTGACAGAACAGTTGACCACGGAGAGAGATAAATAATTTATCCCCAAAAAATAGACTTTAAAAAAAAAAACAATATACCCAAAGGAGTGCATCTGATGTCCTATCCTGCCTTTCTTTTCGTCCAGGTTACTGATAAGAAAGAACAGGGCAGGTGGAAATAATTGTAAAGGGTTATATACCTTATAACATGTTACTTTCACTTAGCTAGTGTACTAAGTGAGTACATAAAGGAGATTTTGTGCGTTTTTAGATAACTGATGTTAAAGGTAAAAATAAATGTTTATAGAAAAAAATTTTAATAATCAAGAAATTATCAAATAGTTTGACAACCCTGTTTGAAAACGTTTAAATGATATCAAAACTCGGGGGTAAACTCAACCGTTAGCTTTTCCAGTGATAAAGAAAAGGTCAACTCTGAGTGAGCACCTCTGACATATTTTGGCATTCAGGTCCAAACAGTTACATTCTAACCCCTTCTAGATAGTTTCATTCAAATCCAAAGTGGTAAGGTCAAAAAGGGATTGAAATCAAACGGAACGACCCAGAGGGGTTAGCAAAAGGACGTCTTGATGCAAACAGTGATTCAACTAGTGGACACACACACAAAAGGCTAGCTTTAGATCCACACAGCTGCATGTCTACACCTGGTCACTAAACCTGGTGACCACTTCAGGGAAATCATATGGGAAGTGCCCAATTCAAAATTCCAATCCAACTCCCTTACCCCTTACCCTTCAGCAAAACCATTGACCTTACCCCCCAAGGCACTCTAAGAATTGAAAGGACATTTGGTCAGCAGGCCTGGTAGAACATCAGAATCCCCCTGGTAGAACATCAGAATCCCCCTGGTAGAACACCAGAATCCCCCGGGTAGAACATCAGAATCCCCCGGGTAGAACATCAGAATCCCCCGGGTAGAACATCAGAATCCCCCGGGTAGAACATCAGAATCCCCCTGGTAGAACATCAGAATCGACCTGGTAGAACATCAGAATCCCCCGGGTAGAACATCAGAATCCCCCGGTAGAACATCAGAATCCCCCTGGTAGAACATCAGAATCGACCTGGTAGAACATCAGAATCCCTGGTAGAGACATCAGAATCCTTGGTAGAGACATCAGAATCCCCCTGGTAGAACACCAGAATCCCCCTGGTAGAACATCAGAATCCCCCTGGTAGAACATCAGAATCCCCTGGTAGAACACCAGAATCCCCCTGGTAGAACACCAGAATCCCCCTGGTAGAACATCAGAATCCCCCTGGTAGAACATCAGAATCGACCTGGTAGAACTTTTAGAATCGACCTGGTAGAACATCAGAATCCCCCTGGTAGAACATCAGAATCCCCCTGGTAGAACAAACAGTCAAACAACCCCTAGCACTCTGTACTGTGTGGCGCAGTTGGTTGAGCATTGCACTTGCAATTCCTGCTGGGGCCACCCATTAGAAAATGTGTGCATGCATTACTGTAGGTCACTACAGATACTAAATGGCATATCATTATTACTATTATAACCAACCCACAGCAGAGGCCATGAGGGTTCACATGGGTGATAGCTATTCGCTTTGTCCTGTTGTAAAACTGCTTGATTCAGAATGGCAAACGATCAGAACTGCGACGAGGGTAATTGAAATACAATAGTTGTAAAATAATTCTGTAGTTTTTTTTTACTATAAATGTGCTAATGTAGTAAACCACACGTCCACGTGTCCTCTCCTTGTCTTGGTATGTGTGACTGGGAGCGTGCTTCTATGCAGATGTGTTGCCTGTGTTCCATTTGTTGTCCTTTGGTGTCGTGAGAGGTCCGTGTGACCTGACCAGGAAGAACTCTGGTCTCTATTTATTTCCCTGTGACGGGAACCCAAGCACCATTAGAAATACTTTCTCTGTGCTTGATTGAGCTTGCCTGTTGAACTGGAACCAATAGAAAAGCCATCTGGCACTCCAGACAGGCTTTGTGTCAGAGGGGACGAAGCTCATCACAGGGATACAAAGAAGGAGTCCTTTATGAAATGTTGCGAGGTCAACTACCTTTGACAGCCTCACTGGCGCTACCCATTCTTTCTTCTTCCTGATTGGCCGATTCCTCACGACGACCCCGGTTCGACATGACTCCAACAGGGTCACTAGGAGGGATCAGCCAATGAAGTTAGAAGTCCCACCCAGTTGACTAAATAAAAAAAAGAATGGTGGAAGCCTTTAAAAAAAATGGTGCTGCCCATGCGAATACAGCCTTTTGGCTATGAGGCCGCGATCATTCTCTAGGAGTGAGATCGCCAACAGCATTTAACGCCTTTATAAAAAAAAATATATATATAAAATAAATAAATCGGGCCTCTTCTTACATGGCCAAAAGGTGCAGGTGTGTTAATGTGGGGGTTTTCTTGTCATGGTTACATATTTTGGTCCTTGTGATTTATTGATGATGCGGAGTGATTACACAATTTCCTAAAAGTACAACTTTACATGGTATCCAAATGGAGTACAGACAGAAGTCATTCAACCATGTGGTAAATTGGGTTGTTTGTCAGTGGAAATCTGCTGACTGAACACCGTTAAAAGAAAATAATTGTTTACTCTGGGCACAAACACAAGTTGTTTGTTGACTTTAGGATAGACGTTCACGGTTTGGTTTGTAGTAAGCAACACTGCAGAATTATTTTGAGTGGATATTTGGTTTTGATACAGAGGTATTCATTATGATCACACACACACACAGTTAAGCCGCTACAGTAAACCTTTAACTTTGGGGTTTAATGTTTTATAAAAAGAGGTTATTTTGACTTTTGAGATTCAACTAAAACGGTCATCAAAGGTAGTTGGTGCAGTAAGGCCAGTATCTGTTCTTTGGCACCCCCTGAAGGCTAGATAAGGAAGATGCTGGTGGAGCTCCCATTTCTTACTCAAATCAGAAGCCTTTGGATAAAGTGGATATTTTTCGTTTGGGTGGCCCCAGTGGGAATCAAACCTATGATCACTGCAAAACGACAGAAATACCGTGACGCGATTCAGTTACATATCGGTTCCCAATTGTTTCTGCTACCTTGTTGATACGTTGAGAGCCAATGAAATCATACAGAACAAAGTCACTTGACAGCACAAAATATATACATTTGAAATAAACTTTTATTATATAGTTACAAACCATTTCATCAAGGAACAAACAGAACGAGCGGTTGCAAGCGAGATGGAAATAAAAAACGATTGACGCAGCGTAGTCAAGACTTGGCACAATGCCAAACTTGGACCACATCTGGACATTTAAAACTACTCAAAATGAAAAAAAAATGTCTCATAATATGACAATGTGCTGTCAATTTGTACCTTCTTGGCATCACGTTGCAGCAGCACGTGTGGATTGGCTTGTCTCCATTGTTACATCACTAAATGTACATCCCAAATGGCACCATCTTCAGTGCACTATTGACCAGAGCCCTATGGACCCTTGTCAAAAGCAGTGCACTATGTAGGGAATAGGGTGCCATTTGAACCTATGCTTTTCCAACTGTTTTTTTTTTTTTAACTAATTAAAAGACCCCATACCATCCAATGACATCACCCACCCCCCCAGAGTCAAATTTCAGGATCCCGATCCCTCTACATAAAACACATTACCAACACTATACCCCAAAGCAGGAAGAGAAAATCATCAACATGGACAGTGATTGGCTTGGTGGGCAATGAGAAAAAACCATCAGCTGCTGGTGCATGCTACAAATGATTACAGCGATGTCATCCATCAGCTTATATGAAAAGCTTCTCCAATAAAAAATATAAACGTTTTTAAAATTCTGTCATCCGCCAACAGTACATAAAACAGCTAGGCACTTTCAAATACTACAGGAAGAAAACCCGGAGTGCAGCAGAGTAGTGTTCAAAGGGATTGTTCATAGAAAATACAAAAAACATCTTGGTTTCCTTACCCTATACGCATTCTATGGACAAGGGGAGGCTAGGTAGTGTGGATTGCACTAGAATGATTGGGAACTAAATATGTCATTTGGTTGAACTATCCCTCGGGGTAGAGGGGGGGGGGGGTAAGGTCACCTTCAGATATTAAACGGTGGTGGTGGAGCTTCCAGGAGAAATTGCGTTCTATCACCTCATCAACATTAGAGGTCAGTTCTGGTCTGTCCAGCCTACCGGGCCTAGCAGATAGCACTGCAGTGGGCTAAACCCCCCCCCACTGTAGAGGTCACACACACACACACACACACACACACACTGGGCTAAATCCCCGCACTGTAGAGGTCACACACACACACACACACACTGGGCTAAATCCCCCCACTGTAGAGGTCACACACATACACTGGGCTAAATCCCCGCCACTGTAGAGGTCACACACACACACACACACACACACACACACACTTGGCTAAACCCCCGCCACTGTAGAGGTCACACACACACTGGGCTAAATCCCCCCACTGTAGAGGTCACACACATACACTGGGCTAAATCCCCGCCACTGTAGAGGTCACACACACACACACACACTTGGCTAAACCCCGCCACTGTAGAGGTCACACCCCGCTACCCCGGAGTGTACACACACTGGGCTAAACCCCCCACTGTAGAGGTCACACACACAGGGCTAACCCCCACTGTAGAGGTCACACACACAGGGCTAACCCCCACTGTAGAGGTCACACACACAGGGCTAACCCCCAGAATACCATTTCATGGTGGTCCTCTGTAGCGCAGTTGGTATAGCATTGTGCTTGTAATGACAGGGTAATGGGTTCAATTCCCAGGTACACCCATAAGTAAAATGTATTCAGGCATGACTAAGTCACTTTGGAGAAAAGAGTGCTAAACAGCATATTATTATTATGGACCATCGACAAGGGGAATTGTAAAGACATGAAAAATGGCGACACCTTGTGGTCAGAAAGTTAGTGTTTGGAAAATAATATATATCTTTTTTTTAACCAGTTGAAATATTTTGGCCATAATTACAAAACACAACTGATGACCATGCTTTGTAATGTTTCTACAACGAGAAAGTGTGTTAGTAAGAAGTACAATTAAATAAAGAAACTGACCTCAGTCTTTAAAATCAAAATATAGCTGCATCTTTAAGGGCGGGAAGTTACCGCGGTAACGGGGCCACTGGCATTCTGGTGAGTGAGTGAGAGAGATTTGGGCTCTGACTAGGGAGTTTCTTCGCTATCAGTTGAAGCAGCGGACTCTAAACAAACGTTGAAAAAAAAACAACCAAACTATTTAAATAGAATAAAGTCTCACTTTGTAGACTTGAGTAAATTAGACCAACTTTCATGCCTGTGAGCATGAATCTATCAGCACTTCACTCAGTGAACTCAGCTCTCCTGCCAGGCAGTGTTGCTGCGCCCGGTGGGATATAGAAGGTGAACTCCGCTCCCCTGCCAGGCAGTGTTGCTGCGCCCGGTGGGATATAGAAGGTGAACTCCGCTCCCCTGCCAGGCAGTGTTGCTGCGCCCGGTGGGATATAGAAGGTGAACTCCGCTCCCCTGCCAGGCAGTGTTGCTGCGCCCGGTGGGATATAGAAGGTGAACTCAGCGCCCCTGCCAGGCAGTGTTGCTGCGCCCGGTGGGATATAGAAGGTGAACTCCGCTCTCCTGCCAGGCAGTGTTGCTGCGCCCGGTGGGATATAGAAGGTGAACTTCGCTCCCCTGCCAGGCAGTGTTGCTGCGCCCGGTGGGATATAGAAGGTGAACTCCGCTCTCCTGCCAGGCAGTGTTGCTGCGCCCGGTGGGATATAGAAGGTGAACTCAGCTCTCCTGCCAGGCAGTGTTGCTGCGCCCGGTGGGATATAGAAGGTGAACTCCGCTCTCCTGCCATGCAGTGTTGCTGCGCCCGGTGGGATATAGGATTAGTATTTATTAGCGGCTACAAAACAAAACAGCAGAAATACTTTTTAAACAGCTACTGCAGTATTCTAACATGTGCATAATTGACTATATATTTTTTTTATTGGCCAATGTAACGCTGGCACCGGAGAGCCCTGCAAATCGACCACCTGCCAACATGGCTGGTGAAAAACCTCATACCCGCCAATACCTAAATCTTCCCGCATTTGGCGTGTGTTCATTGTATGCGCCGCCGATTACTAAAAACCTAAAGACCTGACCCAACACCAAACACTGTCTCAATAGCTTCCCGAACACGCCAAGCATCACACAACGCTGTTCTTCTCCCTCTGTGGTGTAATGGGATTAGTAGGAAGTGAGCCCTGAGGGCTGGGAGGACTAGTCAGAGTTGAAACCCAGAAGCTGGAGTGATGAGGGGTTGTTGAACTGGTTAGTTTACACTCAATAGGAACATCCCAAAGACGGTGAGCGAGGGTGAGGCGTGCTCCGAATATGTATTGAGGGCACAGACGGGCAGTCAGGGGAGAGAGATGTTTTGAGTCCTAGACCCAGTCCCTCTCTTGGTCATTGGTAGTTCTTGATCGAGGTCGGTAGAGTTGGGCTGTGGTTCTGAGCCTGTGCTCAGTGTACAAAATGAGGGTTGTGAAGGGACAAGGCAGTCCCTAGTGAGGGGACAGGACAGATCCTTGACTTGTAATTGGCAGTAGTTGATTAGGGACAGCCCTATGGACAGTGGCTGACAGTGATGCTCATTGTATCTTGTGAGAGGGCACAGGGCAGCCCCTTGGTAGTTCTTGACTGAGGCCGGCAGGGGCAGCCCACGGATCTGAGGCATGTTCTATGTTGTGCTGAGGGGTCATTGGTAGACAAGGTAGTTCTTGAGAGAGGCCGGTAGAGGCAGACCATGGATCTCACTCAGTCGTTCTCTGCCCAGAGCTACCCTCACAGAGCGTCGACACAGGTCCAGCAGAGGGAGAGGCTCAGCTGGAGAGAGAGAGAGAGAGAGAGAGATTGATTTAGAGTACAGCAATACTTTCACATTTAGTTTACCTTAAATATCAGAGCGAGAGAGAAGAGAGGAGAGAAAACACCCCCCATTTAACATTTACTAGTGTGCTTATTCGTATGAGTGTACATGGAGTGAATCACTCCCGTACAACATGTTCTGATAAACATTTTCTCATTAGAAACCACATTACCCCAAGAAGGAGGAGTCATGAGGGCCAGTCAGCCCAGTCCACTGGGAGTCATTTCCCCGCTTGTCAAGCATCGTGTTTTGTTTTTGTCCACGGAGACTTGTTTCACCCTTCAAAGCCACAATTCTTTGTTATCTAAACTAGAGAGGGGAGAATCTAGGAGCCAGAGACGTGTTATCTAAACTAGAGAGAATCTAGGAGCCAGAGATTTGCATCGTCAAAACTCAGTTAGAATTCCTTCCACGCTTGTGACATGACATAATTGTGAAAGCAATGCAATGGAAAGCTTGCTTACAGAATAGCATTCTACTTATGTCAGACCAGTGATCATTTGAAGTGACTCCTTACTGCAGACAATGCTACGCAAAGCGAGAGGAGGTAGCACAGTCAAGCCCGAGAGGAGGTAGCACAGTCAAGCCCGAGAGGAGGTAGCACAGTCAAGATGGTAGAATAGAAATAAAAATTGTAAATCAACAGGTTTGTTTAATTATTAATTTACTGTTGTCTCTGGGGCATAGGTCAGAGAGATCAAGTGATGTCATCCCGATGCCAGTGGCACCTTATCACGGTGGCCAACTGGGCTGGGATAATAGTTAGGATCAATGGCTCTGTTAGCCTAAACAGATCTGGGACCAGGCTAGCCTAACTGTAGTCGGTAAGCCTCTAACCTGATCCCAGATCTGTTTGAGCCATTATTTGTTAACTCTTATGTTCATAGTCATGGCCAGCAAGACAAAAAAAACGTGCGAAATGTATAAAATAAATAGGCAAGACAGCACCAACTGATCTGGGACCAGGCAAGAAAGCCTCAATGCTCTGGTGTTACCTTGGTTACCTTGTTTTTAAAAACGGCCCAAGTTCATTACATCAATAAAATAAAAACCACTGCAATTGTGTGTACGTCCCAAACAAATTACACCCTATATAGTGCACTACTTTTGACCAGAGCCCTATCAAAAGTAGTGCACTACATAGGGAGTCATTAGGGACGCAGTTATGTTTCATGTCACGTCTGTACAACGAAAGACCAGACCGAGCTGCTGAAGCTCCCTAGGGAGGAAGTGTTCATGGGATAGCTAGGAACACGAGCAGTTCATGATTTTTTTTAACCTTACTAGGCAAGTCAGTTAAGAACAAATTCTTATTTTCAAAATGACGGCCTAGGTTAACTGCCTTGTTCAGGGGCAGAACAGATTTGTACCTTGTCAGCTCAGAGAATTGAACTTGCAACCTTTCGGTTACTAGTCCAACACTAACCACTAGGCTACCCTGCCGCCTACTGCATGTCAGAGAGGCATGTTTGATCTACATAGCGTGTTTCTATCTGAACGTCCCCCACCAAAAAAAACATGTTGTGTAGTGCTGAAAGCTCCCTACAGACACTACAGCTGGTGAGACGTGGCTGTAGTGGACTCCTATGGCGCTTAAAAAGTCTGAAACCATGTCTCTGGTAGGGCTGCACGATTAGTCAAATTCACATCGTGATATTGACACGTGCAATATATCCATATAGCAAGAGGCTACCGTTTCCTCCTTCCTGAGACGCTTGAAATACAACAAAAACTAGACTCCGGTACCTCCTCCATTCGCTTTCTACATGCACAGGAGGATGCTGACCAATCCCAAGCGGGCTCTCTAACTGCATGGCATGTCGGCCAATCACGCTTCAGCCACCTATGTTAAAAAGGCATTGATTGCCGATGCGTTTAAGTGTAAAACCCTATAACAAAACATCCCAAAGACATTATTTTGCCTCTATGGCCTTACCTCCCTACTCTTCTTCATTTGCACACACTGTACATATATTTTTCCATTGTGTTATTGACTGTACGTTTGTTTATGTGTAACTCGGTGTTGTTGTTTTTGTCGCACTGCTTTGCTTTATCTTGGCCAGGTCGCAGTTGTCAATGAGAACTTGTTCTCAACTGGCCTACCTGGTTAAATAAAGGTGAAATATCTTTTTTTTAATACATGGTACCTATTTATTTTTAAGCAAGCATTTCACGGTAAGGTCTACACCTGTTGTATTCGACGCATGTGACAGTTTCAACAAGATGATCAACAAGCTGGATAGGAGATACAAGATTCCATCTTGCGCGCATATTTCTAAAATTAGGTCCTTAATTCATAATCGCAATATCTGTCCAAAGAACTTGGTAATTAGATACATTGTCCAAACGGTGCAGCACTAGTCTCAGAGCAAAGATGAAAGCCAACCCTGAACCCCTTAATATATATATACTTACGATCAAGTCCATTGATGTACCGAATTCGTATTTCACAGTGCCCCCCACACAGCACTAACGACAGGGTACAGCTTCCTCCCTTTGAGTCCTCTGAAAGCCACCCCGAGGTACTGTCCGTCCACTATATAGCTCAGAGTCCCCTCATCCATGTCCAACACTACCAGGAATGAGTCAGGAACTAGAAACGTCTCATCCGGCTCCAGGAACGCAGGGTATGCCTTACTGGGCTGGTTTTTCCCATCGTGGTGCAGTTTATTTCGTCCCAGGTCCCAGCCCCAGGACTCGTGGTTATTACCCACCAGGGTCGTGTAGCCAACAGAATGTAACGGCGCGTCTCCTGTCGCCACACCGACAATGGCGTGCGTTCCCCGCTGTCTCATGGCCCAGCTGATCTCCCAGACGTGGAGCCCCCGGGTGTAGCCGATACAGGCCCGGATGGCATCCGTGCTCTGAGCCACGGGGTGCCGATGGAAGACCAGTTTGTTGTCGTCCTTGACGAAGACGTTGAGGGATCGGTCGTTGTTGTTCCACGAGTGCTGCATCTGGACCTCCTGTCCAGCAGGGGGCATGTCCAGCAGCAGATCCAGCCTGGAGGGCTTGGCGTGGTCCAGAGCTGCCAACTCCAGCTTCAGAGGCCTGAACGCCGGGTCCCTCATGTCAATAGTCTTTATGCCTCCAGGGACGCTCTGCCCCATGCTCGTCTGGGAAGTTAGAACACAGAGAGTCCAAGTCCTCCTGCTCCTCCCCCTCAAAAAAAATACAAGGGGGGAGCAAATCAAATCAGTTGATTGTCAGTTTCCCCCTCCTCTCCACAGCCCATTTGTCACAGCCAATCACGAGCCTGGATCGGTGCCCCTGCTACTGGTTGCCGGTTAACAGGTTCAGGCCAGCTGCTTGTTCAATCCCACCTGCGAAGAGATGGGAAAGGAGAAGAGAGGTAACATTAAATCATTACACCACAGTACCCTGCTTCCTAATCACTAGAATATGGTCCTGTGTGACTCAGTTGGTAAGAGCCTGGACATTCCGTTAGTCAGCATGCTAATTGCATGCTCCCTCAAAACTTGAGACATCTGTGGCATTGTGTTGTGACAAAACTGCACATTTTAGTGGTCTTTTATTTTCCACAGCACAAGGTGCACCTGCGTAATGATCATGCTGTTTAATCAGCTTCTTGATATGCCACACCGGTCAGCTGGATGGATTATCTTGGCAAATGCTCACCAACAGGGATGTAAACAAATTTGTGCACAACATGAGAGAAATAAGGTTTGTGTGTGTATGGAACATTTCGGAAAACTTTTATTTCAGCTCATGAAACCAACACCAACACTTTTTCTCAGTGCATGTTCTTGTCCTGCTGAAAGGTGGATTGGTCTCCTAATGTCTGTTGGATAGCAGACTGAACCAGGTTTTCCTGTATGATTTTGCCTGCGCTTACCTACATAGTTTCTTTTTTTTATCCTGGAAAAACTCCCAAGGGCTTAATGATTACAAGCATGCTGCCACCACTATGCTTACAAATATGGAGAGTGGTACTCAGTAATGTGTTGTATTTGCCCCAAACAAATACCAATAGTTGCCCTTCTTTTCAAGGCATTGGAAAGCCTCTTGTTTTTTTGTCATCGAAACTGTGCTTGAAATTCACTGCTCGACTGAAGGACATAAATGTATGTGGATGGAACAAAGACGAGGTAGTCATTGAATAATCATGTTAAAACACCACTAGTGCAGATTCTCTACACAACTCATTATCTGACTTAAGCAAAATGTTAACTCCTGAACTTATTTAGGCCATGAAGAAAAAGGGATTGAATACTTATTGGCTTCAGACATTCTCAGATTTTCATTTGTGTGTGTAGTGTGAGGCCACTGTATGTGAGCCGACACAGTAGAGGCCTATCATTCAGCCCTATAGTGTGAAGCCACTGTATGTGAGCCGACACAGTAGAGGCCTACTAGGCAAGTCAGTTAAGAACAAATTCTTATTTTCAATGACGGGTTATTGAACTGGGGGCAGAACGACAGATTTGTACCTTGTCAGCTCGGGGATTTGAACTTGCAGCCTTTCGGTTAGGGGACAGTAGAGGCCTATCATTCAGCTCTATAGTGTGAAGCATGTTATAGGTGAGTGCAGCATTCATTCTAGTCTAACCAGAATAGATATTTAAAAGAAGCCTCGAAACTTCGGGGACATTTTCACAAAGCAAGATTCCTGATCAGGTCTCCACCCTCATCCATATAATTATAATCATTCAATTTTTTTTTTATCCTAAATCAGTGCCGTATCCACAAAAAGCTTCTGAGTAGGAGTGCTGTTCTAGGAGCAGTTTTTGACTTTTTAGTTCATAATGACTAAGATTGTGTGGTCAGATCCTACTCCGAGAAGCTTTTTGTGGCTACGGGACCAGGTGTCATCAACTCATGGGATACTGTGTTCACGGAACACATAAAGGCTTTATGAAATCATGTCTTTAGAATATTTTTGAAAAATTCCATGACAATAATTCCAAGAAAATGCTTGAAGAAAGGTTGAGGGCAACGTCATAGCTCATTGCCGAAATAAATTCCCCTCTTGGAAAAGCATAGGCCTAACTAACTCAATAACGGTGCATAAAAGTACAACTGAGCTCACTGGTCAGCAATTCGTGATGCAAAGTGAACTGATTAGCTGAATCCGATTTAATGTTTTTTCCCCAGCTAAACCCTTAAATTATCAGAAATGACTCATAAACAACTGACACAGCCTTCAAGAAGTAGACAACTAGGGAAGACTGGGTGTGTAAACCAATGTATATTTGTGGTTTCACATACAGCAAAACATAACCGCATTACTTGCAACTGAGGCCCTGCTAGTGTAAACAGACAGAGGGCAAGACTTCATCTCTGCAGTAAACTGAAGTATTCAGACAAACTAAAACTATGCCCACAAATAGAAAATAAGAGCGGGCAGAAAGCTCGAGTCGTTTCCTATTATACAGTCGCCTGGTCAGGGCTAGCTATTACGGTCGCCTGGTCAGGGCTAGCTATTTACTACTTTACAGTTAACAGGAAAATAAATCAAAACTTCTGGCTTAAAAAACAAACAATGTAAACACACTGTTACTGGTCTGGCTACACTGACCGACTACTACTGGACAGCGCTACAAACCTACAGCCTTTGCACCAAGTCCTAAGTGAAAGCCTGATGCACTGCACTTTGAGAAATTCAAACCACACAATGCAGTGCGTAGATCGACACCATGTTCAGATACAGGTAACTCACATAAGCACTTACTTTTTAAAAATCAATGAATAGGAGGATTTCTTGACTGACTCGAATTCTGTAATCGTACGCAATAACAGTTGGCATAGCGTGGAACATAGCGCACCCATAACTGCCAAATCAATCTCTTTTCAAATCAATGCTTTTTGCAAAAGAAAATTTGTTGCCGTGAGTTCAGAACGTCTCGCAGGAAGTCCCATGAACAAAATGATTCACTTTACAGGAAACACCTCAATGTTATTTCCCCATCAGCAGGTTTGATTTAATCTATTTCTGTCCACATTGCTAGGAGGTCATGAAGACAGCCAGGGAACTGTGCTGCCATCGTCACACAGCCAGGGAACTATAGACATTTGGTATTTTATTAGGATCCCCATTAGCTGATGCAAAAGTAGGAGCTACTCTTCCTGGGGTCCACACAAAACATAATACAGATCATTAGACAAGACCAGCTCATACAGGGAACTGTGCTGCCATCATCATGGAACTATTGGCAGCCAGGGAACTATTATAGACAGCCAGGGAACTGTGGCATCACACAGCCAGGGAACTATAGGCAGCCAGGGAACTATTATAGACAGCCAGGGAACTATTATAGACAGCCAGGGAACTGTGGCATCACACAGCCAGGGAACTATTATAGACAGCCAGGGAACTATTAGACAGCCAGGGAACTGTGGCATCACACAGCCAGGGAACTATTATAGACAGCCAGGGAACTGTGGCATCACACAGCCAGGGAACTATTATAGACAGCCAGGGAACTGTGGCATCACACAGCCAGGGAACTATTATAGACAGCCAGGGAACTATTATAGACAGCCAGGGAACTATTATAGACAGCCAGGGAACTGTGGCATCACACAGCCAGGGAACTATTATAGACAGCCAGGGAACTGTGGCATCACACAGCCAGGGAACTATTATAGACAGCCAGGGAACTGTGGCATCACACAGCCAGGGAACTATTATAGACAGCCAGGGAACTATTATAGACAGCCAGGGAACTATTATAGACAGCCAGGGAACTATTATAGACAGCCAGGGAACTATTATAGACAGCCAGGGAACTATTATAGACAGCCAGGGAACTATTATAGACAGCCAGGGAACTATTATAGACAGCCAGGGAACTGTGGCATCACACAGCCAGGGAACTATTATAGACAGCCAGGGAACTATTATAGACAGCCAGGGAACTGTGGCATCACACAGCCAGGGAACTATTATAGACAGCCAGGGAACTATTATAGACAGCCAGGGAACTGTGGCATCACACAGCCAGGGAACTATGGCATCAGAAACTAAACTGTGCAAGCTGCTGCTGAGAAGGTAAAGGGAAGGCCAGACTAATTTAATTGTAGACAAGAGTTCATTGAGAAGTGTTTTGGCTCTTTTTCTAATGCAAGTAAACAACTATTTTAAAGTGGGTCATGTCTCCTCAGTGATGGCCAAAACAGAGGAAGAATAGCCCTGCAGCGGGTGGCCACACGGTTCAAACAGCACCCTTTTCCTTACCTAGAGCCCTACTTTTGACCAGCGCCCTAACGAGTCCTGGTCAAAAGTAGGGCACTAAATAGAGAGGCATTTACAATCATAGCCTTGTTTAATCAATCGTCCCTCTCAATGCCTGTCCAGCCTTCAGGGCCTCAAGACAGGGAGTATGAAACATGTTAAATTTGCACACTGTTCTGGAGACTTAATGTTGAAACTTCGTACAGCCATTGAAGAGGAGTGAGACAACATTCCACAATCAACAGCCTGATCAACTCTATGCGAACGAGATGTGTCGAGCTGCATGAGGCAAATGGATCACACCAGATACCGACTGGTTCTGATCAACACCCCTACCTTTCTAATTAAGGTATCTGTACTCCCAGTCATGTAAAATCCATAGATAAGACCTAATTTATTTATTTCAATTGAGCAATTTCCTCATGAACTGTAAGTCAGTAAAATCGTTTATATTTTTGTTCAGTATAGAACACACATTTCAAATGAGGATTAGTGACAGTTCGTTGGTACTGCTCTTCGATGATGGTCCGCCAACAGCAGAAACTTTAAAGTAATTCCTTCATTTTTGGTCTCAGGTTGAATAAGGACAGGTGTTGAAAATGACCAATTTGATTGTTTACCTGTCCCTGTTCATGCCATCCATAAATGAATGTGAGGGGAGGTGACTTGTGTTTTTGTGTAACAATCCTGCAGCTGGGCTTGTTGGGGTTTCTGGGCCCCCTGGGTTAGTAAGGAGTTGATTGAGATGTGGAGGGGACTAAAGGATTTAGCTGAGCCAAAAAGAACACTAGTCTCTCGCATTGATCAAGTCCACATTTAGGCCAAAACACTAACAGTATGTAGATGTCATCACGCTTTTACACTCCCATCTCCCCCGGTTGCTGAATCCTGGGTTGCTATTAGAGTACGAAGAGTAAAACGAAAGAAGCCAACTCCAATAAGCAGGTTGGACCTGCAGGGGAAGTCCCAGGTATAGATACATGGGTATAGAACGCTTTATACAATGTGGAGCCATATCTTTGCTACAGATTTTCATGTGAATATTGTAAAATTGCATTATGAAAAAATATGCGCATTTCCCCACCAGAATTGCTTTATCGCAGATAAAAGGCTGTGCGTGATGACATACCGTACACCAATGCACTTTAGCTCTTAAGTTATATCCCAAATAAATAAATACATGAGTTTAATGCATTTCCATTGCATTTTCCAATCTATCAATAGTTTTGTAACACAAACTGTGGCAATAAAAGTCAAACTTGCGCAATCTGGTTTTCGCGCATGCTCTCTAGACACTAGTTTGCTGATAAAGTGTAGACTGGACAGGTTACGTTATATGAGGAGATGGATAAGATCATTTTTATTTGTTAAATTGGCAGCTAAGCACCAATCATCATGTCACTAGCATACAAATGAAGACCCTCGACTTGATTGGAAAAGAGAATCAAGCACATCACCGTGCACTTTCACCATCCTTTAGCCATTAACTGGGCATGCTTTTTCAAGCCGCAGTAGGACCACACAACAGAGCAATGCATGACTTCAAATTTAACTCAAAATGCAAGTTATTCTATCAACAATTTCACAATAAATTATTTCCACTTCAATTCTGCGCATAATTACAATTTTACCCACAAAAATAGATGCCACTGTCGAACGAACAAATTGTCAACATTTATAAAATTGTTGCGATTTATTTTGTACAGCATAACTTTACTCGCATGAATACTGGATGGAAACATGAACTGTTAAAAACAAAAACGAGTTTTCATTGTAACGTTCTGTCAAAAAATGTACAGTATGTTACCATAAATTCTAAAGTAACTTTGATTTAACAGAATACCGTAAACTTTACAGTAATGTACTGTAAATCAACGTTTCTTTGGAATTCCTGCTAACAAACTGTACTAATTATTACAGTAATTTACAGGTAATTGGCTGCCAGTAAGTTACTGTAAAAGCACGTGTTTTAGTGTTTTATAACTATGACTTAAAAAAAAAGAGATTACGTTTTACAAATCCAAGTTCATTACATTCAAACACGAGTTGGCTCTGAAAACGTACCTCAATCCAGGGATGGGAGATGGCAGTGTAACCCTAATGATCCCAACTGGTAAATGGAGCAGATGTATAATACTCCCTAGTTATGACTGGTCAGTATGCTAGGCTAGCTAATGTTATAGCAGCCCATTGAATTCGACAACACATCCGGTAGCTTCTCACCCCAACGCGTCACATTTTCATGGAAAGCATTGGGCTGTTATACCATTAGCTAACCCAGTATGCAGAGCACACACACTAGCAGGAATTCAATCTTCTCCATTTGTCACTACGGACAATTAGAGTACACGGCCATCCCTGGATTGAGATCCGTTTTCCAAGCCATATGTCGCACCGGGCTACGCCGCGCTGTCCTGGTCGTGGCACAGCCGCGTTCAGACTACAGAGAATAATGCACGTCTAGCTGGTGCGATTCCGGTTATGTCCGTCTGTCTGCTCCTGGCTAGTAGTTATAACGCTCCACTCCAGCTGGAAGTAAACTATTGACACTGCGCCACCGTATCTCTCCCAGCACCCAGCAAGGTGAAGATACCTCGCAGTGACGTTCTAGCCCTAACAGAGGAAGTGTGTCAAAGATTGGAGTAGATTCATTGTTGAAAATAAATCAATACACCTGACTTTATGGCATTTGATACTTGTTAAGTTATCAAAATGCTCTCAATAACATGTTTTGTTGTTTGCGACTAAAAACATTGAATGCCAATGAGCTATCTAGACATGAAAACAAAAGCTCTAAAAACACGAAACTAAATAAAACTCACCTTTGCTTTCTTTTTTCCAACCAATAGAACCTGCAGAGGATTTGAAAAGCGAGGTTTTGCGATTGAAACCAAACTCCTGAACTATACCAGTGCTGTTGGTTTTATCCTGTCCAGTCGTCGCACTCCTTTCCCACTTGGGGTTGGACGTGAATTAGGTAAAACGACGGCTGTCCTAACCAGTCACGTGGTCCAATAGCGCCCAGACGCTTTGCTGGGGTAAATTCATTAGGAACCAAACCGGGAGGTAACTACCCGCATTTGTCTAATAAACAAACGCTCGCTTTCGTAGCAAAACGTTTTCTTACCGTTTGGAGGGAATCAGCCAATTAAGTTGGAAATCCCAACCAGTTTACTACATTAACATGGTGGAAGTCCTCAATAGAGCCCCACAGTGGAGGTGTCATAATACCCATAAAACCTAGTGGTCAAACAGGGAAATGATTCCAATCGTTTTTTCCATCATACATTTTTTCCCATAGGGGATTTTAGAAACACTTACAATAAGGGCTGTGTTTCGTGCAGGCTTACCCTGGCGTGACGTTTTGATAACCATGTACATCTCTCTCGGACAAGGTGACTTATCAACATGTTCGGCTCTATTTACTCTCAGATTCAAAAATGTTAATTAGCATCAAAGTAGACATCATGCAAGATTACAAATCCCTGCAAGATCCTGCACCTCATCTCTAGTTGGCACCTCTGCTAACAGGTACATTTAAAGAAATGTCAATTTATTCATTAATTGATTTAGCTAACATTAGACGGTTATTCCAGAGATTTTTACCCTTTCCCCAATTCATCAGTCTTGTTCAGATCATAATGGCATAGTTCTTTATGATAGCCACATTAGCAGCAAATTAACATTTCATTTGTTGGCGGTAAATATAAGCAAATATATTGACAAAGACACCTTGCCCGAGAGAGATTTACGTGGTTATCAAAATGTCACGTCAGGGTAAGCCTACACTTATTTTAATTGTTTCTAAAATCCCCTATGGGAAAAATGTATGGTGGAAAAATGATTATTACCATTTCCCTGTTTGACCGTTTAGGGGCATTATGACTCATACAGTGGTACTCTATGGTGCTGCCCATGCTAATATGGGGAAGCAGGTAGCCTAGTGGTTAGAGCGTTGGACTTGTAACCGAAAAGTTGCAAGATCGAATTCCCGAGCTGACAAGGTAAAAATCTGTCGTTCTGAACAAAGCAGTTAATCCACTGTTCCTAGGCCGTCATTGAAATTAAGAATTTGTTCTTTACTGACTTGGCAATTTAAATAAAGTAAAAATATGGCCATTTGTCCACTAGAGGCCTCTATCATTCTCCAGTGTCAAACTTATTTAACTGATCACTGAGTGTCTGTGGGTTTCCACTCATCCCTTGTACTTGATTGATGAGTTAAGGTCACTATTAAATAACTACCCTCACCTGGTTGTCTAGGTCTTAATTGAAAGGGAAAACCAAAAACCAGCAGACACTAGGCCCTCCATGGAAGGAGTTGGACACAGCTGCTCTAGTCTATGGAGCCTCCCTACTGAGCAACTCACCATAGAAAGGTTCATGGGTCTCCAGGAGAGAATCTCAATCGTATACTCCTCATGTCCTCTCCCCTCTCCTCCTACTCAAAACCCATTGGAAGAGAAGGTCAGAGGGGAGGGACATCTGGCTTTCTCATCCAATGCGTTTTGAGAAGGGAGTGAGGACACGAGGAGTATGCAATAGAGATTCTCCCCAGGACTTCCCGGCCTGAAACATTGCAAGGAATACTGTCCAAAGCTGCTCTTCCTTCTTAGGCCCCAGAGCCTGTAGTTGATACTTGAATCTGACTAAAGGAGCACAAAGATTTTTGTTTCTTAGTTTTTTGTTAATTGTTTGGGAACAGTATGAGTGTCCCTCCGTATACTAACCCGTACACTGTGTGGCGGCATGCACCTTTAACATTTAAGGACTGCCATAATACCACAGAAGAAGAAGACTCCACCATAGAAAATATTTTTATTTATGGAACTATTTATTACAACAAGGTCCTGAGATGACTTGTGCTGTAGAAAACAATTGGTTCGGATCTCACTGCGGTGACTGTGCAGTTAACTCCCTGGGGATTAGTTTGGACTGTGCAATTAACTCCCTGTTGGATTAGTTTAGACTGTGGAATTAACTCCCGGGGGAATTAGTTTGGACTGTGGAATTAACTCCCTGGGGAATTAGTTTGAACTGTGGAATTAACTCCCTGGGGAGTTGGTTTGAACTGTGCAGTTAACTCCCTGTGGAGTTAGTTTGGACTGTGGAATTATCTCCCTGGGGGATTAGTTTGGACTGTGGAATTAACTCCTTGGGGAATTAGTTTGGACTGTGGAATTAAGTCCCTGGGGAATTAGTTTGGAATGTGGAATTAACTCTCTGGGGGATTAGTTTGGACTGTGGAATTAACTCCCTGGGGGATTATTTGGACTGTGGAATTAACTCCCTGGGGAATTAGTTTGGACTGTGGAATTAAGTCTCTGGGGGATTAGTTTGGACTGTGGAATTAACTCCCTGGGGGATTATTTGGACTGTGGAATTAACTCCCTGGGGAAGTTAGTTTGGACTGTGGAATTAACTCCTTGGGGGATTAGTTTGGACTGGGGAATTAGTTTGGACTGTGGAATTAACTCCCTGGTGGATTTAGTTTGGACTGTGGAATTAACTCCTTGGGGGATTAGTTTGGAGTGGGGAATTAGTTTGGACTGTGGAATTAACTCCTTGGGGGAGATAGTTTGGAATATGAAATTAACTCACTGGGGGATTAGTTTGGACTGTGGAATTAACTCCCTGGGGAATTAGTTTGGACTGTGGAATTAAGTCCCTGGGGAATTAGTTTGGAATGTGGAATTAACTCTCTGGGGGATTAGTTTGGACTGTGGAATTAACTCCCTGGGGGATTATTTGGACTGTGGAATTAACTCCCTGGGGAAGTTAGTTTGGACTGTGGAATTAACTCCCTGGGGGATTAGTTTGGACTGGGGAATTAGTTTGGACTGTGGAATTAACTCCCTGGTGGATTTAGTTTGGACTGGGGGATTAGTTTGGACTGTGGAATTAACTCCCTGGGGGATTAGTTTGGACTGTGGAATTAACTCACTGGTGGATTTAGTTTGGACTGTGGAATTAACTCCCTGGGGGATTAGTTTGGACTGTGGAATTAACTCCCTGGGGGATTAGTTTGGACTGTAGAATTAACTCCCTGGGGGATTAGTTTGGACTGTGGAATTAACTCACTGGTGGATTTAGTTTGGACTGTGGAATTAACTCCCTGGGGGATTAGTTTGGACTGTGGAATTAACTCCCTGGGGGAGTTAGTTTGTGAAAATAAGATGTAATAAGTCAGGGCTCCTTGCACATGTCATTCTGGGTCCTTATGTGCTGTCACAGTCATGTCTAACCCTATTGATATGGTATATGAACACGACACTTCACAAAGACCCCACTAACTTTTAAAGTATTCATTATGTAGATGTCAAGTGTACTTGATATCATTCCTTCCTACTTACATTATGCTAGCTTTCTATTTGATTCACATGTACTGTGTTGCACCGATGACTTTACTGTAAAAATGTATGTATTTGATGATATGACACACCGGTAGAAGGACTCTACTGCCATCTAGTGGCTTCAATGCACACAGTTCTAAGATTATACCTGAGTTTGCTTTAAGAGACACTTTTATCCAAAGTGACTGACTTAAATAATAGGAGACAGACACAGACAAGTCACATCACGTGATCATGATTATAAACGTATAAAATCCCAGTGTTCTGCTATTATATTCTGCAATAGCTCACTCAGTTACCTCCTTCCTTACATCCGGCTAATGTTGATTCTTATCACCTGATCTTAATAGCATTTTAATTGACCTATGACAATGCCAATAAATGACCTTATTTGTCCATGAATGTGCAACGTGGTGAAGTGTCATCTGGAAGTAAATCAGCTCTTGTTCCATGTTCCGGACTAGAATTACTCTCCACTTAGCTGTCCGGGAGTACAAAATCCTATTTTCCCCTGTGTGTGTGTGTGTGTGTGTGTGTGTGTGTGTGTGTGTGTGTGTGTGTGTGTGTGTGTGTGTGTGTGTGTGTGTGTGTGTGTGTGTGTGTGTGTGTGTGTGTGTGTGTGGGGGTGTGTGTGTGTGTGGGTGGGTGGCTATAGAGCAATGTGCTGAGAATGCTGATATATCTCTGGCTATAGCCACACCAAGCCGAGTCCGGCCTCACTGTGTGTGTGTGTGTGTGTGTGTGTGTGTACGAGCCGGACGACAGCTGAGATGTGCTTACAGCGCTCCTCTTTTATTTTCTGTCTGTCTGTCTTTTAAAAAGCATCATTTCAGCAGCAAGATCGATAGAACGTCCCAGTCTACAGCTCTACAGTTTTACAGAAATACACTGTGTTTCTATTGGAGAGAGAGAGAGAGAGAGAGAGAGATAGAGAGAGGTAGAGTGTTATCTTGCAGTGAGAGAGAGAGAGAGAGAGAGAGAGAGAGAGAGAGAGAGAGACACTGTGCTTCTATTGGAGAGAGAGATAGAGAGAAACACACACATTTTTTTCTACCTGGCCGTGGGTTGAGACAGGGATGCAGCTTAAGCCCCACCCTCTTCAACTTATATATCAACGAATTGGCGAGGGCACTAGAACAGTCTGCAGCACCCAGCCTCACACTACTAGAATCTGAAGTCAAATGTCTACTGTTTGCTGATGATCTGCTGCTTCTGTCCAACCAAGGAGGGCCTACAGCAGCACCTAGATCTTCTGCACAGATTCTGCCAGACCTGGGCCCTGACAGTAAATCTCAGTAAGAACAAAATAATGGTGTTCCGAAAAAGGCCCAGTCGCCAGGACCACAAATACAAATTCCATCTAGACACCGTTGCCCTAGAGCACACAAAAAACAATACATACCTTGGCCTAAACATCAGCGCCACAGGTAACTTCCACAAAGCTGTGTTCGATCTGAGAGACAAGGTAAGAAGGGCCTTCTACGCCATCAAAAGGACCATAAAATTCGACATACCAATTAGGATCTGGCAAAAAATACTTTAATCAGTTATATACCCCATTGTCCATTATGGTTGTGAGGTCTGGGGTCCGCTCACCAACCAAGAATTCACAAAATGGGACAAACACCAAATTGAGACTGCATGCAGAATTAGGCAAAAATATCCTCAGTGTACAACGTAAAACACCAAATAGTGCATGCGGAGCAGAATTAGGCCGATACCCGCTAATTTTCAGAATCCTGAAAAGAGCAGTTCAATTCCTAAAAGGAAGCAATTCCCAAACCTTCCATAACAAAGCCATCACCTACAGAGAGATTAACCTGGAGAAGAGTCCCCTAAGCAAGCTGGTGCTGGGGCTCTGTTCACAAACACAAACAGACCCCACAGAGCCCCAGGACAGCAACACAATTAGACCCAATCAAATCATGAGAAAACAAAAAGATAATTACTTGACACAAGAAAGAATTCACAAAAAAACGGAGCAAATTAGAATGCCATTTGGCACTAAACAGAGAGTACACAGTGGCAGAATACCTGACCACTGTGACTGACCCAAACTCAAAATGAGGTGGAAACTGAGCTGCACTTCCTAACCTCCTGCCAAATGTATGATCATATTAGAGACACATATTTCCATCAGACTACACACATCCACAAAGAATTTGAAAACAAACCAAAGGTAGTGTTATATTGCAGAGAGAGAGAGAGAGAGAGAGAGAGAGAGAGAGAGAGAGAGAGAGAGAGAGAAAGGCAGTGTTATATTGCAGAGAGAGAGAGAGAGAAAGGTAGTGTTATATTGCAGGGAGAGAGAGAGAGAGAGAGAGAGAGAGAGAGAGAGAGAGAGAGAGAGAGAGAGAGAGAGAGAGAGAGAGAGAGAGAGAGGCAGTGTTATATTGCAGAGAGAGAGAGAGAGAGAGAGAGAGAGAGAGAGAGAGAGAGAGAAAGGTAGTGTTATATTGCAGAGAGAGAGAGAGAGAGAGAGAGAGAGAGCAGTGTTATATTGCAGAGAGAGAGAGAGAGAAAGGTAGTGTTATATTGCAGAGAGAGAGAGAGAGAGAGAGAGAGAGAGAGAGAGAGAGCAGTGTTATATTGCAGAGAGAGAGAGAGAGAGAGAGAGAGAGAGAGAGAGAGAGGCAGTGTTATATTGCAGAGAGAGAGAGAGAGAGAGAGAGAGAGAGAGAGAGAGAGAGAGAGAGAGAGAGAGAGAGAGAAAGGCAGTGTTATATTGCAGAGAGAGAGAGAGAGAAAGGTAGTGTTATATTGCAGAGAGAGAGAGAGAGAGAGAGAGAGAGAGAGAGAGAGAGAGAGAGAGAGAGAGAGAGAGAGGCAGTGTTATATTGCAGAGAGAGAGAGAGAGAAAGGTAGTGTTATATTGCAGAGAGAGAGAGAGAGAGTAGTGATGATGATGGTAGTTGTAGTACAGATGTAGATTACCATTATTTAGTTATAAGTTAGTTATAGCTTAATTTTCCATATTTAGATTTTTTCAATTTATTACATTTTTACTACTGACTTACCATTTTATTGTTATTATTTTTGTATTTAATTTTGTATTATTATTTACTACCATTTTATATTATTATATGTTATTGTTTCTAATTTTATTACAATGTATATTGTATACATTGTTGCTTTGGCAATATTGACACAATGTTTTTCATGCCAATAAAGCAGCTTGAATTTGAATTTGAATTTGAGAGAGAGAGAGAGAGAGAGAGAGAGAGAGAGAAAGGCAGTGTTATATTGCAGAGAGAGAGAGAGAGAGAGAGAGAGAGAGAGGGCAGTGTTATATTGCAGAGAGAGAGAGAGAGAGAGAGAGAGAGAGAGAGAGAGAGAGGTAGTGTTATATTGCAGAGAGAGAGAGAGAGAGAGAGAGAGAGAGAGAGAGAGAGAGAGAGAGAGAGAGAGAAAGGTAGTGTTATATTGCAGAGAGAGAGAGAGAGAGAGAGAGAGAGAGAGAGAGAGAGAGAGAGAGAGAGAGAGAGAGAGAGAGAGAGAGAGAGAGAGAGAGAGAGAGAGAGAGAAAGGCAGTGTTATATTGCAGAGAGAGAGAGAGAGAGAGAGAGAGAGAGAGAGAGAGAGAGAGAGAGAGAGAGAGAGAGAGAGAGAGAGGCAGTGTTATATTGCAGAGAGAGAGAGAGAGAGAGAGAGAGAGAAAGGCAGTGTTATATTGCAGAGAGAGAGAGAGAGAGAAAGGTAGTGTTATATTGCAGGAGAGAGAGAGAGAGAGAGAGAGAGAGAGAGAGAGAGAGAGAGAGAGAGAGAGAGAGGCAGTGTTATATTGCAGAGAGAGAGAGAGAGAGAGAGAGAGAGAGAGAGAGAGAAAGGTAGTGTTATATTGCAGAGAGAGGGAGAGAGAGAGAGAGAGAGAGAGAGAGAGAGAGAGAGAAAGGCAGTGTTATATTGCAGAGAGAGAGAGAGAGAGAGAGAGAGAGAGAGAGAGAGAGAGAGAGGTAGTGTTATATTGCAGAGAGAGAGAGAGAGAGAGAGAGAGAGAGAGAGAGAGAGAGAGGTAGTGTTATATTGCAGAGAGAGGGAGAGAGAGAGAGAGAGAGAGAGAGAAAGGTAGTGTTATATTGCAGAGAGAGAGAGAGAGAGAGAGAGAGAGAGAGAGAGAGAGAGAGAGAGGTAGTGTTATATTGCAGAGAGAGGGAGAGAGAGAGAGAGAGAGAGAGAGAGAGAGAGAGAGAGAGAGAAAGGTAGTGTTATATTGCAGAGAGAGGGAGAGAGAGAGAGAGAGAGAGAGGTAGTGTTATATTGCAGAGAGAGAGAGAGAGAGAGAGAGAGAGAGAGAGAGAGAGAGAGAGAGAAAGGTAGTGTTATATTGCAGAGAGAGGGAGAGAGAGAGAGAGAGAGAGAGAGAGAGAGAGAGAGAGAGAGGTAGTGTTATATTGCAGAGAGAGGGAGAGAGAGAGAGAGAGAGAGAGAGAGAGAAAGGTAGTGTTATATTGCAGAGAGAGAGAGAGAGAGAGAGAGAGAGAGAGAGAGAGGTAGTGTTATATTGCAGAGAGAGAGAGAGAGAGAGAGAGAGAGAAAGGTAGTGTTATATTGCAGAGAGAGGGAGAGAGAGAGAGAGAGAGAGAGAGAGAGAGAGAAAGGTAGTGTTATATTGCAGAGAGAGAGAGAGAGAGAGAGAGAGAGAGAGAGAGAGAGAGGTAGTGTTATATTGCAGAGAGAGAGAGAGAGAGAAAGGTAGAGCATTATATTGCAGTGAGAGGGAGAGAGAGTAACTTCTGTGAGTGTAATATATACTGTTAATTTCTGATAATTTATTTCACTTGTGTTTATTATCTATTTCACGTGCTTTGGCAATGTAAACATGTTTCCCATGCCAATAAAGCCCTTTGAATGTAATTGAAAGAGACAGAGAGAGTGATTATATTGGCCTGACTCAGAGGAAAGCAGAGCATGTATATATGGATGCTGATGGCATCACCTAGAGAAGAGGAGAGAGTCGCAGTCAGGACCACAGAGCCAATAAGATCTGCATCCCAAATGGCACCCTATTCCCTATATAGTGCGCTACTTTTGACCATGACCCATAGGTAGTGCACCATATAGGGAATACGGTGGCATTTGGGACACAGACAAGGTGAATGAAGGCATGCTGCGTCAGACAGCGAGCCAGAGAGCCAGCTCACAGCTTGTACAGGACAGAACTCTTTACAAGGTGCAGTTTCAAGTTAAAGCCCGTTAGGTGGATTCTAGCCCCAAGCCAGGCTGCGGTTATACTTGCTGCAGGACAGCACCACCCAACCAACGGAGAGTATAGCTCTGGTCCAGGGCATTAGTGCTCATTGTTCCACCTGGAGGAAGGCGCATTAACACCCTGGACCAGAGCTAAAGACAGCAGTAATTGTATAGGGAGCTAGTTATTGTAAAACAAATTTTCTCTCATTTACAGCGGCTGTGGGGAGATAGAGGCTAGACTGGAGTAACATCAACTAAAGGACTGTACTAGCAGTAGTGTTCCCAGCACCTTGGTTAGAGAGCGAGGTAGCAGTAGTGTTCCCAGCACCTTGGTTAGAGAGTGAGGTAGCAGTAGTGTTCCCAGCACCTTGGTTAGAGAGCGAGGTAGCAGTAGTGTTCCCAGCACCTTTGTTAGAGAGTGAGGTAGCAGTAGTGTTCCCAGCACCTTGGTTAGAGAGCGAGGTAGCAGTAGTGTTCCCAGCACCTTGGTTAGAGAGTGAGGTAGCAGTAGTGTTCCCAGCACCTTGGTTAGAGAGCGAGGTAGCAGTAGTGTTCCCAGCACCTTGGTTAGAGAGCGAGGTAGCAGTAGTGTTCCCAGCACCTTTGTTAGAGAGCGAGGTAGCAGTAGTGTTCCCAGCACCTTGGTTAGAGAGCGAGGTAGCAGTAGTGTTCCCAGCACCTTTGTTAGAGAGTGAGGTAGCAGTAGTGTTCCCAGCACCTTGGTTAGAGAGCGAGGTAGCAGTAGTGTTCCCAGCACTTTTGTTAGAGAGTGAGGTAGCAGTAGTGTTCCCAGCACCTTGGTTAGAGAGCGAGGTAGCAGTAGTGTTCCCAGCACCTTGGTTAGAGAGCGAGGTAGCAGTAGTGTTCCCAGCACCTTGGTTAGAGAGCGAGGTAGTGACACTGTTCCCAGCACCTTGGTTAGAGAGCGAGGTAGCAGTAGTGTTCCCAGCACCTTGGTTAGAGAGCGAGGTAGCAGTAGTGTTCCCAGCACCTTGGTTAGAGAGTGAGGTAGCAGTAGTGTTCCCAGTACCTTGGTTAGAGAGCGAGGTAGCAGTAGTGTTCCCAGCACCTTGGTTAGAGAGCGAGGTAGCGACACTGTTCCCAGCACCTTGGTTAGAGAGCGAGGTAGCAGTAGTGTTCCCAGCACCTTGGTTAGAGAGCGAGGTAGCAGTAGTGTTCCCAGCACCTTTGTTAGAGAGTGAGGTAGCAGTAGTGTTCCCAGCACCTTGGTTAGAGAGCGAGGTAGCAGTAGTGTTCCCAGCACTTTTGTTAGAGAGTGAGGTAGCAGTAGTGTTCCCAGCACCTTGGTTAGAGAGCGAGGTAGCAGTAGTGTTCCCAGCACCTTGGTTAGAGAGCGAGGTAGCAGTAGTGTTCCCAGCACCTTGGTTAGAGAGCGAGGTAGCGACACTGTTCCCAGCACCTTGGTTAGAGCGCGAGGTAGCAGTAGTGTTCCCAGCACCTTGGTTAGAGAGCGAGGTAGCAGTAGTGTTCCCAGCACCTTGGTTAGAGAGCGAGGTAGCAGTAGTGTTCCCAGCACCTTGGTTAGAGAGTGAGGTAGCAGTAGTGTTCCCAGCACCTTGGTTAGAGAGCGAGGTAGCGACACTGTTCCCAGCACCTTGGTTAGAGAGCGAGGTAGCAGTAGTGTTCCCAGCACCTTGGTTAGAGAGCGAGGTAGCAGTAGTGTTCCCAGCACCTTTGTTAGAGAGTGAGGTAGCAGTAGTGTTCCCAGCACCTTGGTTAGAGAGCGAGGTAGCAGTAGTGTTCCCAGCACTTTTGTTAGAGAGTGAGGTAGCAGTAGTGTTCCCAGCACCTTGGTTAGAGAGCGAGGTAGCAGTAGTGTTCCCAGCACCTTGGTTAGAGAGCGAGGTAGAAGTAGTGTTCCCAGCACCTTGGTTAGAGAGCGAGGTAGCGACACTGTTCCCAGCACCTTGGTTAGAGAGCGAGGTAGCAGTAGTGTTCCCAGCACCTTGGTTAGAGAGCGAGGTAGCGACAGTATTCCCAGCACCTTGGTTAGTTCCCATCCTTTTGTTTTAAATTAGACTTCTCTGTTTTTCGAAACTCCCACTGATGTTGAAAAACAAATTGGTGACTCATACGTGGAGTACGTGAGGCATAACTCTGTATTGTTAGTGTCTGGGTTTATATGTCGTTCTGCCCCTGAACAAGGCAGTTAACCCACTGTTCCCCGGGTGCCGAAGACGTGGATGTCGATTAAGGCAGCCCCCCCGCACCTCTCTGATTGAGAGGGGTTGGGTTAAATGCGGAAGACACATTTCAGTTGAAGGCATTCGGTTGTACAACTGACTAATAATGGTGACTTTGACTTTGACTTTGACTTTGACTTTGATATGAGCAGTCTGTATGCACCCGCACACCCATGATGTTCATAGGATTTTAGCTACCGTCAAATAGGAGAGAATAGGATTTGATGACGTGTTAGGGCCGCAGGGTTGGAGAAAAATAGAGACTATAAAGACTATAGAGCAGGGGTGGGCAATTCCAGTCCTCAAGGGCCTGATTGGTGTCACAGTGTTGACCCAGCCCCAGCAAACACACCTGACTCTAATAATCACCTAATCATGATCTTCAGTTTAGAATGCAATTTGATTAATCAGGTGTGTTTCCTAGGGATGGAGAAAAAGTGCGATACCAATCAGGCCCTGGAGGGCTGGAGTTGCCCACCCCTGCGACTAGGGCCTCACAGAGCTGTAGTTAGTTGTGATGCCTGTCTTGTGAAGTTTCCTTCTAAGAATAAATACACTCCTCAAAAACGATGGTTGCCTGCCCAGCGAACAAGACATGTTCCTGTACCATGATGGGATATTTGTGTCTACAGTTTCCAGTTGGCTGTGAAATAAATAACATCACAAGACTATATTCCACGTGTTTAATTAAATCTATTTTGATGCCAAAATCAATCAATTCCACACTGCTGTAAAACCACACAGAAATAACTCTGCTCCCGCCTGCAGGGTGAAGGGTTAAAGACGACGGACACCTGATACCTTTAACAGGTCAGTGAGGGCCGAGCACACTGAGCACACTGTGTGTTTTTGTGTGTGTGTGTGTGTGTGTGCCACATGCACGTCTGGGTGCTTTTGCGTTTGCAATTTATGTCTTTAGGTGAGGGTCTGTGCGTCACATCCACTTGTGTACAATTATGCATCCACATGCCTGTGTGTGTGTGTGTTCACTCCTGTGTGTATTATTCTGTATCCATACGTATGCAGGGGGAATAATAGAGGGTATTACTCTGTATCCCTGACTATGCAGGGGGAACAGAGTGATGCAGGGGGGGACATCACACATTAGTTGTGTTGGGTGTTCCAATGCGGTATGGGACAGTGGTACAGTATAGTGCAAGCACCAAGCACCCCTCACCCTCTACTCTATCCTCACCCCCTGCTCCAGCCTCTCCCCTACTCTATCCTCTCCTCTCCCCTGCTCTATCCTCTCCTCTCCTCTCCTCTATTCTCTCCTCTCCTCTGCTCTATCCTCTCCTCTCCCCCTGCTCCAGCCTCTCCCCTGCTCTATCCTCTCCTCTCCCCCTGCTCTGTCCTCTCCTCTCCTCCTGCTCTATCCTCTCCTCACCCCCTGCTCTATCCTCTCCTCCCCCCTTACTCTATCTTCTCCTCACCCCCTGCTCTATCCTCTCCTCTCCCCCTGCTCCAGCCTCTCCCCTGCTCTATCCTCTCCTCTCCCCCTGCTCTGTCCTCTCCTCTCCTCCTGCTCTATCCTCTCCTCTCCCCCTGCTCTATCCTCTCCTCTCCCCTGCTCCAGCCTCTCCCCTGCTCTATCCTCTCCTCTCCCCTACTCTGTCCCTCTCCTCTCCTCCTGCTCTATCCTCTCCCTCTCCCCTGCTCTGTCCTCTCCTCTCCTCCTGCTCTATCCTCTCCTCACCCCCTGCTCTATCCTCTCCTCTCCCCCTACTCTATCCCTCTCCTCTCCCCTACTCTATCCTCTCCTCTCCCCTACTCTATCCCTCTCCTCTCCCCTACTCTATCCCTCTCCCCTACTCTATCTTCTCCTCTCCTCTACTCTATCCTCTCCCCTACTCTATCTTCTCCTCTCCCTCTACTCTATCCCTCTCCCCTACTCTATCCCTCTCCTCTCCCCTACTCTATCCTCTCTCCTCTCCTCTCCCTACTCTATCTTCTCCTCTCCCCTACTCTATCCTCTCCCCTACTCTATCCTCTCCTCTCCCCTACTCTATCCTCTCCTCTCCTCTCCCCTACTCCATCTTCTCCTCTCCCCTACTCTATCCTCTCCCCTACTCTATCCTCTCCCCTACTCTATTCTCTCCTCTCCCCTACTCTATCCTCTCCCCTACTCTATTCCTCTCTCCTCTCCCTACTCTATCCTCTCCCCTACTCTATTCTCTCCTCTCCCCTACTCTATCCTCTCCCCTACTCTATTCTCTCCTCTCCTCTCCCCTACTCTATTCTCTCCCTCTCCCTACTCTATCCTCTCCCCTACTCTACTCTATCCTCTCCCCTACTCTATTCCCCTCTCCCTCTCCCCTACTCTATCCTCTCCTCTGCTCTATCCTATCCTCTCCCCTACTCTATCCTCTCCTCTCCCTCCTGCTCTATCCTATCCTCCTCTCCTCTGCTCTATCCTATCCTCTCCCCTACTCTATTCTCTCCTCTCCCCCTACTCTATCCTCTCCCCTACTCTATTCTCTCCTCTCCCCCTACTCTATCCTCTCCTCTGCTCTATCCTATCCTCTCCCCCTACTCTATCCTCTCCTCTCCTCCTGCTCTATCCTATCCTCTCCCCCTACTCTATCCTCTCCTCTCCTCCTGCTCTATCCTATCCTCTCCTCTGCTCTATCCTCTCCTCTCCCCCTAATCTATCCTCTCCTCTCCCCCTACTCTATCCTCTCCCCCTGCTCTATCCTCTCCTCTCCTCCTACTCTATCCTATCCTATCCTCTCCTCTCCTCTCCCCCTGCTATATTCTCTCCTCTGCTGTATCCTCTGTATCCTTCTCTGCTCCTGTCCCATCGCTACTCATTTGTCAAGTTTTCTGCAGAGTAGACCTGAGTGGTGCATTGCTGCTGAAACAGAAGCAATGTAGTGTGCAACCCTAAATGGCATCCTAGTTCCTCAATAGTGCACTACTTTTGACCAGAGCCCTAGTTCCTCAATAGTGCACTACTTTTGACCAGAGCCCTATGGGCCCATATGGCTCTGGTCAAAAGTATTGTTCTATAAATGGAAAAGGACCGTGGAGCCCCCCAGCCTCCTTAGATGAGCTAGAGATCTAGAGGCTACATTGGCATCAGGGAGGAGGATTGAAATGACATTCATACTGCGCAGTCAGGAAGCACGTTGGTCATTGCACCACAGAAAATGTTTGAGTGTTATATTATGGTGTGCTTTGTCTTAGCATTACATCGTTTTCATAGTTTCTAGATGGAAATGGAGAAAACTATAAAAAAAAAATCCAATAGTATTTGTCATCGTATAATCTTTATTACAGAACATTTCAGTAGGTTTGCACTTTTCTCAGAGTCAAGAGTCTTGTATAGTAGCGTTGCAGCCAATTTCTCTGTGTGGGTGGGTACACATGGTGAAGCCCGGAGCTGTCACAGCCTTCACCATGGGTTTGTTCTGGTCATTGATATGGCGGTACACCGGTAGACCCATGGAGTTCACTTAATAATAATATAATATACATGTCATTATATTTTAGCAGACGCTTTTTATCCAACAATGATTTGATTTAATTATTATTTCATTTCAGTGATCCCACTCTGGAATGAATATGCTCGTGGAGTATATTATGTTAAACAATATATTGAAACATTTACAAAAAGAGATGTTCGATCGGGTTCAAGTCCGGGCTCTGACTGGGCCAATCAAGGACATTCAGAGACTTGTCCCGAAGCCAATCGTGCGTTGTCTTGGCTGTGTGCTTAGGGTCGTTGTCTTGTTGGAAGGTGAACCTTCACCCCAGTCTGAGGTCCTGAGCGCTCTGGAGCAGGTTTTCATCAAGGATCTCTCTGTACTTTGCTCCATTCATCTTTCCCTCGATCCTGACTAGTCTCCCAGTCCCTGCCACTGAGAAACATCCCAACAGCATGATGCTGTCACCACCATGCTTCACTGTAGGGATGGTGCCGTGTTTCCTCCAGACGTTCTACTGAGGAGTGGCTTCCGTCTGACCACTACCATAAAGGCTTGATTGATGGAGTGCTGCAGAGATGGTTGTCCTTCTGGAAGGTTCTCCCATCTCTACAGAGTAACTCTGGAGCTCTGTCAGAGTGACCATCGGGTTCTTGGTCACCTCCCTGACCAAGGCCCTTCTCCCCCGATTGCTCAGTTTGGCTTGGTGGCCAGCTCTAGGAAGTCTTGGTGGTTCCAAACTTCTTACAATTAAGAATGATGGAGGCCACTGTGTTATTGGGGACCTTCAATGCTGCAGAAATTTTTTGGTACCCTTCCCCAGATCTGTGCCTCGACACAATCCTGTCTCGGAGCTCTACAGACAATTCTTTCGACCTCATGGCTTGGTTTTTGCTCTGACATGCATTGTCAACTGTGGCATCTTATATAGACAGGTGTGGGCCTTTCCAAATCATGTCCAATCAATTGAATTTACCACAGGTGGACTCCAATCAAGTTGTAGAAACCTCTCAAGAATGATCAATGGAAACAGGACGCACCTGAGCTCAATTTTGAGTGTCATAGCAAAGGGTCTGAATACTTATGTAAATAAGGTATTTCTGTTTTTTATTTTTAATACATTTGCAGAAAATTCTAAAAACTTTTTTTGCTTTGTCATTATGGGCTACTGTGATGTCATTATGGGGTATTGTGATGTCATTATGGGGTATTGTGATGTCATTATGGGCTATTGTGATGTCATTATGGGCTATTGTAATGTCATTATGGGGTATCGTGATGTCGTTATGGGGTATTGTGATGTCATTATGGGCTATTGTGTGTAGATTGATGAGGAAAAACAAATATTTATAAAAACAAATTATAAGGTTGTAACGTAACAAAATTTGGAAAAAGTCAAAGGATCTGAATACTTTCCGAATGCACTGTATGCAAACTTTGATTAATTATTTCTCAATTATGCTTTAAGATACAAATGTCAAATGTAGGTCAACAAGACTTAATCTTAAGGACCAATCTTTGGATAATTTTTTGTTGTTGTCCTGGTTTCATGAGGAATCACTCACCTCTAAAGCTGACCATGTCGGAGTATCAGGGTTCCTGGGGAAGAGGGTGCCCATGTCGGAGTATCAGGGTTCCTGGGGAAGAGGGTGTCCATGTCGGAGTATCAGGGTTCCTGAGGAAGAGGGTGTCCATGTCGGAGTATCAGGGTTCCTGGGGAAGAGGGTGTCCATGTCGGAGTATCAGGGTTCCTGGGGAAGAGGGTGTCCATGTCGGAGTATCAGGGTTCCTGGGGAAGAGGGTGTCCATGTCGGAGTATCAGGGTTCCTGGGGAAGAGGGTGTCCATGTCGGAGTATCAGGGTTCCTGAGGAAGAGGGTGCCCATGTTGACGTTTAGGTCTTACAGAATGTTTTGAACCAAATACAATACTTTTCGTTTTATATTTAGTTAACCTGTCTGCTATTCCTATGTTGTGAAGTGACTGTGGGCTGATCCATCCTGTCTGCTATTACTATGTTGTGAAGTGACTGTGGGGTGATCCATCCTGTCTGCTATTACTATGTTGTGAAGTGACTGTGGGCTGATCCATCATGTCTGCTATTACTATGTTGTGAAGTGACTGTGGGCTGATCCATCCTGTCTGCTATTACTATGTTGTGAAGTGACTGTGGGCTGATCCATCCTGTCTGCTATTACTATGTTGTGAAGTGACTGTGGGCTGATCCATCCTGTCTGCTATTCCTATGTTGTGAAGTGACTGTGGGCGGATCCATCCTGTCTGCTATTCCTATGTTGTGAAGTGACTGTGGGCTGATCCATCCTGTCTGCTATTACTATGTTGTGAAGTGACTGTGGGCTGATCCATCCTGTCTGCTATTCCTATGTTGTGAAGTGACTGTGGGCTGATCCATCCTGTCTGCTATTACTATGTTGTGAAGTGACTGTGGGCTGATCCATCATGTCTGCTATTACTATGTTGTGAAGTGACTGTGGGCTGATCCATCCTGTCTGCTATTACTATGTTGTGAAGTGACTGTGGGCTGATCCATCCTGTCTGCTATTCCTATGTTGTGAAGTGACTGTGGGCTGATCCATCCTGTCTGCTATTCCTATGTTGTGAAGTGACTGTGGGCTGATCCATCCTGTCTGCTATTACTATGTTGTGAAGTGACTGTGGGCTGATCCATCATGTCTGCTATTACTATGTTGTGAAGTGACTGTGGGCTGATCCATCATGTCTGCTATTCCTATGTTGTGAAGTGACTGTGGGCTGATCCCCCTTGTCTGCTATTCCTATGTTGTGACTGTGGGCTGATCCATCCTGTCTGCTATTCCTATGTTGTGACTGTGGGCTGATCCATCCTGTCTGCTATTCCTATGTTGTGACTGTGGGCTGATCCATCCTGTCTGCTATTCCTATGTTGTGACTGTGGGTTGATCCATCCTGTCTGCTATTCCTATGTTGTGACTGTGGGTTGATCCATCCTGTCTGCTATTCCTATGTTGTGACTGTGGGCTGATCCATCCTGTCTGCTATTCCTATGTTGTGACTGTGGGTTGATCCATCCTGTCTGCTATTCCTATGTTGTGACTGTGGGCTGATCCATCCTGTCTGCTATTCCTATGTTGTGACTGTGGGCTGATCCATCCTGTCTGCTATTCCTATGTTGTGACTGTGGGCTGATCCATCCTGTCTGCTATTCCTATGTTGTGACTGTGGGCTGATCCATCCTGTCTGCTATTCCTGTATCTGTATCTTTGTTTAATTTGGAAAGCGGTAAAAAACCTGGTTTACTGCTTAACAGCGTTCTCCAAATTACTACAGTATATTATTCAGCTGGTTTACTGCTTAACGAAGGTCTACTAATGGCTACAGTATACTCACACACACACACTCACACACACAGACAGCTGACGGGACTTTTAAAGCACCTGACACTTAACCTATTTAAGATCATTATGAATTCTAGTTCAGGGGCGGCAGGGTAGTCTAGTGGTTAGAGGCAGGTAGCCTAGTGGTTAGAGGCAGGTAGCCTAGTGGTTAGAGGCAGGTAGCCTAGTGGTTAGAGGCAGGCAGCCTAGGTGGTTAGAGGCAGGTAGCCTGGTGGTTAGAGGCAGGTAGCCTGGTGGTTAGAGGCAGGCAGCCTAGGTGGTTAGGAGGCAGGTAGCCTAGTGGTTAGAGGCAGGTAGCCTAGTGGTTAGAGGCAGGTAGCCTAGTGGTTAGAGGCAGGCAGCCTAGTGGTTAAAGGCAGGTAGCCTAGTGGTTAGAGGCAGGTAGCCTAGTGGTTAGAGGCAGATAGCCTAGTGGTTAGAGGCAGGTAGCCTAGTGGTTAGAGGCAGGCAGCCAAGTGGTTAGAGGCAGGTAGCCTAGTGGTTAGAGAGGCAGGTAGCCTAGTGGTTAGAGGCAGGTAGCCTAGTGGTTAGAGGCAGGTAGCCTAGTGGTTAGAGGCAGGTAGCCTAGTGGTTAGAGGCAGGTAGCCTAGTGGTTAGAGAGGCAGGTAGCCTAGTGGTTAGAGGCAGGTTGCCTAGTGGTTAGAGCGTTGGGCCAGTAACCCGAAAGGTTGCTGGATCGAATCCCCGAGCTGACAAGGTAAAAATCTGTCGTTCTGCCACTTAACAAGGCAGTTAACCCATTGTTCCTCGGTAGGCCGTCATTGTAAATAAGAATTTGTTCTTAACTGACTTGCCTAGTTAAATAAAAAAAATAAACATCAGCATTAACCTTTGCTAAAACATAGCCAGAGTGTATATATATATATATATACACATTATTATTCCTGCATGATGTATGAAAAGTACGCTTCTAGGTGAAATCACTTCACCTCAAAGGTATACTTGTGGAAGTAACCCAGACATTGTTGATTCAACAATGATATTATTATCTGATGTTTACAGCTGTTTCCTGAATCTTCTGCTTAGTGAACGACCTCATTTGACTGACTGTATCTTTGACGGAGTCTAGGCAGGCAGACAGACAGGCAGACAGGCAGACAGGCAGACGGACAGGCAGACAGGCAGACGACAGACATGCAGGCAGGCAGGCAAGCCTTGGTAGAAATCTGCACTGCTTCAGCACAAGAAAAGGGAATTGGTTTTGGCGCGGTGGAACACTGGAAACACTGCACTGCTCTGCCTGTTCTGTTTCCTACCAACTCAACACTGCATCTGTCTGTCTGATACCAACTCAACACTGCATCTGTCTGTCTGATACTAACTCAACACTGCATCTGTCTGTCTGATACCAACTCAACACTGCATCTATCTGTCTGATACTAACTCAACACTGCATCGGTCTGTCTGATACCAACTCAACACTGCATCTGTCTGTCTGATACCAACTCAACACTGCATTTGTCTGTCTGATACTAACTCAACACTGCATCTGTCTGTCTGATACCAACTCAACACTGCATCTGTCTGTCTGATACTAACTCAACACTGCATCTGTCTGTCTGATACCAACTCAACACTGCATCTGTCTGTCTGATACTAACTCAACACTGCATCTGTCTGTCTGATACCAACTCAACACTGCATCAGTCTGTCTGATACCAACTCAACACTGCATATGTCTGTTTGATACCAACTCAACACTGCATCTGTCTGTCTGATACCAACTCAACACTGCATCTGTCTGTCTGATACCAACTCAACACTGCATCTGTCTGTTTGATACCAACTCAACACTGCATCTGTCTGTCTGTCTGATACTAACTCAACACTGCATCTGTCTGTCTGTCTGACACCAACTCAACACTGCATCTGTCTGTCTTAAACCAACTCAACACTGCATCTGTCTGTCTGTCTGATACCAACTCAACACTGCATCTGTCTGTCTGACACCAACTCAACACTGCATCTGTCTGTCTGTCTGATACTAACTCAACACTGCATCTGTCTGTCTGATACCAACTCAACAATGCATCTGTCTGTCTGACACCAACTCAACACTGCATCTGTCTGTCTGATACCAACTCAACACTGCATCTGTCTGTCTGACACCAACTCAACACTGCATCTGTCTGTCTGATACCAACTCAACACTGCATCTGTCTGTCTTAAACCAACTCAACACTGCATCTGTCTGTCTGTCTGTCTGATACTAACTCAACACTGCATCTGTCTGTCTGTCTGATACCAACTCAACACTGCATCTGTCTGTCTGACACCAACTCAGCACTGCATCTGTCTGTCTATCTGATACTAACTCAACACTGCATCTGTCTGTCTGATACCAACTCAACACTGCATCTGTCTGTCTGACACCAACTCAACACTGCATCTGTCTGTCTTAAACCAACTCAACACTGCATCTGTCTGTCTGTTTGATACCAACTCAACACTGCATCTGTCTGTTTGATACCAACTCAACACTGCATCTGTCTGTCTGACACCAACTCAACACTGCATCTGTCTGTCTGTCTGATACCAACTCAACACTGCATCTGTCTGTCTGTCTGATACCAACTCAACACTGCATCTGTCTGTCTGTCTGATACCAACTCAACACTGCATCTGTCTGTCTGTCTGATACTAACTCAACACTGCATCTGTCTGTCTGATACCAACTCAACACTGCATCTGTCTGTCTGTCTGTCTGATACCAACTCAACTCGCTCTTGCTGCGGGTGTCGCTCTTGTAGTGGGTGATTCCTTGATCCACCTCTACGCAGACGACACCATTCTGTATATATCTGGCCCTTCTTGGACACTGTGTTAAGAAACCTCCAAACAAGCTTCAATGCCATACAACACTCCTTCCGTGGCCTCCAACTGCTCTTAAATGCTAGTAAAACTAAATGCATGCTTTTCAACCGATCGCTGCCTGCACCCACCCACCCGACTAGCATCACTACTCTGGACGGTTCTGACTTAGAATATGTGGACAACTACAAATGCCTAGGTGTCTGGTTAGACTGTAAACTCTCCTTCCAGACTTATATTAAGCATCTCCAATCCAAAATTAAATCTAGAATCGGCTTCCTATTTCGCAACAAAGCCTCCTTCACTCACGCTGCCAAACATATCCTCGTAAAACTGACTATCCTACCAATCCTCGACTTCGGCGATGTAATTTACAAAATAGCCTGCAACACTCTACTCAGCAAACAGGATGCAGTCTATCACAGTGCCATCCGTTTTGTCACCAAAGCCCCATGTACAACCCACCACTGCGAGCTCTCGTCGGCTGGCCCTTGCTTCATATTCGTCGCCATACCCCCCGGCTCCAGGTCATCTACAAGTCCCTGCTAGGTAAAGCTATGCCTTATCTCAGCTCACTGGCCACCATAACAACACCCACCCATAGCACGCGCTCCAGCAGGTATATCTCACTGGTCATCCCCAAAGCCAACACCTCCTTTGGCTGCCTTTCCTTCCAGTTCTCTGCTGCCAGTGAATGGAACGAATTGCAAAAATCGCTGAAGTTGGAGACTTATATCTCCCTCACTAACTTTAAGCATCAGCTATCTGAGCAGCTTACCGATTGCTGCAGCTGTACATAGTCCATCTGTAAATAGCCCATCCAACTACCTACCTCATCCCCATATTGTTTTTTTTAACTTTTCTGCTCTTTTGCACACCAGTATTTCTAGTTGCACATCCTCATCTGCACATCTATCACTCCAGTGTTAATTTGCTAAATTGTAATTACTTCCCTACTATGGCCTATTTATTGCCTTACCTCCTTACTCCATTTGCACGCACTGTATATAGATTTTTCTATTGTGTTATTGACTGTACTTTTGTTTATCCCATGTGTAACTCTGTGTTGTTGTTTTTTGTCGCACTGCTTTGCTTTATCTTGGCCAGGTCGCAGTTGTAAATGAGAACTTGTTCTCAACTGGCCTACCTGGTTAAATAAAGGAGAAATAAATAAAAAAATAAATAAAAAAAATCTCCACAAGTCCATCTGTCTGTCAGTCTGTCTGTCTGTTGCTAACTCAACTCTCCACCAGTCCGTCTGTCTGTCCGTCCGGTTATAACAGCTTTATTGCATGTTGATGAAACTGTATTTGTTATCGGACTTTGTCTTTATTAATTATTGTTGAAGGGATAAAAAAAGTTGTGTTAAATTGAAATAAAAAAACTGTGATAGGTTAGAAAAATCTAGATATAGTTCATAGGTTATTACTGTGTAATTACCATGTATCAACCATGATACCACCATATAATTACTAAATCACTAGCTTTGTGTAAGACAGAGGAATGAATATCTTTCTGCCCACTGAGCTCTGCTATCAGTCTGTCTGAATATGTATTTTATGTTACCTTGGAGACAACAGGAGACTGGAGAAAACAGATTATTTAAGGACAAGTGTATTGTAGTAACCTGAAGTGAGGATTATACTTGTAATGAATCAGCCTCTGGCAGTTGTGTGGTGCAACAACAAAAAAACTGCAATAGCAAAATCACGTCAGCAGAATTAGTCCTGCGTACAGTACAGGGTCTAAGATGCAGTCAAGACACTGTTACACCAGTCATGTTACCATTCAACTGGAGAGTACAGAATCATCAAGGACCAGCCTGCTACAGTAACGTTCCAATGCAGTGAGGATGAAAACGAATAATTGTATATTTTATTTAACCTTTATTTAGACAGGAAAGGGACATTTGAGACCCATGTCTCCACAATACATTGGCTTAGCTGTTGCGCTGCAAAAAACAAATCTTGAAACGTCTGCAGAATTAGTCATGCATAAAGTGTCCAGGAATCAGCCCAAAAACACTTTACACCTGACACGCTATTTGTCAAAGGCAAGTGTATAACATGACAACGCAGTAAGGATTATAGTAGGATTACATCAGCTTCTAGCAGTTTCGCTGCAAAATAAATCTTGAAACGTCTGCAGAATTATTCATGCGTACTGAGTCAGGATCCATGCAGGAGTCCAGAGACACTTTTAAATTTCTCTAGTGGAGAAAACAGATTCACCAATGACACATGTACACCATGACTACGTAGTGAGTAGGATAAGTAATACATCTGCCAAAATAGCTGTCATGCTGGAGGGGAAAAAAACTGAAACCTTTTGCAAATCAGAAATGCATAGCCAGACCCACGCAGGAGTCAGCTAGTCCAGAGACACTTTAAAATCTTGTCTTGATTGAAGACTATTGAGACTGAGCTTGGCCTGATGGTTAATGCTAAGCACGCTGCCGAAGGGATGAATCAATGCTCCTGTTATCTTCTCTGGACAGATCAATAGGGTAGAGAAGCAATAGGCCGGGCTGCGGTAGCAGTAGGCCAGAGTCACACTGCACAATTATATTTCTATGTTTTTACCAAACTTCAGCAATTGATAGACTAGTGATAGACTAGTGATATACTAGTGATAGAATACTGATAGATTAGTGATAGACTAGTGATAGACTATTGATAGACTACTGATAGACTAGTGATATACTGATAGACTATTGATTGACTACTGATAGACTATTGATAGACTACTGATAGACTAGTGATAGACTAGTGATAGACTAGTGATAGACTAGTGATATACTAGTGATAGAATACTGATAGATTAGTGATAGACTAGTGATAGACTATTGACAGACTAGTGATAGACTAGTGATAGACTACTGATAGACTATTGATAGACTAGTGATATACTACTGATAGACTAGTGATATATACTACTGATAGACTAGTGATAGACTATTGATATACTACCGATAGACTAGTGATAGACTACTGATACACTACTGATAGTGTCACGTCCTGGCCATAGAGAGCCCTCTGGGTTCTCTATGGTGATTTAAGTCAGGACGTCACTAGGGGGGTTTTGTTTTTAGGTGTTTCATTTCTATGTTGGTTTTGTGTATGGTCCCCAATTAGAGGCAGCTGATTGTCGTTACCTCTAATTGGCGATCATACTTAGTCTAGTCCTTTTCCCACCTGTGTTTGTGGCTTATTGTTTTTTGTATGTGCTGTGTGAGCGCTACTTAGTGTCCGATTTCGTCGCTTCTTTATTGTTTTGTTGTATGTTCCACGGTGAATTAAAAGATGTGGACCGTCATGCACGCTGCGCCTTGGTCCATTCTTAGCGACGATCGTGCCAGAATAACCCACCAGTCCAGGACCAAGCAGCGTGCAACGAAGGCACCGAAGGAAAGTTGGACTTGGGAGGAAATACTGAGAGGATGCGAGACCCTTCCTTGGCGGGAGTCGCTGAGGAGGAATGAGGGACAGCGACGACGCCGGGTCCGCGGCCACAAGGAGCCCAAGGGCAACCCCAAGATTTTTAAGGGGAGGGGGCACATGGAGCTGTTGGCAGAGCAGAGAGCCAGAGCCTGAATGGGAGACGTTAGAGGAGTTTGAGGAAGGATATAGGAGAGAGGTGTTGGCAAGGAATATGCTGCAGTGCAGACGTTTAGAGGAGCGTCTTCCCAGCCCGGTACGTACTGTGCCGGCTTCCCGCACTCGCCCTGAAGAGCGTGTCACCAGTCTGGTGCAACCTGCGCCGGACCCACGCAACAGGCCTCCAGTGCGCCTTCCCAGCCCGGTGCGTCCTGTGCCGGCTCCCCGCACTCGCCCTGAAGTGTGTGTCACCAGTCAGGTGCAACCTGTGCCGGCTCCACGCACCAGGCCTCCAGTGCGCTTTCCCAGCCCGGTGCCAGGGCCGGAGCCCTCAGCTGTGCCGGTGCCCAGTCCAGGCTCGGCGTCCAGTCCTGCCACTAGGCCAGAGCCTTCATCTGCGCTGGTGCCCAGTCCAGGCACGGCGTCCAGTCCTGCTACTAGGCCGGAGCCATCCTCTGCGCCGGTGCCCAGTCCAGGCACGGCGTCCAGGCACGGCGTCCAGTCATGCACCCGAACCCTCCCCAGTCTAGTTTCAGGTTTTGCGGCTGGGGGGGGTACTGTCACGTCCTGGCCATAGAGAGCCCTCTAGGTTCTCTACGGTGATTTAGGTCAAGATGTCACTAGGGGGGTTTTGTGTGTTTCATTTCTATGTTGGTTTTGTGTATGGTCCCCAATTAGAGGCAGCTGATTGTCGTTACCTCTAATTGGCGATTATACTTAGTGTAGTCCTTTTCCCACCTGTGTTTGTGGCTTATTGTTTTTTGTATGTGCTGTGTGAGCGCTACTTAGTGTCCGATTTCGTCGCTTCTTTATTGTTTTGTTGTATGTTCCACGGTGAATTAAAAGATGTGGACCGTCATGCACGCTGCGCCTTGGTCCATTCTTAATGACGATCGTGACAGATAGACTATTGGTAGACTACTGATAGACTATTGATAGACTACAGATATACTACTGCTAGATTATTGGAAGACTATTTATAGACTATTGATAGACTATTGATAGACTACTAATACACTATTGATAGACTATTGATAGACTACTAAAAGACTACTGATAGACTACTGATAGACTATTGATAGACTACTGATAGACTATTGATATACTACTAATAGACTACTAGTAGACTATTGATAGACTACCGGTATACTATTTGTAGACTATTTATAGACTATAGATAGACTACTAATAGACTATTGATATACAACTGATAGACTATTGGTAGACTATTGTTAGACCACTGATATACTACTGACAGACTAGTGATAGACTACTGATAGACTAGTGATAGACTACTGATAGACTATTGATAGACTACTGATAGACTACTGATAGACTAGTGATAGACTATTGGTAGACTATTGATATACTACTAACAGACTATTGATAGACTAGTAACAGACTAGTGATAGACTACTGGTATACTACTGGTATACTACTGGTATACTACTGATATACAGCTGATAGACTGCTGATAGACTGCTGATAGACTGCTGATAGACTGCTGATAGACTACTGATAGACTATTGGTAAACTATTAATAGACTGCCGGCATACTATTTACAGACTACTGATAGACTACTGGTAAGCTATTAATAGACTGCCGGCATATTATTTATAGACTAGTGATAGACTACTGATAGACTACTGGTATACTATTTATAGACTATTGATAGACTATTGGTAGACTCTTAATAGACTACTGGTATACTATTTATAGACTGTTGATATACTATTGATAGACTACTAATAGACTATTGATATACTACTGATAGACTAAAGATATACTATTGATAGCCTGCTGATAGACTACTGGTAAGCTATTAATAGACTGCCGGCATATTATTGATAGACTACTGATAGACTACTAAAAGACTATTGATATACTATTAATAGACTACTAGTAGACTATTGATAGACTAACAGTATACTATTTGTAGACTATTTATAGACTATAGATAGACTACTAATAGACTATTGATATACAACTGATAGACTATTGATAGACTACTGATAGACTATTGATAGACTACTGATAGACTATTGATATAGTACTGATAGACTATTGGTAGACTATTGATATACTACTAATAGACTATTGATAGACTACTGATAGACTAGTAACAGACTAGTGACAGACTAGTGATAGACTAGTGATAGACTACTGGTATACTACTGATAGACTGCTGATAGACTACTGATAGACTACTGATACACTGCTGATAGACTACTATAGACTATTGGTAAACTATTAATAGACTGCCGACATACTATTTATAGACTACTGATAGACTACTGGTAGACTCTTAAAAGACTACTGGTATACTATTTACAGACTGTTGATACACTACTAATAGACTATTGATAGACTACTGGTAGACTACTGATAGATTACTGATAGACTAGTGATAGACTAGTGATAGACTACTGGTATACTACTGAAATACAGTTGATAGACTGCTGATAGACTACTGAGAGACTATTGATAGACTACTGATAGACTACTTATAGACTAGTAATAGACTACTGGTATACTACTGATAGACTAATGATAGACTATTGATAGCCTGCTGATAGACTACTGATAGACTACTGATAAACAACTGACAGACTATTGATAGACTGCTGATAGACTGCTGATAGACTGGTGAATGACTGGTGATAGACTACTGATAGACTATTGGTAAACTATTAATAGACTGCCGGCATACTATTTATAGACTACTGAAAGACTACTGATAGACTATTGGCAGGCTATTGATAGACTACTGGTATACTATTTATAGACTATTGATAGACTATTCATAGACTACTAATACACTATTGGTAGTCTATTGATAGACTACTGATAGACCACCGGTATACTATTTATAGACTATTTATAGACTACTGATTGACTATTAATAGACTACAAATACACTATTTGTAGACTATTGATACAAAACTAATAGACTATTGATAGACTACTGATAGACTATTGACATACTACTAATAAACTACTAGTAGACTACTGATAGACTACTGGTATACTATTTATAGACTATTTATAGACTATTAATAGACTACTGATACACTATTGGTAGACTATTGATTCACTACTAGTAGACTACTGATAGACTACTGGTATGCTATTTATAGACTATTGATAGACTAGTGATAGACTACACATAGACTACTGAAAGACTATTGGTAAACTATTAATAGACTGCCTGCATACTATTTATAGACTATTGATAGACTACTGATATACTACTGCCAGACTATTGGCAGACTATTGATAGACTACTGGTATACTATTTATAGACTATTGATAGAAAAGTAATAGACTACAGATAGACCAATGATAGAATATTGATAGACTACTGATAGACTACTGGTATACTATTTATAGACTATTGATAGACTACTGATAGACTATTGATATACTACTAATAGACTACTAGTAGACTACTGATAGATTACTGGTATACTATTTATAGACTATTGATAGACTACTCAAACACTATTGATAGACCACTGATAGACTACTGGTAGACTATCAATATACTACTGGTATACTATTCATAGACTATTGATAGACTAGTGATAGACTAGTGATAGACTATTGATAGACTATTGATATACTAATAATACACTATTGATAGACTACTGATAGACTATTGGTAGACTATTGATATACTACTAATAGATTATTGATAGACTACTGATAGACTATTGATATACTACTAATAGACTACTAGTAGACTACTGATAGACTACTGGTATACTATTTATAGACTATTGATAGACTAGTGATAGACTAGTGATTTACTACTGCTAGATTATTGGCAGACTATTGATAGAATACTGGTATACTATTTATAGACTATTGAGAGACTACTAATAGACTTTTGATATACAACTGATAGACTATTCGTAGACAACGGTATACTATTTATAGACTATTGAAAGACTATTGATAGACTACTAATAGACTATAGATAGACTATTGATATACTACTAATAGACTATTGAAACACTACTAATAGACTATTGATAGACTACTTTTAGACTATTAATATATACTACTAATAGACTACTAGTAGACTACCGATAGACTACTGGTATACTATTTATAGACTTATTGATAGACTATTGGAAGACTACCGGTATACTATTTGTAGACTGTTTATAGACAATTGATAGACTATTGATAGACTACTGATAGACTATTGGTAGACAATTGATACACTACTAATAGACTACTGATAGACTACTGATAGACTACTGGTATACTATTTATAGACTATTAATAAACTACTGATAGACTATTGATAGACTACTGATAGACTACTGATAGACTAGTAATAGACTAGTGATAGACTACTAATAGACTACTGATAGACTAGTGATACACTACTGACAGACTATTGATAGACTACTGGTATACTACTGATAGACTAATGAAAGACTATTGATAGCCTGCTGATAGACTACTGTAAGACTGCTGATAGACTATTGATATTCTACTAATAGACTACTAGTAGACTACTGATAGACTACTGGTATACTTTTGATAGACCAATGATAGACTATTGATAGACTATTGATAGACCAATGATTGACCAATGATTGACTATTTATAGACTACTGATAGACTACAGAGATACTATTTATAGACTAGTGATAGACTATTGATAGACTATTGATAGACTAGGGATATACTATTGATAGACTATTGATAAACTAGTGATAGTCTATTGATAGATTATTGATAGACTAGTGATAGACTATTGATAGACTACTAGTAGACTACTGAGATACTATTGATAGACTATTGATAGACTACTGATAGACTACTGATAGACTACTTATTATTGACAAAACAAAGAGCCTCACATCCAGTACAGGTTGGTCTATAGTACGTCTACCGTATTGCCCTTGAGTAGTAGACATCTCAGGATGATATGTGAATGAGAGCCGAGCAGTATGAGAAGACGCTGTTCTGTTCTGACCATGTCATCTGCTTTAGGCAGGGAGGTAGCATGGGCCTGCCCATGCCGCAACCATAGGAAACCTTATTCCCTGTATGAAGAACTACTTTAGACCAGAGCCATCTCTGCATGAAGTAGTGTAGAGTGAGAGGCTGTTCTGTTCTCACCATGTCATTTTCTTTAGGCAAGGAGGTAGCAGGGGCCTGCCCATGCCGCAACCATAGGAAACCTTATTCCCTGTATGAAGAACTACTTTAGACCAGAGCCATCTCTGCATAAAGTAGTGTAGAGTGAGGGGCTGTCTGTTCTGACAGTTGGGACCGTAATATGATCAGACATGTAAAAGGGCGAGGCCTCAGCCTCGTGTGTTATTTATCAGAGGGATGTCATTACTGAACAGCCCTACATGTAGAGGGGATGAGGGATATGCTGCTGGGGGCATTTTACACTAGAGAGAGAGAGATGGAAGTAACACATACGCCCAGGCCGTGAGCGGGCAAACAGGCCCAACCCCCACTCTTACACTAGCCCGAGCCGATGGCATGTACCAGATGCTCAGCAGGCTCTGCTCACACTTACTGGCCTGAGACCAAACCACACAACCAACAACTTTGGACACTTTACAGAACACAAAGCCTTCACCATCTCATCCTGGAATATCTCAGGCCTGAGGTCATCTGCCTTTGGCCTAAAGAGCAGGAACCTGGACTTCATCAAAGAAATCGGAAATGCAGACATTGTCATCCTACAAGAAACATGGTATAGAGGAGACGGACCCACTGGTTGCCCTCTAGGTTACAGAGAGCTGGTAGTCCCATCAACCGAACTACCAGGTGTGAAACAGGGAAGGAACTCAGGGGGTATGCTAATTTGGTATAGAGCAGACCTCACTCTATTAACTTAATCAAAGCAGGAACATTTTACATTTGGATAGAAATTCAAAAGGAAATTATCTTAACAGAGAAAAATGTCCTCCTGTGTGCTACCTATATCCCCCCAATAGAATCCCCATACTTTAATTAAGACAGCTTCTCCATCCTGGAGGGGGAAATCAATCATTTCCAGGCCCAGGGACATGTATTAGTCTGTGGCGACTTAAATGCCAGAACCGGACAAGAACCTGACACCATCAGCACACAGGGGGACAAACACCTGCCTGGAGGTGACAACAGTCCCTCCCCCATATGCCACCCTAGGCACAACTATGACAACATAACCAACAAAAACGGGTCACAACTCCTGCAGCTCTGTCGCACGCTGGGTATGTGCATAGTCAATGGTAGGCTTCGAGGGGACTCTTATGGTAGGTACACCCATAGCTCATCTCTTGGCAGTAGTACTGTAGACTACTTTATCACTGACCTCAACCAAGAGTCTCTCAGAGCGTTCACAGTCAGCTCACTGACACCCCTATCAGATCACAGCAAAATCACAGTCTACTTGAACAGAGCAATACTCAATCATGAGGCATCAAAGCCAAAGGAACTGAGTAATATTACGAAATACTATAGATGGAAGGAATGTAATGTGGAAACCTACCAAAAAACAATTAGGCAACAACAAATTCAATCCCTTTTAGAAAACTTCCTGGACAAAACGTTCCACTGTAATAGTGAAGGTGTAAACGTGGCAGTAGAAAACCTAAACAGTTGTCACGATCCTCATAAGGGACAGACCAAGGCGCAGCGAGGCATCCAGTATACATGTTTATTTAAACGAAACGTAACTGGGCAAAATAACAAAATGAACGAAGATCGTAACTTAAACATAGAATAACAATGGGGGGCGGCAGGTAGCCTAGTGGTTAGAGCGTTGGACTTGTAACCGGAGGGTTGCAAGTTCAAATCCCCGAGCTGACAAGGTAAAAATCTGTCGTTCTGCCCCTGAACAAGGCAGTTAACCTATCAAATCTAAAAACAGAAAATTAACAGTCTATGCCTTCACTATGATGAATCACTAAAACAATACAGAAATACACTACGGAAAAAGAAGGAACAGCACGTCAGAAATCAGCTCAATGTAATTGAAGAATCCATAGACTCTAACCACTTCTGGGAAAATTGGAAGACACTAAACAAACATCAACACGAAGAGTTATCTATGCAGAATGGAGCTGTGTATAAACCACTTCTCCAATCTTTTTGGCTCTATAACAACGAGCTAACAGCAAAAACATATACATGATCAAATACAAATCTTAGAATCAACTATTAAAGACTACCAGAACCCACTGGATTCTCCAATTACCTTGAATGAACAGGACAAAATAAAAACCCTCCAACCCAAAAAGGCCTGTGGTGTTGATGGTATCCTCAATGAAATGATAAAATGTACAGACAACAAATTTCAATTGGCTATCCTTAAACTATTTAACATTATCCTTAGCTCTGGCGTCTTCCCCAATATTTGGAGCCAAGGACTGATCACCCCAATCCACAAAAGTAGAGACACATTTGACGCCAATAACTACCGTGGGATATACGTCAACAGCAACCTTGGGAAAATCCTCTGCATTATCATTAACAGCAGACTTGTACATTTCCTCAGTGAAAACAATGTACTGAGCAAATGTCAAAATGGCTTTTTACCAAATTATCGTATGACAGACCACGTATTCACCCTGCAAACCCGAATTGATAAACAAACAAACCAAAACAAAGGCAAAGTCTTTTCATGCTTTGTTGATTTAAAAAAAGCATTCGACTCAATTTGGCCTGAGGGTCTGCTTTACAAATTGATGGAAAGTGGTGTTGGGGGGAAAACATACAACATTATAAAATCCATGAACACAAACAACAAGTCTGCGGTTAAAATTGGCAAAAACACACACATTTCTTTCCACAGGGCCGTGGGATGAGACAGGGATGCAGCTTAAGCCCCACCCTCTTCAATATACATGTCAACGAATTGGCGAGGGCACTAGAACAGTCTGCAGCACCCAGCCTGACCCTACAAGAATCTGAAGTCAAATGTCTACTGTTTGCTGATGATCTGCTGCTTCTGTCACCAACCAAGGAGGGCCTACAGCAGCACCTAGATCTTCTGCACAGATTCTGCCAGACCTGGGCCCTGACAGTAAATCTCAGTAAGAACAAAATAATGGTGTTCGGAAAAAGGCCCAGTCACCAGGACCACAAATACAAATTCCATCTAGACACCGTTGCCCTAGAGCACACAAAAAACAATACATACCTTGGCCTAAACATCAGCGCCACAGGTAACTTCCACAAAACGGTGTTCGATCTGAGAGACAAGGTAAGAAGGGCCTTCTACGCCATCAAAATGAACATAAAATTCGACATACCAATTTGGATCCAAACTGACCCAAACTTAAGGAAAGCTTACGTTTGTGTACAGACTCAGTGAGCATAGCCTTGCTATTGAGAAAGGACACCGTAGGCAGACAGGCTATGTGCACACTGCCCATAAAATGAGGTGGAAACTGAGCTGCACATCCTAACCTCCTGCCAAATGTATGACCATGTTACACAGATCCACAAACAATTAAAAAACAAACCCAATTTTGATAAACTCCCATATCTACTGGGTGAAATACCACAGTGTGCCATCACAGATTTGTGACCTGTTGCCACAAGAAAAGGTCAGCCAGTGAAGAACAAAACACCATTGTAAATACAACCCATATTCAGGTTTATTTGTTTTCCCTTTTGTACTTTAACCATTTGCACATCAGTACAACACTGTATATATACATAATATGACATTAGAAATGTCTTAATTCTTTTGGAACTTTTGTGAGTGTGAGAGAGAGAGAGAGAGAGAGAGAGAGAGAGAGAGAGAGAGAGAGAGAGAGAGAGAGAGAGAGAGCAAGAGAGTGAGTGAGAGCGGGAGAGCGTGAGAGAGCGAGACAGGGGAAAGAGGGTGACATTTCAGACCGGCATGTCACAGGAGGGGTACAATATGCTGCCGGGGGCATTTTACCTAGTGTCAGCGTGCAGGACAAAGGTGGAGACACGATTTGTGCACAATACAGAGATCTTTCCTGTTGCACTGCTGTATGCATATCATTGTCTGTTACACAGACCAGTGATGGGTAACAGCAAAACAGCCAGGCTGTATCTGTCTGGCACCCTATTTAGTGCACTACTTTTTAACAGAGCCCATGGGGCACCACAGGGATAGGATTGTAAGTGCTGTGTTCTGATTGACCATATTAGACTGAACCAACAAACAAAAAAACAGAACACCACAGTTATACCCAGGTGGCACAGAGGGTTAATAATCTGCATGCAGGGTTGAAGGTTCAATCCCACATAAACCTTAACCATGTTTATTTTGACATCAAACAAAAAGATTGAGTAGATATAATCTACTTAAAGAGAGGATGTCTTTATTTCATCCAGATTTATAAATCCAGTCAGAAATGCAACATTCAGACAATTGTAAAAAAAAAAAAGATCTTCATTGTGTAAAAATGAACTGTTCAACTTTTTTTAAACAAACCGCACCCGATTTAATTCCTACTTTAAGATGCTTGATATGGTCCACCTGTCTTATTGTTTATGGTCTGAAAAGAAAACGTGATCCTAGATCAGCACTCATAGTCTTGGATACCTTGTAAATATGGGCCCAGAGGTAAGCAGCATATAAAGAGGATGGGTGGAGTGATGGTGAATTAACCCAGATACCAGTATATCCCTGGGTTAGTTACAGTTGAAGTCGGAAGTTTACATACACCTTAGGTTGGAGTCATTAAAACTTGTTTTTCAACCACTCCACAAATTTCTTGTTAACAAACTATAGTTTTGGCTATGTCGGTTAGGACATCTACTTTGTGCATGACACAAGTAATTTTTCCAAACAATTGTTTACAGACAGATTATTTCACTTCATAATAATAATTCACTGTATCACAATTCCAGTGGGTCAGAGGTTCACATACACTAAGTTGACTGTGCTTTTAAACAGCTTGGAAAATTCCAGAAAATGATGTCATGGCTTTAGAAGCTTCTTATAGGCTAATTGACATCATTTGAGTCAATTGGAGGGGTACCTGTGGATGTATTTCAAGGCCTACCTTCAAACTCAGTGCCTCATTGCTTGACATCATGGGAAAATCAAAAGAAATCAGCCAAGACCTCAGAAAAAATATTGTAGACCTCCACAAGTCTGGTTCATCCTTGGGAGCAATTTCCAAATGCCTGAAGGTACCACATTCATCTGTACAAACAATAGTACGCAAGTATAAACACCATGGCACCACGCAGCTGTCATACCGCTCAGGAAGGAGACGCGTTCTGTCTCCTAGAGATGAACGTACTTTCTATATCAACTTTCTATATCAACAGTAAAACAAGTCCTATATCGACAAAACCTGAAAGGCCGCTCAGCCAGGAAGAAGCCACTGCTCCAAAACCGCCATAAATAAGCCAGACTACATTTTGCAACTGCACATGGGGACAAAGATTGTACTTTTTGGAGAAATGTCCTCTGGTCTGATTAAACCAAAATAGAACTGTTTGGCCATAATGACCATTGTTATGTTTGGAGGAAAAAGGGTGAGGCTTGCAAGCTGAAGAACACCATCCTAAACGTGAAGTGCTTTGCTGCAGGAGGGACTGGTGCACTTCACAAAATCGATGGCATCATGAGGTAGGAAAATTATGTGGATATATTGAAGCAACATCTCAAGACATCAGTCAGGAAGTTAAAGCTTGGTTGCAAATGGGTCTTCCAAATGGACAATGACCCCAAGCATACTTTCAAAGTTGTGGCAAAATGGCTTAAGGACAACAAAGTCAAGGTATTGGAGTGGCCAGCCCTTACCTCAATCTCATAGAAAATGTGTGGGCGGAACTGAAAAAGCGAGTGCCAGCAAGGACTACAACACTGACTCAGTTACACCAGCTCTGTCAGGAGGAATGGGCCAAAATTCACCCAACTTATTGTGGGAAGCTTGTGGAAGGCTACCCGAAACTTTTTAAGGCAATGCTACCAAATACTAATTGAGTGTATGTAAACTTCTGACCCACTGGGAATGTGATGAAAGAAATAAAACCTGAAATAAATCATTCTCTCGACTATTATTCTGACATTTCACATTGTTAAAATAAAGTGGTGATCCTAACTGACCTAAAACAGGGACTTCTTACTAGGATTAAATGTCAGGAATTGTGAAAAACTGAGTTTAAATGTATTTGGCTAAGGTGTATATAAACTTCCGACTTCAACTGTATGTTCAACTGTATGCTGAGAATGTTGTAGTAAATGTACATGTTCTTGAGGACCTCCAAGACATGGTCAAATGTATATTGTGTGTACATAAATGGAATATTATGTTAAAACAAATATGCACCCCTGATACGAACATAATCTGAATGTCAGCACAACTGGACAGTGGGAGTGTTTTGGGAACCTATCTATTGTCATATCCCCTCAATGATCCCACAACCTAAAGAACCATTCTGGGAACGTTTAAAAACAGACTAAACGTGTTCTGGAAACGTTCTTGTAACATCAGGTGAATGTTTTTTGACAGCCTAAAAAAAACATTGTAGAATTATCCACACAACCGGACAGTTTTCGTGTTTTGGGAACCTATCTGTTGTGATGTCCCCACTAGAGGTGTGCCGAGTGTCGGGACAAAACGACTATCGCAACTGATATGGGCAATTTCCTGGATACGAATAAGATCCGAGTATTTTTTGTAATTATCGGTGATTGGAGAAAATATATATATTTCGTGGCCAGCACGCATCTTTCTCATGTCAGTCAGTCAAACGAGGTGCTAATGTACGTGATCTAAATAACTCAACTGGCTAGTTTGCCTGTCTGTAAAGAGAAGGGCGGGCTGTACGTTGATCCTGCTGTTCTGATTGGATAGAGTGACGTTGTATTTCTCCGTTCGCTCGCTAGTGGTGCGCGGGTCAGCTGTTCATTCGCAATCACGGAGCTACACGTCATGAAGGGACAATACGAGGCCCACACCCTACCCTAACCTGCAAATGTAGAACATGCGCTATAGGCTAGTCAAATTAACGATTTTTGACAGGGGGTGCAGGTTTATGTTGTTTTTGCCTGATTTAGATTTGTTTCTGCCTATAATTTCCGGCATTTTGGCAGGCTATTTGTTAGTCAACTTGTCTATAATTAGATTACATGTAGCTTCTCTTCTGTCGTTATATGTTGCCCTAGAAGACTAAATAAACCTTTGCTCAACAGAATAATGTAATGGATCGATAGAATGAATTATTCGATCTAGTTGACATTGGTAAAATTTTCCCTGTCATCTTCTTTCAGCAGATGTTTAGGGCCCGGGGAGAAAACGCAATAACGCAACAACAACAAAAAACAAAAAAAAACAGGAAGTAATTTCTGTGCAAATTGTCCAAATAACCAGTTTGACCAGTTGTAAGGAAACAAAAAGCTGTGAAAACGACAAACGTGTTTCTGATTAGATTTCAGTTCGGCTTCAATGCATATTTTATGTGGTTGAAATGCTATCAGCACCTCTGCAGATGGTATCTAAGTGTTACGAATTTACGGTTTATTAACCCAGCTGTCTTTGCGGGTCGCTACAGTATCTAAGTGAGCACTCGCATTCTCTCAAGAGAAAAAATATATATTCCCAAGTCAACATTTTGCCTAGATTAGGTGTATAATTTTACTACAATAAATTATTAATTCTGCCAGACTTTATTATTAAGACTATGTGAGAGGTTATAGACCTACAGTAGGTGTTCAGAGTTCAGTTTCCATTTAACCCATCTAAACGGTATAGGCTAAAGTTCCCTTGACATTCCATAGGCCCATTTGTCTTGTGACTGTCGAATTTGTATAGCGCCTCACTGCTATCATCCTCTTCTACCACTTTACCTAATCTTTCCCAAACGTGACTTTTCTGGCCCTCCCTTCTCTTTATTTTCAACTCTCCTTTCGCATCTTTTGTCTTATTGAATTAAACGTAAACGACAATGTCATTTTTTCCTCAATGGATTGGCAGTGGTGGAAAAAGTACCCAATTGTCATACTTGAGTAAAAGTAAAGATATCTCAATAGAAAATGACTCAAGTAAAATTGAAAGTCACCCAGTAAAATACTACTTGAATAAAAGTCTAAAAGTATTTGGTTTTAAATATACCTAAGTAACAAAAGTAAATGTAATCCCTAAAATGTACTTAAGTATCAAAAGTAAAAGCAAAAGTATACATCATTTCAAATTTCTTCTATTAAGCAAACCAGACGGCACCATTTTTGTATTTATTTTACATTTACGTTTAGCCAGGGGCACACTCCAACATTCAGACATAATTTACAAATGAAGCATGTGTGTTTAGTGAGTCTGCCAGATCAGGGGCAGTTGGGATGACCAAGGATGTTCTGTTAATAAGTGAGTGTATTGAACAATTTTCATGTCTTGCTAAGAATTCAAAATGTAACGAGTACTTTTGGGTGTCAGGGAAAACGTATGGAGTAAAAAGTACATTATTTTCTTAAGGAATGTAGTGAAGTAAAAGTAAAAGTTGTCAAAAATATAAATAGTAAAGCAAAGTACAGTTACCCCAAAAAACTACTTAAGTAGTACTATAAAGTATTTTTACTTAAGTGGTACTATAAAGTAGTTTTTTACTTAAGTAGTACTTTACAGTATTTTTACTTAAATAGTACTATGAAGTATTTTTACTTAAGTACTTTACACCACTGGTGGATTGACATGAATGCTTTCTACCTGTTCCCAAAAGCATTTGGAGATTGGCTGTGTAGGTTATTTGACACACGTTCAGTTAGGCCCTAAAGCGTAGGCTTTCGCACTAATGACAGATAGTCTAAATCAATTAAAGAAAAAAAACTCAATGTAGCCTATAGATATAAATTCAACAAGAATTATGCATTTATGGATTTTCTTTTTTTAAGGTATTATTTTCTCTTTATTCAACGTGCACGCCACCCACTCGCCCTTCATCCACATAATATTTCAGGTTGACTGCGGTTATGAGCCAACCCGTGCATCACTATCACTCCCATCACTTTCACTTCTCTGTTTGGGTCTGATCATTCAGAATGCTGCTGCCTCCTGTTAGCCTGCTACTTTTGATAAACCACATGGCAAGGACGTTTGCTATCAAGGTATCAATAATATCTAACAAGTGGGGCCGAGGGTAGTGAAAGAATATGAAATGCCGATGCGCAATCGGACTGAGTGACAGAAAACTGGTCTGAGGACACACAGACAGACAGACAGACAGACAGACAGACAGACAGACACACAGACAGACAGACAGACAGACAGACAGACAGACAGACAGAGGTCAGACACACACAGACAGAGGTCAGACAGACAGACAGACAGACACACACAGACAGAGGTCAGACACAGACAGACAGACACACACAGACAGACAGAGGTCAGACACACACAGACAGACAAACACCCCTCTGCATGCTGCTCCTAACCTGCAACTTGTTTGGTATATAAATGTGCAGTGAGGTATTTTGACAACATCTACTTGGGCATATTAAAACATTTCTGTTTCATCCAATCCGATCCAACTATCAACTGTCAATTTACGTTTACAAGTACGAATACGGATATGGCCATGTCGACACACCCACCAGGCTGTTCCAACAACCCAATGAAACATTCTGGGAACTTTTAAAGAACAGATTAAATGTATTCTGGGAATGTTCTTGTAACATCAGGTGAATGTTTTATACAAACATTCTACACACATCAGCATGCCTAGACAGATTTTGTGTTATGAGGACATTTGCCACGACCTCACAAATGTTCTGGGAACTTTCAGAGAACCTATTTTGGTTTGCAGAGAAGGTACCTGCATCATCATCGCCCAGTGGGGATGTTCCATTAGATAAGACACCCAGTGGAGATGTTCCATTAGATGAGACACCCAGTAGGGATGTTCCATTAGATAAGACACGCAGTGGGGATGTTCCATTAGATAAGATGCCAAGAGGAGATGTTATATTAGATGAGACTCCCTGTGGGGATGTTATATTAGATGAGACACCCAGTGGGGACGTTCCATTAGATAAGACACCCAGGGGAGATGTTACATTAGATAAGACACCCAGTGGGGATGTTACATTAGATAAGACTCCCAGTGGAGATGTTACATTAGATAAGACACCCAGTGGAGTTGTTACATTAGATAAGACTCCCAGTGGGGATGTTACATTAGATAAGACTCCCAGTGGGGATGTTACATTAGTTAAGACACCCAGTGGAGATGTTACATTAGATGAGACTCCCGGTGGGGATGTTACATTAGATAAGATGCCAAGTAGGGATGTTACAATAGATAAGACACCCAGTGGAGTTGTTACATTAGATAAGACTCCCAGTGGGGATGTTACATTAGATAAGACTCCCAGTGGGGATGTTAGATTAGATAAGACACCCAGTGGAGATGTTACTTACATTAGATAAGACACCCAGTGGAGATGTTACATTAGATAAGACACCCAGTGGAGTTGTTACATTAGATACGACTCCCAGTGGGGATGTTACATTAGATAAGACTCCCAGTGGGGATGTTAGATTAGATAAGACACCCAGTGGAGATGTTACTTACATTAGATAAGACACCCAGTGGAGATGTTACATTAGATAAGACTCCCAGTGGGGATGTTACATTAGACAAGACACCCAGTGGAGATGTTACATTAGATAAGACAACCCAGTGGAGTTGTTACGTTAGATAAGACTCCCAGTGGGGATGTTACATTAGATAAGATGCCCAGTGGGGATGTTACATTAGATAAGACTCCCAGTGGAGATGTTACATTAGATAAGACTCCCAGTGGGGATGTTACATTAGTTAAGACACCCAGTGGAGATGTTACATTAGATGAGACTCCCGGTGGGGATGTTACATTAGATAAGATGCCAAGTAGGGATGTTACATTAGATAAGACACCCAGTGGGGATGTTACATTAGATAAGACACCAGGTGGGGATTTTACATTGGATGAGACGCCAAGTGGGGATGTTACATTAGATAAGACACCCAGTGGGGATGTTACATTAGATAAGACACCCAGTGGGGATGTTACATTAGATAAGACTCCCGGTGGGGATGTTACATTAGATAAGACGCCTAGTGGAGATGTTACATTAGATAAGACGCCTAGTGGAGATGTTACATTAGATAAGACTCCCAGTGGGGATGTTACATTAGATAAGACACCCAGTGGGGATGTTACATTAGATAAGACTCCCGGTGGGGATGTTACATTAGATAAGACGCCCAGTGGAGATGTTACATTAGATAAGACACCCAGTGGAGATGTTACATTAGATAAGACTCCCAGTGGGGATGTTACATTAGATAAGACACCCAGTGGGGATGTTACATTAGATAAGACACCCAGTGGAGATGTTACATTAGATAAGACTCCCAGTGGGGATGTTACATTAGATAAGACTCCCAGTGGGGATGTTACATTAGATAAGACTCCCGGTGGGGATGTTACATTAGATAAGACACCCAGTGGGGATGTTACATTAGATAAGACACCCAGTGGGGATGTTACATTAGATAAGACACCCAGTGGGGATGTTACATTAGATAAGACACCCAGTGGGGATGTTACATTAGATAAGACACCCAGTGGGGATGTTACATTAGATAAGACTCCCAGTGGGGATGTTACATTAGATAAGACACCCAGTGGAGATGTTACATTAGATGAGACACCCAGTGGGGATGTTACATTAGATAAGACTCCCAGTGGGGAATGTTACATTAGATAAGACACCCAGTGGGGATGTTACATTAGATAAGACACCCAGTGGAGATGTTACATTAGATAAGACTCCCAGTGGGGATGTTACATTAGATAAGACTCCCAGTGGGGATGTTACATTAGATAAGACACCCAGTGGGGATGTTACATTAGATAAGACACCCAGTGGAGATGTTACATTAGATAAGACTCCCAGTGGGGATGTTACATTAGATAAGACACCCAGTGGAGATGTTACATTAGATAAGACACCCAGTGGGGATGTTACATTAGATAAGACTCCCAGTGGGGATGTTACATTAGATAAGATGCCCAGTGGGGATGTTACATTAGATAAGACACCCAGTGGGGATGTTACATTAGATAAGATGCCCAGTGGGGATGTTACATTAGATAAGACTCCCAGTGGGGATGTTACATTAGATAAGACACCCAGTGGGATGTTACATTAGATAAGACACCCAGTGCGGATGTTACATTAGATAAGACTCCCAGTGGGGATGTTACATTAGATAAGACACCTAGTGGGGATGTTACATTAGATAAGACACCCAGTGGGGATGTTACATTAGATAAGATGCCCAGTGGGGATGTTACATTAGATAAGACACCCAGTGGGGATGTTACATTAGATAAGACACCCAGTGGGGATGTTACATTAGATAAGACACCCAGTGGGGATGTTACATTAGATAAGATGCCCAGTGGGGATGTTACATTAGATAAGACGCCTAGTGGAGATGTTACATTAGATAAGACACCCAGTGGGGATGTTACATTAGATAAGATGCCCAGTGGGGATGTTACATTAGATAAGACACCCAGTGGGGATGTTACATTAGATAAGACACCCAGTGGGGATGTTACATTAGATAAGACACCTAGTGGGGATGTTACATTAGATAAGACACCCAGTGGGGATGTTACATTAGATAAGATGCCAAGTAGGGATGTTACATTAGATAAGACACCCAGTGGAGTTGTTACATTAGATAAGACTCCCAGTGGGGATGTTACATTAGATAAGACTCCCAGTGGGGATGTTAGATTAGATAAGACACCCCAGTGGGGATGTTACATTAGATAAGATGCCCAGTGGGGATGTTACATTAGATAAGACACCCAGTGGGGATGTTACATTAGATAAGACACCCAGTGGGGATGTTACATTAGATAAGACACCCAGTGGAGATGTTACATTAGATAAGACTCCCAGTGGAGATGTTACATTAGATAAGACTCCCAGTGGGGATGTTACATTAGATAAGACACCCAGTGGGGATGTTACATTAGATAAGACACCCAGAGCGGATGTTACATTAGATAAGATGCCCAGTGGGGATGTTACATTAGATAAGACAACTAGTGGGGATGTTACATTAGATAAGATGCCCAGTGGGGATGTTACATTAGATAAGATGCCCAGTGGGGATGTTACATTAGATAAGACACCCAGTGGGGATGTTACATTAGATAAGACACCCAGTGGGGATGTTACATTAGATAAGATGCCCAGTGGGGATGTTACATTAGATAAGACTCCTAGTGGAGATGTTACATTAGATAAGACACCCAGTGGAGATGTTACATTAGATAAGACACCCAGTGGGGATGTTACATTAGATAAGACACCCAGTGGGGATGTTACATTAGATAAGATGCCCAGTGGGGATGTTACATTAGATAAGACACCCAGTGGGGATGTTACATTAGATAAGACTCCCAGTGGAGATGTTACATTAGATAAGACACCCAGTGGGGATGTTACATTAGATAAGACACCCAGTGGGGATGTTACATTAGATAAGACTCCCAGTGGAGATGTTACATTAGATAAGACACCCAGTGGGGATGTTACATTAGATAAGACGCCCAGTGGAGATGTTACATTAGATAAGACACCCAGTGGGGATGTTACATTAGATAAGACGCCCAGTGGAGATGTTACATTAGATAAGACTCCCAGTGGGGATGTTACATTAGATAAGATGCCCAGTGGGGATGTTATATTAGATAAGACGCCTAGTGGGGATGTTACATTAGATAAGACACCCAGTGGGGATGTTACATTAGATAAGATGCCCAGTGGGGATGTTACATTAGATAAGACACCCAGTGGGGATGTTACATTAGATAAGATGCCCAGTGGGGATGTTACATTAGATAAGACACCCAGTGGGGATGTTACATTAGATAAGATGCCCAGTGGGGATGTTACATTAGATAAGATGCCCAGTGGGGATGTTACATTAGATGAGACACCTAGTGGGGATGTTACATTAGATAAGACACCCAGTGGGGATGTTACATTAGATAAGATGCCCAGTGGGGATGTTATATTAGATGAGACACCTAGTGGGGATGTTACATTAGATAAGACACCCAGTGGAGATGTTACATTAGATAAGACTCCCAGTGGGGATGTTACATTAGATAAGATGCCCAGTGGGGATGTTACATTAGATAAGACACCCAGTGGGGATGTTACATTAGATAAGACACCCAGTGGGGATGTTACATTAGATAAGATGCCCAGTGGGGATGTTACATTAGATAAGATGCCCAGTGGGGATGTTATATTAGATGAGACACCTAGTGGGGATGTTACATTAGATAAGACACCCAGTGGGGATGTTACATTAGATAAGATGCCCAGTGGGGATGTTACATTAGATAAGACACCCAGTGGGGATGTTACATTAGATAAGATGCCCAGTGGGGATGTTACATTAGATAAGACACCCAGTGGGGATGTTACATTAGATAAGATGCCCAGTGGGGATGTTACATTAGATAAGACACCCAGTGGGGATGTTACATTAGATAAGATGCCCAGTGGGGATGTTACATTAGATTAGACACCTAGTGGGGATGTTACATTAGATAAGACACCCAGTGGGGATGTTACATTAGATAAGATGCCCAGTGGGGATGTTATATTAGATGAGACACCAAGTGGGGATGTTACATTAGATAAGACACCCAGTGGAGATGTTACATTAGATAAGACTCCCAGTTGAGATGTTACATTAGATAAGACACCCAGTGGGGATGTTACATTAGATAAGATGCCCAGTGGGGATGTTACATTAGATAAGATGCCCAGTGGGGATGTTACATTAGATAAGACACCCAGTGGGGATGTTACATTAGATAAGACACCCAGTGGGGATGTTACATTAGATAAGACTCCCAGTGGAGATGTTACATTAGATAAGACACCCAGTGGGGATGTTACATTAGATAAGATGCCAGTGGGGATGTTACATTAGATGAGACACCTAATGGGGATGTTACATTAGATAAGACACCCAGTGGGGATGTTACATTAGATAAGATGCCCAGTGGGGATGTTACATTAGATAAGACACCCAGTGGGGATGTTACATTAGATAAGACACCCAGTGGGGATGTTACATTAGATAAGACTCCCAGTGGGGATGTTACATTAGATAAGACACCCAGTGGGGATGTTACATTAGATAAGATGCCCAGTGGGGATGTTATATTAGATAAGATGCCCAGTGGGGATGTTACATTAGATGAGACACCTAGTGGGGATGTTACATTAGATAAGACACCCAGTGGGGATGTTACATTAGATAAGATGCCCAGTGGGGATGTTACATTAGATGAAGATGCCCCAGTGGGGATGTTACATTAGATAAGACACCCAGTGGGGATGTTACATTAGATAAGATGCCCAGTGGGGATGTTACATTAGATAAGACACCAGTGGGGATGTTACATTAGATAAGATGCCCAGTGGGGATGTTACATTAGATAAGACTCCCAGTGGGGATGTTACATTAGATAAGATGCCCAGTGGGGATGTTACATTAGATAAGACACCCAGTGGGGATGTTACATTAGATAAGATGCCCAGTGGGGATGTTACATTAGATAAGACACCCAGTGGGGATGTTACATTAGATAAGACACCTAGTGGGGATGTTACATTAGATAAGACACCCAGTGGGGATGTTACATTAGATAAGAGAGTGGGGATGTTACATTAGATAAGACACCCAGTGGGGATGTTACATTAGATAAGACACCCAGTGGGGATGTTACATTAGAAAAGACACCCAGTGGGGATGTTACATTAGATAAGACTCCCGGTGGGGATGTTACATTAGATGAGATGCCTAGTGGAGATGTTACATTAGATAAGACACCCAGTGGGGATGTTACATTAGATAAGATGCCCAGTGGGGATGTTACATTAGATAAGACACCCAGTGGGGATGTTACATTCATTAGATAAGATGCCCAGTGGGGATGTTACATTAGATAAGATGCCCAGTGGGGATGTTACATTAGATAAGACACCAGTGGGATGTTACATTAGATAAGATGCCCAGTGGGATGTTACATTAGATAAGACACCCAGTGGGGATGTTACATTAGATAAGACACCCAGTGGGGATGTTACATTAGATAAGATGCCCAGTGGGGTTGTTATATTAGATGAGAAACCTAGTGGGGATGTTACATTAGATAAGACACCCAGTGGAGATGTTACATTAGATAAGACTCCCAGTTGAGATGTTACATTAGATAAGACACCCAGTGGGGATGTTACATTAGATAAGATGCCCAGTGGGGATGTTATATTAGATAAGATGCCCAGTGGGGATGTTACATTAGATGAGACGCCTAGTGGGGATGTTACATTAGATAAGACACCCAGTGGGGATGTTACATTAGATAAGATGCCCAGTGGGGATGTTACATTAGATAAGACTCCCAGTGGGATGTTACATTAGATAAGATGCCCAGTGGGGATGTTACATTAGATAAGACACCCAGTGGGGATGTTACATTAGATAAGATGCCCAGTGGGGATGTTACATTAGATAAGACACCCAGTGGGGATGTTACATTAGATAAGATGCCCAGTGGGGATGTTACATTAGATAAGACACCTAGTGGGGATGTTACATTAGATAAGATGCCAAGTGGGGATGTTACATTAGATAAGATGCCCAGTGGGGATGTTATATTAGATGAGACACCTAGTGGGGATGTTACATTAGATAAGACACCCAGTGGGGATGTTACATTAGATAAGATGCCCAGTGGGGTTGTTATATTAGATGAGAAACCCAGTGGGGATGTTACATTAGATAAGACACCCAGTGGAGATGTTACATTAGATAAGACTCCCAGTGGAGATGTTACATTAGATAAGACACCCAGTGGGGATGTTACATTAGATAAGATGCCCAGTGGGGATGTTACATTAGATAAGATGCCCAGTGGGGATGTTACATTAGATGAGACGCCTAGTGGGGATGTTACATTAGATAAGACACCCAGTGGGGATGTTACATTAGATAAGATGCCCAGTGGGGATGTTACATTAGATAAGACTCCCAGTGGGGATGTTACATTAGATAAGATGCCTAGTGGGGATGTTACATTAGATAAGACACCCAGTGGGGATGTTACATTAGATAAGATGCCCAGTGGGGATGTTACATTAGATAAGACACCCAGAGCGGATGTTACATTAGATAAGATGCCCAGTGGGGATGTTACATTAGATAAGACACCTAGTGGGGATGTTACATTAGATAAGATGCCCAAGTGGGGATGTTACATTAGATAAGATGCCCAGTGGGGATGTTATATTAGATGAGACACCTAGTGGGGATGTTACATTAGATAAGACACCCAGTGGGGATGTTACATTAGATAAGATGCCCAGTGGGGTTGTTATATTAGATGAGACACCTAGTGGGGATGTTACATTAGATAAGACACCCAGTGGAGATGTTACATTAGATAAGACTCCCAGTTGAGATGTTACATTAGATAAGATGCCCAGTGGGGATGTTACATTAGATAAGACACCCAGTGGGGATGTTACATTAGATAAGATGCCCAGTGGGGATGTTACATTAGATAAGACACCCAGTGGGGATGTTACATTAGATAAGATGCCCAGTGGGGATGTTACATTAGATAAGACATCCCAGTGGGATGTTACATTAGATAAGACGCCCAGTGGGGATGTTACATTAGATAAGACTCCCAGTGGGGATGTTACATTAGATAAGATGCCCAGTAGGGATGTTACATTAGATAAGACACCCAGTGGGGATGTTACATTAGATAAGATGCCCAGTGGGGATGTTACATTAGATGAGACACCTAGTGGGGATGTTACATTAGATAAGACACCCAGTGGGGATGTTACATTAGATAAGATGCCCAGTGGGGATGTTACATTAGATAAGACACCCAGAGCAGATGTTACATTAGATAAGATGCCCAGTGGGGATGTTACATTAGATAAGACACCTAGTGGGGATGTTACATTAGATAAGATGCCCAGTGGGGATGTTACATTAGATAAGATGCCCAGTGGGGATGTTATATTAGATGAGACACCTAGTGGGGATGTTACATTAGATAAGACACCCAGTGGGGATGTTACATTAGATAAGATGCCCAGTGGGGTTGTTATATTAGATGAGAAACCTAGTGGGGATGTTACATTAGATAAGACACCCAGTGGAGATGTTACATTAGATAAGACTCCCAGTGGAGATGTTACATTAGATAAGACTCCCAGTGGGGATGTTACATTAGATAAGATGCCCAGTGGGGATGTTATATTAGATAAGATGCCCAGTGGGGATGTTACATTAGATGAGACGCCTAGTGGGGATGTTACATTAGATAAGACACCCAGTGGGGATGTTACATTAGATAAGATGCCCAGTGGGGATGTTACATTAGATGAGACGCCCAGTGGGGATGTTACATTAGATAAGATGCCCAGTGGGGATGTTACATTAGATGAGACACCCAGTGGGGATGTTACATTAGATAAGATGCCCAGTGGGGATGTTACATTAGATAAGACTCCCAGTGGGGATGTTACATTAGATAAGATGCCCAGTGGGGATGTTACATTAGATAAGACACCTAGTGGGGATGTTACATTAGATAAGATGCCAAGTGGGGATGTTACATTAGATAAGATGCCCAGTGGGGATGTTACATTAGATAAGATGCCCAGTGGGGATGTTACATTAGATAAGACACCTAGTGGGGATGTTACATTAGATAAGATGCCCAGTGGGGTTGTTATATTAGATGAGACACCTAGTGGGGATGTTACATTAGATAAGACACCCAGTGGAGATGTTACATTAGATAAGACTCCCAGTTGAGATGTTACATTAGATAAGATGCCCAGTGGGGATGTTACATTAGATGAGACACCTAATGGGGATGTTACATTAGATAAGACACCCAGTGGGGATGTTACATTAGATAAGATGCCCAGTGGGGATGTTACATTAGATGAGACGCCCAGTGGGAATGTTATATTAGATGAGACGCCTAGTGGGGATGTTACATTAGATAAGACACCCAGTGGGGATGTTACATTAGATAAGATGCCCAGTGGGGATGTTACATTAGATAAGACACCCAGAGCGGATGTTACATTAGATAAGATGCCCAGTGGGGATGTTACATTAGATAAGACACCTAGTGGGGATGTTACATTAGATAAGATGCCCAGTGGGGATGTTACATTAGATAAGATGCCCAGTGGGGATGTTATATTAGATGAGACACCTAGTGGGGATGTTACATTAGATAAGACACCCAGTGGGGATGTTACATTAGATCAGATGCCCAGTGGGGTTGTTATATTAGATGAGAAACCTAGTGGGGATGTTACATTAGATAAGACACCCAGTGGAGATGTTACATTAGATAAGACTCCCAGTTGAGATGTTACATTAGATAAGACACCCAGTGGGGATGTTACATTAGATAAGATGCCCAGTGGGGATGTTATATTAGATAAGATGCCCAGTGGGGATGTTACATTAGATAAGACTCCCAGTGGGGATGTTACATTAGATAAGACGCCCAGTGGGGATGTTACATTAGATGAGACATCCAGTGGGGATGTTACATTAGATAAGACGCCCAGTGGGGATGTTACATTAGATGAGACTCCCGGTGGGGATGTTACATTAGATAAGATGCCAAGTAGGGATGTTACATTAGATAAGACACCCAGTGGGGATGTTACATTAGATAAGATGCCCAGTGGGAATGTTATATTAGATGAGACGCCTAGTGGGGATGTTACATTAGATAAGACACCCAGTGGGGATGTTACATTAGATAAGATGCCCAGTGGGGATGTTACATTAGATAAGACACCCAGAGCGGATGTTACATTAGATAAGATGCCCAGTGGGGATGTTACATTAGATAAGACACCTAGTGGGGATGTTACATTAGATAAGATGCCCAGTGGGGATGTTACATTAGATAAGATGCCCAGTGGGGATGTTATATTAGATGAGACACCTAGTGGGGATGTTACATTAGATAAGACACCCAGTGGGGATGTTACATTAGATAAGATGCCCAGTGGGGTTGTTATATTAGATGAGAAACCTAGTGGGGATGTTACATTAGATAAGACACCCAGTGGAGATGTTACATTAGATAAGACTCCCAGTTGAGATGTTACATTAGATAAGACACCCAGTGGGGATGTTACATTAGATAAGATGCCCAGTGGGGATGTTATATTAGATAAGATGCCCAGTGGGGATGTTACATTAGATGAGACGCCTAGTGGGGATGTTACATTAGATAAGACACCCAGTGGGGATGTTATATTAGATAAGATGCCCAGTGGGGATGTTACATTAGATAAGACTCCCAGTGGGGATGTTACATTAGATAAGATGCCTAGTGGGGATGTTACATTAGATAAGACACCCAGTGGGGATGTTACATTAGATAAGATGCCCAGTGGGGATGTTACATTAGATAAGACACCCAGAGCGGATGTTACATTAGATAAGATGCCCAGTGGGGATGTTACATTAGATAAGACACCTAGTGGGGATGTTACATTAGATAAGATGCCAAGTGGGGATGTTACATTAGATAAGATGCCCAGTGGGGATGTTATATTAGATGAGACACCTAGTGGGGATGTTACATTAGATAAGACACCCAGTGGGGATGTTACATTAGATAAGATGCCCAGTGGGGTTGTTATATTAGATGAGAAACCTAGTGGGGATGTTACATTAGATAAGACACCCAGTGGAGATGTTACATTAGATAAGACTCCCAGTTGAGATGTTACATTAGATAAGACACCCAGTGGGGATGTTACATTAGATAAGATGCCCAGTGGGGATGTTATATTAGATAAGATGCCCAGTGGGGATGTTACATTAGATGAGACGCCTAGTGGGGATGTTACATTAGATAAGACACCCAGTGGGGATGTTATATTAGATAAGATGCCCAGTGGGGATGTTACATTAGATAAGACTCCCAGTGGGGATGTTACATTAGATAAGATGCCTAGTGGGGATGTTACATTAGATAAGACACCCAGTGGGGATGTTACATTAGATAAGATGCCCAGTGGGGATGTTACATTAGATAAGACACCCAGAGCGGATGTTACATTAGATAAGATGCCCAGTGGGGATGTTACATTAGATAAGACACCTAGTGGGGATGTTACATTAGATAAGATGCCAAGTGGGGATGTTACATTAGATAAGATGCCCAGTGGGGATGTTATATTAGATGAGACACCTAGTGGGGATGTTACATTAGATAAGACACCCAGTGGGGATGTTACATTAGATAAGATGCCCAGTGGGGTTGTTATATTAGATGAGACACCTAGTGGGGATGTTACATTAGATAAGACACCCAGTGGAGATGTTACATTAGATAAGACTCCCAGTTGAGATGTTACATTAGATAAGATGCCCAGTGGGGATGTTACATTAGATGAGACACCTAATGGGGATGTTACATTAGATAAGATGCCCAGTGGGGATGTTACATTAGATGAGACACCTAATGGGGATGTTACATTAGATAAGATGCCCAGTGGGGATGTTACATTAGATGAGACATCCAGTGGGGATGTTACATTAGATAAGACGCCCAGTGGGGATGTTACATTAGATGAGACTCCCGGTGGGGATGTTACATTAGATAAGATGCCAAGTAGGGATGTTACATTAGATAAGACACCCAGTGGGGATGTTACATTAGATAAGATGCCCAGTGGGAATGTTATATTAGATGAGACACCTAGTGGGGATGTTACATTAGATAAGACACCCAGTGGGGATGTTACATTAGATAAGATGCCCAGTGGGGATGTTACATTAGATAAGACACCCAGAGCAGATGTTACATTAGATAAGATGCCCAGTGGGGATGTTACATTAGATAAGACACCTAGTGGGGATGTTACATTAGATAAGATGCCCAGTGGGGATGTTACATTAGATAAGATGCCCAGTGGGGATGTTATATTAGATGAGACACCTAGTGGGGATGTTACATTAGATAAGACACCCAGTGGGGATGTTACATTAGATAAGATGCCCAGTGGGGTTGTTATATTAGATGAGAAACCTAGTGGGGATGTTACATTAGATAAGACACCCAGTGGAGATGTTACATTAGATAAGACTCCCAGTTGAGATGTTACATTAGATAAGACACCCAGTGGGGATGTTACATTAGATAAGATGCCCAGTGGGGATGTTATATTAGATAAGATGCCCAGTGGGGATGTTACATTAGATGAGACGCCTAGTGGGGATGTTACATTAGATAAGACACCCAGTGGGGATGTTACATTAGATAAGATGCCCAGTGGGGATGTTACATTAGATGAGACGCCCAGTGGGGATGTTACATTAGATAAGATGCCCAGTGGGGATGTTACATTAGATGAGACACCCAGTGGGGATGTTACATTAGATAAGATGCCCAGTGGGGATGTTACATTAGATAAGACTCCCAGTGGGGATGTTACATTAGATAAGATGCCTAGTGGGGATGTTACATTAGATAAGACACCCAGTGGGGATGTTACATTAGATAAGATGCCCAGTGGGGATGTTACATTAGATAAGACACCCAGAGCGGATGTTACATTAGATAAGATGCCCAGTGGGGATGTTACATTAGATAAGACACCTAGTGGGGATGTTACATTAGATAAGATGCCCAGTGGGGATGTTACATTAGATAAGATGCCCAGTGGGGATGTTATATTAGATGAGACACCTAGTGGGGATGTTACATTAGATAAGACACCCAGTGGGGATGTTACATTAGATAAGATGCCCAGTGGGGTTGTTATATTAGATGAGACACCTAGTGGGGATGTTACATTAGATAAGACACCCAGTGGAGATGTTACATTAGATAAGACTCCCAGTTGAGATGTTACATTAGATAAGATGCCCAGTGGGGATGTTACATTAGATGAGACACCTAATGGGGATGTTACATTAGATAAGACACCCAGTGGGGATGTTACATTAGATAAGATGCCCAGTGGGGATGTTACATTAGATGAGACACCCAGTGGGGATGTTACATTAGATAAGATGCCCAGTGGGGATGTTACATTAGATAAGACACCCAGTGGGGATGTTACATTAGATAAGATGCCCAGTGGGGATGTTACATTAGATAAGACTCCCAGTGGGGATGTTACATTAGATAAGACACCCAGTGGGGATGTTACATTAGATAAGACACCCAGTGGAGATGTTACATTAGATAAGACTCCCAGTGGGGATGTTACATTAGACAAGACACCCAGTGGAGATGTTACATTAGATAAGACTCCCAGTGGGGATGTTACATTAGATAAGATGCCCAGTGGGGATGTTACATTAGATAAGATGCCCAGTGGGGATGTTATATTAGATGAGAAACCTAGTGGGGATGTTACATTAGATAAGACACCCAGTGGGGATGTTACATTAGATAAGATGCCCAGTGGGGTTGTTATATTAGATGAGACACCTAGTGAGGATGTTACATTAGATAAGACACCCAGTGGAGATGTTACATTAGAAAAGACTCCCAGTGGAGATGTTACATTAGATAAGACACCCAGTGGGGATGTTACATTAGATTAGATGCCCAGTGGGGATGTTATATTAGATTAGATGCCCAGTGGGGATGTTATATTAGATAAGATGCCCAGTGGGGATGTTACATTAGATGAGACACCTAGTCGGGATGTTACATTACATAAGACACCCAGTGGGGATGTTACATTAGATAAGATGCCCAGTGGGGATGTTACATTAGATGAGACGCCCAGTGGGGATGTTACATTAGATAAGACAACCAGGGGGGAAGTTACATTAGAAAAGACAACCAGTGGGGATGTTACATTAGATAAGACTCCCGGTGGGGATCTTACATTAGATGAGACGCCTAGTGGAGATGTTACATTAGATAAGACACCCAGTGGGGATGTTACATTAGATAAGACGCCTAGTGGAGATGTTACATTAGATAAGACACCCAGTGGGGATGTTACATTAGATAAGATGCCCAGTGGGAATGTTATATTAGATGAGACGCCTAGTGGGGATGTTACATTAGATAAGACACCCAGTGGGGATGTTACATTAGATAAGATGCCCAGTGGGGATGTTACATTAGATAAGACACCCAGAGCGGATGTTACATTAGATAAGATGCCCAGTGGGGATGTTACATTAGATAAGACACCTAGTGGGGATGTTACATTAGATAAGATGCCCAGTGGGGATGTTACATTAGATAAGATGCCCAGTGGGGATGTTATATTAGATGAGACACCTAGTGGGGATGTTACATTAGATAAGACACCCAGTGGGGATGTTACATTAGATAAGATGCCCAGTGGGGATGTTACATTAGATGAGACGCCCAGTGGGGATGTTACATTAGATAAGACACCCAGTGGAGATGTTACATTAGATAAGACAACCAGTGGGGATGTTACATTAGATAAGACTCCCGGTGGGGATGTTACATTAGATGAGACGCCTAGTGGAGATGTTACATTAGATAAGACACCCAGTGGGGATGTTACATTAGATAAGACGCCTAGTGGGGATGTTACATTAGATAAGACACCCAGTGGGGATGTTACATTAGATAAGATGCCCAGTGGGAATGTTATATTAGATGAGACGCCTAGTGGGGATGTTACATTAGATAAGACACCCAGTGGGGATGTTACATTAGATAAGATGCCCAGTGGGGATGTTACATTAGATAAGACACCCAGTGGAGTTGTTACATTAGATAAGATGCCCAGTGGGGATGTTACATTAGATAAGACACCTAGTGGGGATGTTACATTAGATAAGATGCCCAGTGGGGATGTTACATTAGATAAGATGCCCAGTGGGGATGTTATATTAGATGAGACACCTAGTGGGGATGTTACATTAGATGAGACACCTAATGGGGATGTTACATTAGATAAGACACCCAGTGGGGATGTTACATTAGATAAGATGCCCAGTGGGGATGTTACATTAGATAAGACACCCAGTGGGGATGTTACATTAGATAAGATGCCCAGTGGGGATGTTACATTAGATAAGACACCCAGTGGGGATGTTACATTAGATAAGATGCCCAGTGGGGATGTTACATTAGATAAGACTCCCAGTGGGGATGTTACATTAGATAAGACACCCAGTGGGGATGTTACATTAGATAAGACACCCAGTGGAGATGTTACATTAGATAAGACTCCCAGTGGGGATGTTACATTAGACAAGACACCCAGTGGAGATGTTACATTAGATAAGACTCCCAGTGGGGATGTTACATTAGATAAGATGCCCAGTGGGGATGTTACATTAGATAAGATGCCCAGTGGGGATGTTACATTAGATAAGACACCCAGTGGGGATGTTACATTAGATAAGACACCCAGTGGGGATGTTACATTAGATAAGATGCCCAGTGGGGATGTTATATTAGATGAGACACCTAGTGAGGATGTTACATTAGATAAGACACCCAGTGGAGATGTTACATTAGAAAAGACTCCCAGTGGAGATGTTACATTAGATAAGACACCCAGTGGGGATGTTACATTAGATAAGATGCTCAGTGGGGATGTTATATTAGATAAGATGCCCAGTGGGGATGTTATATTAGATGAGACACCTAGTGGGGATGTTACATTAGATAAGACACCCAGTGGGGATGTTACATTAGATAAGATGCCCAGTGGGGTTGTTATATTAGATGAGACACCTAGTGAGGATGTTACATTAGATAAGACACCCAGTGGGGATGTTACATTAGATAAGACACCCAGTGGGGATGTTACATTAGATAAGATGCCCAGTGGGGATGTTACATTAGATGAGACGCCCAGTGGGGATGTTACATTAGATAAGAGGCCCAGTGGAGATGTTACATTAGATAAGACACCCAGTGGGGATGTTACATTAGATAAGATGCCCAGTGGGGATGTTACATTAGATAAGACACCCAGTGGGGATGTTACATTAGATAAGATGCCTAGTGGGGATGTTACATTAGATGAGACACCCAGTGGGGATGTTACATTAGATAAGATGCCCAGTGGGGATGTTATATTAGATAAGATGCCCTAGTGGGGATGTTACATTAGATAAGACACCCAGTGGGGTTGTTACATTAGATAAGATGCCCAGTGGGGATGTTACATTAGATAAGACACCCAGTGGGGATGTTACATTAGATAAGATGCCCAGTGGGGATGTTACATTAGATAAGACACCTAGTGGGGATGTTACATTAGATAAGATGCCCAGTGGGGATGTTACATTAGATGAGACGCCTAGTGGAGATGTTACATTAGATAAGACACCCAGTGGGGATGTTACATTAGATAAGATGCCCAGTGGGGATGTTACATTAGATGAGACGCCCAGTGGGGATGTTACATTAGATAAGATGCCCAGTGGGAATGTTATATTAGATGAGACGCCTAGTGGGGATGTTACATTAGATAAGACACCCAGTGGGGATGTTACATTAGATAAGATGCCAAGTAGGGATGTTACATTAGATAAGACACCCAGTGGAGTTGTTACATTAGATAAGACTCCCAGTGGGGATGTTACATTAGATAAGACTCCCAGTGGGGATGTTAGATTAGATAAGACACCCCAGTGGGGATGTTACATTAGATAAGATGCCCAGTGGGGATGTTACATTAGATAAGACACCCAGTGGGGATGTTACATTAGATAAGACGCCCAGTGGGGATGTTACATTAGATAAGACACCCAGTGGGGATGTTACATTAGATAAGACTCCCAGTGGAGATGTTACATTAGATAAGACGCCTAGTGGAGATGTTACATTAGATAAGACACCCAGTGGGGATGTTACATTAGATAAGATGCCCAGTGGGAATGTTATATTAGATGAGACGCCTAGTGGGGATGTTACATTAGATAAGACACCCAGAGCGGATGTTACATTAGATAAGACACCCAGAGCGGATGTTACATTAGATAAGATGCCCAGTGGGGATGTTACATTAGATAAGACAACTAGTGGGGATGTTACATTAGATAAGATGCCCAGTGGGGATGTTACATTAGATAAGATGCCCAGTGGGGATGTTAAATTAGATGAGACACCTAGTGGGGATGTTACATTAGATAAGACACCCAGTGGGGATGTTACATTAGATAAGATGCCCAGTGGGGTTGTTATATTAGATGAGACGCCTAGTGGAGATGTTACATTAGATAAGACACCCAGTGGAGATGTTACATTAGATGAGACACCTAGTGGGGATGTTACATTAGATAAGACACCCAGTGGGGATGTTACATTAGATAAGATGCCCAGTGGGGATGTTACATTAGATAAGACACCCAGTGGGGATGTTACATTAGATAAGACTCCCAGTGGAGATGTTACATTAGATAAGACACCCAGTGGGGATGTTACATTAGATAAGACACCCAGTGGGGATGTTACATTAGATAAGACTCCCAGTGGAGATGTTACATTAGATAAGACACCCAGTGGGGATGTTACATTAGATAAGATGCCCAGTGGGGATGTTACATTAGATAAGACACCCAGTGGGGATGTTACATTAGATAAGATGCCCAGTGGAGATGTTACATTAGATAAGACACCCAGTGGGATGTTACATTAGATAAGACACCCAGTGGGGATGTTACATTAGATAAGACTCCCAGTGGGGATGTTACATTAGATAAGACACCTAGTGGGGATGTTACATTAGATAAGATGCCCAGTGGGGATGTTACATTAGATAAGATGCCCAGTGGGGATGTTACATTAGATAAGATGCCCAGTGGGGATGTTACATTAGATAAGACACCCAGTGGGGATGTTACATTAGATAAGACACCCAGTGGGGATGTTACATTAGATAAGATGCCCAGTGGGGATGTTACATTAGATAAGACACCCAGTGGGGATGTTACATTAGATAAGATGCCCAGTGGGGATGTTACATTAGATAAGACACCCAGTGGGGATGTTACATTAGATAAGACTCCCAGTGGAGATGTTACATTAGATAAGACACCCAGTGGGGATGTTACATTAGATAAGACACCCAGTGGAGATGTTACATTAGATAAGATGCCCAGTGGGGATGTTACATTAGATGAGACACCTAGTGGGGATGTTACATTAGATAAGACACCCAGTGGGGATGTTACATTAGATAAGATGCCCAGTGGGGATGTTACATTAGATAAGACACCCAGTGGGGATGTTACATTAGATAAGACACCCAGTGGGGATGTTACATTAGATAAGACACCCAGTGGGGATGTTACATTAGATAAGATGCCCAGTGGGGATGTTACATTAGATAAGACACCCAGTGGGGATGTTACATTAGATAAGACTCCCAGTGGAGATGTTACATTTAGATAAGACACCCAGTGGGGATGTTACATTAGATAAGACACCCAGTGGGGATGTTACATTAGATAAGACTCCCAGTGGAGATGTTACATTAGATAAGACTCCCGGTGGGGATGTTACATTAGATGAGACGCCTAGTGGAGATGTTACATTAGATAAGACACCCAGTGGGGATGTTACATTAGATAAGACGCCTAGTGGAGATGTTACATTAGATAAGACACCCAGTGGGGATGTTACATTAGATAAGATGCCCAGTGGGAATGTTATATTAGATGAGACACCTAGTGGGGATGTTACATTAGATAAGACACCCAGTGGGGATGTTACATTAGATAAGATGCCCAGTGGGGATGTTACATTAGATAAGACACCCAGAGGGGATGTTACATTAGATAAGATGCCCAGTGGGGATGTTACATTAGATAAGACACCTAGTGGGGATGTTACATTAGATAAGATGCCCAGTGGGGATGTTACATTAGATAAGATGCCCAGTGGGGATGTTAAATTAGATGAGACACCTAGTGGGGATGTTACATTAGATAAGACACCCAGTGGGGATGTTACATTAGATAAGATGCCCAGTGGGGTTGTTATATTAGATGAGACGCCTAGTGGAGATGTTACATTAGATAAGACACCCAGTGGAGATGTTACATTAGATGAGACTCCCAGTGGGGATGTTACATTAGATAAGATGCCAAGTAGGGATGTTACATTAGATAAGACACCCAGTGGAGATGTTACATTAGATAAGACTCCCAGTGGGGATGTTACATTAGATAAGACTCCCAGTGGGGATGTTACATTAGATAAGACACCCAGTGGAGATGTTACATTAGATAAGACTCCCAGTGGGGATGTTACATTAGATAAGACTCCCAGTGGGGATGTTACATTAGTTAAGACCCAGTGGGGATGTTACATTAGATAAGATGCCCAGTGGGGATGTTACATTAGATAAGATGCCCAGTGGGGATGTTACATTAGATAAGACACCCAGTGGGATGTTACATTAGATAAGATAGTGGGATGTTACATTAGATAAGACCCAGTGGGGATGTTACATTAGATAAGATGCCCAGTGGGGATGTTACATTAGATAAGACACCTAGTGGGGATGTTACATTAGATAAGACACCCAGTGGGGATGTTACATTAGATAAGACACCCAGTGGGGATGTTACATTAGATAAGACTTCCCAGTGGGGATGTTACATTAGATAAGACCCAGTGGGGATGTTACATTAGATAAGACCCCAGTGGGGATGTTACATTAGATAAGACTCCCAGTGGGGATGTTACATTAGATAAGACACCCAGTGGGGATGTTACATTAGATAAGACACCCAGTGGGGATGTTACATTAGATAAGACACCCAGTGGGATGTTACATTAGATAAGACACCCAGTGGGGATGTTACATTAGATAAGACACCCAGTGGGGATGTTACATTAGATAAGACACCCAGTGGGGATGTTACATTAGATAAGACACCCAGTGGAGATGTTACATTAGATAAGACACCCAGTGGGGATGTTACATTAGATAAGACACCCAGTGGGGATGTTACATTAGATAAGATGCCCAGTGGAGATGTTACATTAGATAAGACACCCAGTGGGGATGTTACATTAGATAAGACACCCAGTGGGGATGTTACATTAGATAAGATGCCCAGTGGGGATGTTACATTAGATAAGACACCTAGTGGGGATGTTACATTAGATAAGACACCCAGTGGGGATGTTACATTAGATAAGATGCCCAGTGGGGATGTTACATTAGATAAGATGCCCAGTGGGGATGTTACATTAGATAAGATGCCCAGTGGGGATGTTACATTAGATAAGATGCCCAGTGGGGATTTTACATTAGATCAGACGCCCAGTGGGGATGTTACATTAGATAAGACACCCAGTGGGGATGTTACATTAGATAAGATGCCCAGTGGGGATGTTACATTAGATAAGACACCCAGTGGGGATGTTACATTAGATAAGACACCCAGTGGGGATGTTACATTAGATAAGACACCCAGTGGGGATGTTACATTAGATAAGACACCCAGTGGGGATGTTACATTAGATAAGACACCCAGTGGGGATGTTACATTAGATAAGACACCCAGTGGGATGTTACATTAGATAAGACACCCAGTGGAGATGTTACATTAGATAAGACACCCAGTGGGGATGTTACATTAGATAAGACACCCAGTGGGGATGTTACATTAGATAAGACACCCAGTGGGGATGTTACATTAGATAAGATGCCCAGTGGAGATGTTACATTAGATAAGACACCCAGTGGGGATGTTACATTAGATAAGACACCCAGTGGGGATGTTACATTAGATAAGATGCCCAGTGGGGATGTTACATTAGATGAGACACCTAGTGGGGATGTTACATTAGATAAGACACCCAGTGGGGATGTTACATTAGATAAGATGCCCAGTGGGGATGTTACATTAGATAAGACACCCAGTGGGGATGTTACATTAGATAAGATGCCCAGTGGGGATGTTACATTAGATAAGATGCCCAGTGGGGATGTTACATTAGATAAGATGCCCAGTGGGGATGTTACATTAGATAAGACACCCAGTGGGGATGTTACATTAGATAAGACACCCAGTGGGGATGTTACATTAGATAAGACACCCAGTGGGATGTTACATTAGATAAGACACCCAGTGGAGATGTTACATTAGATAAGATGCCCAGTGGGGATGTTACATTAGATAAGACACCCAGTGGGATGTTACATTAGATAAGACTCCCAGTGGGGATGTTACATTAGATGAGACACCTAGTGGGGATGTTACATTAGATAAGACACCCAGTGGGGATGTTACATTAGATAAGACTCCCAGTGGGGATGTTACATTAGATAAGACACCCAGTGGGGATGTTACATTAGATAAGACACCCAGTGGGGATGTTACATTAGATAAGACTCCCAGTGGGGATGTTACATTAGATAAGACACCAGTGGGGATGTTACATTAGATAAGACACCCAGTGGGGATGTTACATTAGATAAGACACCCAGTGGAGATGTTACATTAGATAAGACTCCCAGTGGAGATGTTACATTAGATAAGACTCCCAGTGGGGATGTTACATTAGATAAGACACCCAGTGGGGATGTTACATTAGATAAGACTCCCAGTGGAGATGTTACATTAGATAAGACACCCAGTGGAGATGTTACATTAGATAAGACACCCAGTGGGGATGTTACATTAGATAAGATGCCCAGTGGGAATGTTATATTAGATGAGACGCCTAGTGGGGATGTTACATTAGATAAGACACCCAGTGGGGATGTTACATTAGATAAGATGCCCAGTGGGGATGTTACATTAGATAAGACACCCAGAGGGGATGTTACATTAGATAAGATGCCCAGTGGGGATGTTACATTAGATAAGACACCTAGTGGGGATGTTACATTAGATAAGATGCCCAGTGGGGATGTTACATTAGATAAGATGCCCAGTGGGGATGTTACATTAGATGAGACACCTAGTGGGGATGTTACATTAGATAAGACACCCAGTGGGGATGTTACATTAGATAAGATGCCCAGTGGGGATGTTACATTAGATGAGACGCCTAGTGGGGATGTTACATTAGATAAGACACCCAGTGGGGATGTTACATTAGATAAGACACCTAGTGGAGATGTTACATTAGATAAGACACCCAGTGGGATATGTTACATTAGATAAGACACCCAGTGGGGATGTTACATTAGATAAGACGCCTAGTGGGATGTTACATTAGATAAGACACCCAGTGGGGATGTTACATTAGATAAGATGCCCAGTGGGGATGTTACATTAGATAAGACACCCAGTGGGGATGTTACATTAGATAAGATGCCCAGTGGGGATGTTACATTAGATAAGACACCCAGTGGGGATGTTACATTAGATAAGATGCCCAGTGGGGATGTTACATTAGATAAGACACCCAGTGGGGATGTTACATTAGATAAGATGCCCAGTGGAGATGTTATATTAGATAAGATGCCCAGTGGGGATGTTACATTAGATAAGACACCTAGTGGGGATGTTACATTAGATAAGACACCCAGTGGGGATGTTACATTAGATAAGATGCCCAGTGGGGATGTTACATTAGATGAGACACCTAGTGGGGATGTTACATTAGATAAGACACCCAGTGGGGATGTTACATTAGATAAGATGCCCAGTGGGATGTTACATTAGATAAGACACCCAGTGGGATGTTACATTAGATAAGACACCCAGTGGAGATGTTACATTAGATAAGACACCCAGTGGAGATGTTACATTAGATAAGACACCCAGTGGGGATGTTACATTAGATAAGACACCCAGTGGGGATGTTACATTAGATAAGACTCCCAGTGGGGATGTTACATTAGATAAGACACCCAGTGGGGATGTTACATTAGATAAGACACCAGTGGGGATGTTACATTAGATAAGACGCCCAGTGGGGATGTTACATTAGATAAGACACCCAGTGGGGATGTTACATTAGATAAGACACCCAGTGGGGATGTTACATTAGATAAGATGCCCAGTGGGGATGTTACATTAGATAAGACACCCAGTGGGGATGTTACATTAGATAAGATGCCCAGTGGGGATGTTACATTAGATAAGACACCCAGTGGGGATGTTACATTAGATAAGACACCCAGTGGGGATGTTACATTAGATAAGACACCCAGTGGGGATGTTACATTAGATAAGACACCCAGTGGGATGTTACATTAGATAAGACACCCAGTGGAGATGTTACATTAGATAAGACTCCCAGTGGAGATGTTACATTAGATAAGACACCCAGTGGGGATGTTACATTAGATAAGACACCCAGTGGGGATGTTACATTAGATAAGACTCCCAGTGGGGATGTTACATTAGATAAGACACCCAGTGGAGATGTTACATTAGATAAGACACCCAGTGGGGATGTTACATTAGATAAGATGCCCAGTGGGGATGTTACATTAGATAAGACACCCAGTGGGATGTTACATTAGATAAGATGCCCAGTGGAAGTTACATTAGATAAGATGCCCTAGTGGGGATGTTACATTAGATAAGACACCCAGTGGGGATGTTACATTAGATAAGATGCCCAGTGGGGATGTTACATTAGATAAGACACCCAGTGGGATGTTACATTAGATAAGATGCCCAGTGGGGATGTTACATTAGATAAGATGCCCAGTGGGGATGTTACATTAGATAAGACACCCAGTGGGGATGTTACATTAGATAAGACACCCAGTGGGGATGTTACATTAGATAAGATGCCCAGTGGGGATGTTACATTAGATAAGATGCCCAGTGGGGATGTTACATTAGATGAGACACCTAGTGGGGATGTTACATTAGATAAGACACCCAGTGGGGATGTTACATTTAGATAAGACACCCGGTGGGGATGTTACATTAGATAAGACACCCAGTGGGGATGTTACATTAGATAAGACACCTAGTGGGGATGTTACATTAGATAAGACACCCAGTGGGATGTTACATTAGATAAGATGCCCAGTGGGGATGTTACATTAGATAAGACACCCAGTGGGGATGTTACATTAGATAAGACACCCAGTGGGGATGTTACATTAGATAAGACTCCCAGTGGGGATGTTACATTAGATAAGACACCCAGTGGGATGTTACATTAGATAAGACACCCAGTGGGGATGTTACATTAGATAAGATGCCCAGTGGAGATGTTACATTAGATAAGACACCAGTGGGGATGTTACATTAGATAAGACACCCAGTGGGGTTTTTACATTAGATAAGACTCCCAGTGGGGATGTTACATTAGATAAGACTCCCAGTGGGGATGTTACATTAGATAAGACACCTAGTGGGGATGTTACATTAGATAAGATGCCCAGTGGGGATGTTACATTAGATGAGACGCCTAGTGGAGATGTTACATTAGATAAGACACCCAGTGGGGATGTTACATTAGATAAGATGCCCAGTGGGATGTTACATTAGATAAGACACCCAGTGGGGATGTTACATTAGATAAGATGCACCAGTGGGGATGTTACATTAGATAAGACACCCAGTGGGGATGTTACATTAGATAAGACACCCAGTGGGGATGTTACATTAGATAAGACACCCAGTGGGGATGTTACATTAGATAAGACACCCAGTGGGGATGTTACATTAGATAAGACACCCAGTGGAGATGTTACATTAGATAAGACTCCCAGTGGGGATGTTACATTAGATAAGACTCCCAGTGGGGATGTTACATTAGATAAGACACCCAGTGGGGATGTTACATTAGATAAGACACCCAGTGGAGATGTTACATTAGATAAGACACCCAGTGGGATGTTACATTAGATAAGACACCCAGTGGGATGTTACATTAGATAAGACACCCAGTGGGGATGTTACATTAGATAAGACTCCCAGTGGGGATGTTACATTAGATAAGACACCCAGTGGAGATGTTACATTAGATAAGACTCCCAGTGGGGATGTTACATTAGATAAGACTCCCAGTGGGGATGTTACATTAGATAAGACACCCAGTGGGGATGTTACATTAGATAAGACACCCAGTGGAGATGTTACATTAGATAAGACTCCCAGTGGAGATGATGTTACATTAGATAAGATGCCCAGTGGGGATGTTACATTAGATAAGACCAGTGGAGATGTTACATTAGATAAGACTCCCAGTGGGGATGTTACATTAGATAAGACACCCAGTGGGGATGTTACATTAGATAAGATGCCCAGTGGGGATGTTACATTAGATAAGACACCCAGTGGGGATGTTACATTAGATAAGACACCCAGTGGGGATGTTACATTAGATAAGATGCCCAGTGGGGATGTTACATTAGATGAGACACCTAGTGGGGATGTTACATTAGATAAGACACCCAGTGGGGATGTTACATTAGATAAGATGCCCAGTGGGGATGTTACATTAGATAAGACACCCAGTGGGGATGTTACATTAGATAAGATGCCCAGTGGGGATGTTACATTAGATAAGACACCTAGTGGGGATGTTACATTAGATAAGACACCCAGTGGGGATGTTACATTAGATAAGATGCCCAGTGGGGATGTTACATTAGATAAGACACCCAGTGGGGATGTTACATTAGATAAGACACCCAGTGGGGATGTTACATTAGATAAGACACCCAGTGGGGATGTTACATTAGATAAGATCCAGTGGGGATGTTACATTAGATAAGACCCAGCACCACCCAGTGGGGATGTTACATTAGATAAGACACCCAGTGGGGATGTTACATTAGATAAGATGCCCAGTGGGGATGTTACATTAGATAAGACCCAGTGGGATGTTACATTAGATAAGACACCAGTGGGGATGTTACATTAGATAAGACACCCAGTGGGGATGTTACATTAGATAAGACACCCAGTGGGGATGTTACATTAGATAAGACACCCAGTGGGGATGTTACATTAGATAAGACACCCAGTGGGGATGTTACATTAGATAAGACACCCAGTGGAGATGTTACATTAGATAAGACTCCCAGTGGGGATGTTACATTAGATGAGACACCTAGTCGGGATGTTACATTACATAAGACACCCAGTGGGGATGTTACATTAGATAAGATGCCCAGTGGGGATGTTACATTAGATGAGACGCCCAGTGGGGATGTTACATTAGATAAGACGCCCAGTGGGGATGTTACATTAGATGAGACTCCCGGTGGGGATGTTACATTAGATAAGATGCCAAGTAGGGATGTTACATTAGATAAGACAACTAGTGGGGATGTTACATTAGATAAGACTCCCAGTGGAGATGTTACATTAGATAAGACACCCAGTGGGGATGTTACATTAGATAAGACACCCAGTGGAGATGTTACATTAGATAAGACTCCCAGTGGGGATGTTACATTAGACAAGACACCCAGTGGAGATGTTACATTAGATAAGACTCCCAGTGGGGATGTTACATTAGATGAGACGCCTAGTGGAGATGTTACATTAGATAAGACACCCAGTGGGGATGTTACATTAGATAAGACACCCAGTGGGGATGTTACATTAGATAAGATGCCCAGTGGGGATGTTACATTAGATAAGACACCCAGTGGGGATGTTACATTAGATAAGACTCCCAGTGGAGATGTTACATTTAGATAAGACACCCGGTGGGGATGTTACATTAGATAAGACACCCAGTGGGGATGTTACATTAGATAAGACTCCCAGTGGAGATGTTACATTTAGATAAGACACCCGGTGGGGATGTTACATTAGATGAGACGCCTAGTGGAGATGTTACATTAGATAAGACACCCAGTGGGGATGTTACATTAGATAAGACGCCTAGTGGAGATGTTACATTAGATAAGACACCCAGTGGGGATGTTACATTAGATAAGATGCCCAGTGGGAATGTTATATTAGATGAGACGCCTAGTGGGGATGTTACATTAGATAAGACACCCCAGTGGGGATGTTACATTAGATAAGATGCCCAGTGGGGATGTTACATTAGATAAGACACCCAGAGGGGATGTTACATTAGATAAGATGCCCAGTGGGGATGTTACATTAGATAAGACACCTAGTGGGGATGTTACATTAGATAAGATGCCCAGTGGGGATGTTACATTAGATAAGATGCCCAGCGGGGATGTTAAATTAGATGAGACACCTAGTGGGGATGTTACATTAGATAAGACACCCAGTGGGGATGTTACATTAGATAAGATGCCCAGTGGGGTTGTTATATTAGATGAGACGCCTAGTGGAGATGTTACATTAGATAAGACACCCAGTGGAGATGTTACATTAGATGAGACTCCCGGTGGGGATGTTACATTAGATAAGATGCCAAGTAGGGATGTTACATTAGATAAGACACCCAGTGGAGTTTTACATTAGATAAGACTCCCAGTGGGGATGTTACATTAGATAAGACTCCCAGTGGGGATGTTAGATTAGATAAGACACCCAGTGGAGATGTTACATTAGATAAGACTCCCAGTGGAGATGTAACATTAGATAAGACTCCCAGTTGGGATGTTACATTAGTTAAAATACCCAGTGGAGATGTTACATTAGATGAGACTCCCGGTGGGGATGTCACATGAGATAAGACTCCCAGAAGGGATGTTACATTAGATAAGACTCCCAGTGGGGATGTCACATTATATAAGACTCCCGGTGGGGATGTTACATTAGATAAGACACCCAGTGGGGATGTTACATTAGATAAGACTCCCAGAAGGGATGTTACATTAGATAATACTCCCAGTGGGGATGTCACATTAGATAAGACTCCCAGAAGGGATGTTACATTAGATAAGACTCCCAGTGGGGATGTCACATTAGATAAGACTCTCGGTGGGGATGTTACATTAGATAAGACACCCAGTGGAGATGTTACATTAGATAAGACTCCCAGTGGAGATGTTACATTAGATAAGACTCCCAGTGGAGATGTTACATTAGATAAGACACCCGGTGGGGATGTTACATTAGATAAGACACCCAGTGGGGATGTTACATTAGACAAAACTCCCAGTGGAGATGTTACATTAGATAAGACACCCAGTGGGGATGTTACATTAGATAAGACACCCAGTGGGGATGTTACATTAGATAAGATGCCCAGTGGGGATGTTACATTAGATGAGACACCTAGTGGGGATGTTACATTACATAAGACACCCAGTGGGGATGTTACATTAGATAAGATGCCCAGTGGGGATGTTACATTAGATGAGACGCCCAGTGGGGATGTTACATTAGATAAGATGCCCAGTGGGGATGTTACATTAGATAAGATGCCCAGTGGGGATGTTACATTAGATAAGACGCCCAGTGGGGATGTTACATTAGATGAGACACCTAGTGGGGATGTTACATTAGATAAGACTCCCAGTGGGGATGTTACATTAGATAAGACACCCAGTGGGGATGTTACATTAGATAAGACTTCCAGTGGGGATGTTACATTAGATAAGACTCCCAGTGGGGATGTCACATTAGATAAGACTCCCAGAAGGGATGTTACATTAGATAAGACTCCCAGTGGGGATGTCACATTATATAAGACTCCCGGTGGGGATGTTACATTAGATAAGACACCCAGTGGGGATGTTACATTAGATAAGACTCCCGGTGGGGATGTTACATTAGATAAGACACCCAGTGGAGATGTTACATTAGATAAGACTCCCAGTGGAGATGTTACATTAGATAAGACTCCCAGTGGAGATGTTACATTAGATAAGACACCCAGTGGGGATGTTACATTAGATAAGACACCCAGTGGGGATGTTACATTAGATAAGATGCCCAGTGGGGATGTTACATTAGATGAGACACCTAGTCGGGATGTTACATTACATAAGACACCCAGTGGGGATGTTACATTAGATAAGATGCCCAGTGGGGATGTTACATTAGATGAGACGCCCAGTGGGGATGTTACATTAGATAAGATGCCCAGTGGGGATGTTACATTAGATAAGATGCCCAGTGGGGATGTTACATTAGATAATACGCCCAGTGGGGATGTTACATTAGATGAGACACCTAGTGGGGATGTTACATTAGATAAGACTCCCAGTGGGGATGTTACATTAGATAAGACACCCAGTGGGGATGTTACATTAGATAAGACTTCCAGTGGGGATGTTACATTAGATAAGACTCCCAGTGGGGATGTCACATTAGATAAGACTCCCAGAAGGGATGTTACATTAGATAAGACTCCCAGTGGGGATGTCACATTATATAAGACTCCCGGTGGGGATGTTACATTAGATAAGACACCCAGTGGGGATGTTACATTAGATAAGACTCCCAGAAGGGATGTTACATTAGATAATACTCCCAGTGGGGATGTCACATTAGATAAGACTCCCAGAAGGGATGTTACATTAGATAAGACTCCCAGTGGGGATGTCACATTAGATAAGACTCCCGGTGGGGATGTTACATTAGATAAGACACCCAGTGGAGATGTTACATTAGATAAGACTCCCAGTGGAGATGTTACATTAGATAAGACTCCCAGTGGAGATGTTACATTAGATAAGACACCCGGTGGGGATGTTACATTAGATAAGACACCCAGTGGGGATGTTACATTAGACAAAACTCCCAGTGGAGATGTTACATTAGATAAGACACCCAGTGGGGATGTTACATTAGATAAGACACCAGTGGGATGTTACATTAGATAAGATGCCCAGTGGGGATGTTACATTAGATAAGACACCTAGTGGGGATGTTACATTAGATAAGATGCCCAGTGGGAATGTTATATTAGATGAGACGCCTAGTGGGGATGTTACATTAGATAAGACACCCAGTGGGGATGTTACATTAGATAAGATGCCCAGTGGGGATGTTACATTAGATAAGACACCCAGAGCGGATGTTACATTAGATAAGATGCCCAGTGGGGATGTTATATTAGATAAGACACCTAGTGGGGATGTTACATTAGATAAGATGCCCAGTGGGGATGTTACATTAGATAAGATGCCCAGTGGGGATGTTAAATTAGATGAGACACCTAGTGGTGATGTTACATTAGATAAGACACCCAGTGGGGATGTTACATTAGATAAGATGCCCAGTGGGGTTGTTATATTAGATGAGACACCTAGTGAGGATGTTACATTAGATAAGACACCCAGTGGAGATGTTACATTAGATAAGACTCCCAGTGGAGATGTTACATTAGATAAGACACCCAGTGGGGATGTTACATTAGATAAGATGCCCAGTGGGGATGTTACATTAGATGAGACACCTAGTCGGGATGTTACATTACATAAGACACCCAGTGGGGATGTTACATTAGATAAGATGCCCAGTGGGGATGTTACATTAGATGAGACGCCCAGTGGGGATGTTACATTAGATAAGATGCCCAGTGGGGATGTTACATTAGATAAGATGCCCAGTGGGGATGTTACATTAGATAAGACACCCAGAGCGGATGTTACATTAGATAAGATGCCCAGTGGGGATGTTACATTAGATAAGACACCTAGTGGGGATGTTACATTAGATAAGATGCCCAGTGGGGATGTTACATTAGATACGATGCCCAGTGGGGATGTTAAATTAGATGAGACACCTAGTGGGGATGTTACATTAGATAAGACACCCAGTGGGGATGTTACATTAGATAAGATGCCCAGTGGGGTTGTTATATTAGATGAGACACCTAGTGAGGATGTTACATTAGATAAGACACCCAGTGGAGATGTTACATTAGATAAGACTCCCAGTGGAGATGTTACATTAGATAAGACTCCCAGTGGAGATGTTACATTAGATAAGACACCCAGTGGGGATGTTACATTAGATGAGACACCTAGTGGGGATGTTACATTAGATAAGACTCCCAGTGGGGATGTTACATTAGATAAGACACCCAGTGGGGATGTTACATTAGATAAGACTCCCAGTGGGGATGTTACATTAGATAAGACACCCAGTGGGGATGTTACATTAGATAAGACTTCCAGTGGGGATGTTACATTAGATAAGATGAGTGGGGATGTCACATTAGATAAGACTCCCAGAAGGGATGTTACATTAGATAAGACTCCCAGTGGGGATGTCACATTATATAAGACTCCCGGTGGGGATGTTACATTAGATAAGACACCCAGTGGGGATGTTACATTAGATAAGACTCCCAGAAGGGATGTTACATTAGATAATACTCCCAGTGGGGATGTCACATTAGATAAGACTCCCAGAAGGGATGTTACATTAGATAAGACTCCCAGTGGGGATGTCACATTAGATAAGACTCCCGGTGGGGATGTTACATTAGATAAGACACCCAGTGGAGATGTTACATTAGATAAGACTCCCAGTGGAGATGTTACATTAGATAAGACTCCCAGTGGAGATGTTACATTAGATGTGGGGATGTTACATTAGATAAGACACCCAGTGGGGATGTTACATTAGATAAGACTCCCAGTGGAGATGTTACATTAGATAAGACACCCGGTGGGGATGTTACATTAGATAAGACACCCAGTGGGGATGTTACATTAGACAAAACTCCCAGTGGAGATGTTACATTAGATAAGACACCCAGTGGGGATGTTACATTAGATAAGATGCCCAGTGGGGATGTTACATTAGATGAGACACCTAGTCGGGATGTTACATTACATAAGACACCCAGTGGGGATGTTACATTAGATAAGATGCCCAGTGGGGATGTTACATTAGATGAGACGCCCAGTGGGGATGTTACATTAGATAAGATGCCCAGTGGGGATGTTACATTAGATAAGATGCCCAGTGGGGATGTTACATTAGATAATACGCCCAGTGGGGATGTTACATTAGATGAGACACCTAGTGGGGATGTTACATTAGATAAGACTCCCAGTGGGGATGTTACATTAGATAAGACACCCAGTGGGGATGTTACATTAGATAAGACTTCCAGTGGGGATGTTACATTAGATAAGACTCCCAGTGGGGATGTCACATTAGATAAGACTCCCAGAAGGGATGTTACATTAGATAAGACTCCCAGTGGGGATGTCACATTATATAAGACTCACGGTGGGGATGTTACATTAGATAAGACACCCAGTGGGGATGTTACATTAGATAAGACTCCCGGTGGGGATGTTACATTAGATAAGACACCCAGTGGAGATGTTACATTAGATAAGACTCCCAGTGGAGATGTTACATTAGATAAGACTCCCAGTGGAGATGTTACATTAGATAAGACACCCGGTGGGGATGTTACATTAGATAAGACACCCAGTGGGGATGTTACATTAGACAAAACTCCCAGTGGAGATGTTACATTAGATAAGACACCCAGTGGGGATGTTACATTAGATAAGACACCCAGTGGGGATGTTACATTAGATAAGATGCCCAGTGGGGATGTTACATTAGATGAGACACCTAGTCGGGATGTTACATTACATAAGACACCCAGTGGGGATGTTACATTAGATAAGATGCCCAGTGGGGATGTTACATTAGATGAGACGCCCAGTGGGGATGTTACATTAGATAAGATGCCCAGTGGGGATGTTACATTAGATAAGATAGTGGGGATGTTACATTAGATAAGATGCCCAGTGGGGATGTTACATTAGATAATACGCCCAGTGGGGATGTTACATTAGATGAGACACCTAGTGGGGATGTTACATTAGATAAGACTCCCAGTGGGGATGTTACATTAGATAAGACACCCAGTGGGGATGTTACATTAGATAAGACTTCCAGTGGGGATGTTACATTAGATAAGACTCCCAGTGGGGATGTCACATTAGATAAGACTCCCAGAAGGGATGTTACATTAGATAAGACTCCCAGTGGGATGTCACATTATATAAGACTCCCGGTGGGATGTTACATTAGATAAGACACCCAGTGGGATGTTACATTAGATAAGACTCCCAGAGGGGATGTTACATTAGATAATACTCCCAGTGGGGATGTCACATTAGATAAGACTCCCAGAAGGGATGTTACATTAGATAAGACTCCCAGTGGGGATGTCACATTAGATAAGACTCCCGGTGGGGATGTTACATTAGATAAGACACCCAGTGGAGATGTTACATTAGATAAGACTCCCAGTGGAGATGTTACATTAGATAAGACTCCCAGTGGAGATGTTACATTAGATAAGACACCCGGTGGGGATGTTACATTAGATAAGACACCCAGTGGGGATGTTACATTAGACAAAACTCCCAGTGGAGATGTTACATTAGATAAGACACCCAGTGGGGATGTTACATTAGATAAGACACCCAGTGGGGATGTTACATTAGATAAGATGCCCAGTGGGAATGTTATATTAGATGAGACGCCTAGTGGGGATGTTACATTAGATAAGACACCCAGTGGGGATGTTACATTAGATAAGATGCCCAGTGGGGATGTTACATTAGATAAGACACCCAGAGCGGATGTTACATTAGATAAGATGCCCAGTGGGGATGTTATATTAGATAAGACACCTAGTGGGGATGTTACATTAGATAAGATGCCCAGTGGGGATGTTACATTAGATACGATGCCCAGTGGGGATGTTAAATTAGATGAGACACCTAGTGGTGATGTTACATTAGATAAGACACCCAGTGGGGATGTTACATTAGATAAGATGCCCAGTGGGGTTGTTATATTAGATGAGACACCTAGTGAGGATGTTACATTAGATAAGACACCCAGTGGAGATGTTACATTAGATAAGACTCCCAGTGGAGATGTTACATTAGATAAGACACCCAGTGGGGATGTTACATTAGATAAGATGCCCAGTGGGGATGTTATATTAGATAAGATGCCCAGTGGGGATGTTACATTAGATGAGACACCTAGTCGGGATGTTACATTACATAAGACACCCAGTGGGGATGTTACATTAGATAAGATGCCCAGTGGGGATGTTACATTAGATGAGACGCCCAGTGGGGATGTTACATTAGATAAGATGCCCAGTGGGGATGTTACATTAGATAAGATGCCCAGTGGGGATGTTACATTAGATAATACGCCCAGTGGGGATGTTACATTAGATGAGACACCTAGTGGGGATGTTACATTAGATAAGACTCCCAGTGGGGATGTTACATTAGATAAGACACCCAGTGGGGATGTTACATTAGATAAGACTTCCAGTGGGGATGTTACATTAGATAAGACTCCCAGTGGGGATGTCACATTAGATAAGACTCCCAGTGGAGATGTTACATTAGATAAGACTCCCAGTGGAGATGTTACATTAGATAAGACACCCGGTGGGGATGTTACATTAGATAAGACACCCAGTGGGGATGTTACATTAGACAAAACTCCCAGTGGAGATGTTACATTAGATAAGACACCCAGTGGGGATGTTACATTAGATAAGACACCCAGTGGGGATGTTACATTAGATAAGATGCCCAGTGGGGATGTTACATTAGATGAGACACCTAGTCGGGATGTTACATTACATAAGACACCCAGTGGGGATGTTACATTAGATAAGATGCCCAGTGGGGATGTTACATTAGATGAGACGCCCAGTGGGGATGTTACATTAGATAAGATGCCCAGTGGGGATGTTACATTAGATAAGATGCCCAGTGGGGATGTTACATTAGATAATACGCCCAGTGGGGATGTTACATTAGATGAGACACCTAGTGGGGATGTTACATTAGATAAGACTCCCAGTGGGGATGTTACATTAGATAAGACACCCAGTGGGGATGTTACATTAGATAAGACTTCCAGTGGGGATGTTACATTAGATAAGACTCCCAGTGGGGATGTCACATTAGATAAGACTCCCAGAAGGGATGTTACATTAGATAAGACTCCCAGTGGGGATGTCACATTATATAAGACTCCCGGTGGGGATGTTACATTAGATAAGACACCCAGTGGGGATGTTACATTAGATAAGACTCCCAGAGGGGATGTTACATTAGATAATACTCCCAGTGGGGATGTCACATTAGATAAGACTCCCAGAAGGGATGTTACATTAGATAAGACTCCCAGTGGGGATGTCACATTAGATAAGACTCTCGGTGGGGATGTTACATTAGATAAGACACCCAGTGGAGATGTTACATTAGATAAGACTCCCAGTGGAGATGTTACATTAGATAAGACTCCCAGTGGAGATGTTACATTAGATAAGACACCCGGTGGGGATGTTACATTAGATAAGACACCCAGTGGGGATGTTACATTAGACAAAACTCCCAGTGGAGATGTTACATTAGATAAGACACCCAGTGGGGATGTTACATTAGATAAGACACCCAGTGGGGATGTTACATTAGATAAGATGCCCAGTGGGAATGTTATATTAGATGAGACGCCTAGTGGGGATGTTACATTAGATAAGACACCCAGTGGGGATGTTACATTAGATAAGATGCCCAGAGCGGATGTTACATTAGATAAGATGCCCAGTGGGGATGTTATATTAGATAAGACACCTAGTGGGGATGTTACATTAGATAAGATGCCCAGTGGGGATGTTACATTAGATACGATGCCCAGTGGGGATGTTAAATTAGATGAGACACCTAGTGGTGATGTTACATTAGATAAGACACCCAGTGGGGATGTTACATTAGATAAGATGCCCAGTGGGGTTGTTATATTAGATGAGACACCTAGTGAGGATGTTACATTAGATAAGACACCCAGTGGAGATGTTACATTAGATAAGACTCCCAGTGGAGATGTTACATTAGATAAGACACCCAGTGGGATGTTACATTAGATAAGATGCCCAGTGGGGATGTTATATTAGATAAGATGCCCAGTGGGGATGTTACATTAGATGAGACACCTAGTCGGGATGTTACATTACATAAGACACCCAGTGGGGATGTTACATTAGATAAGATGCCCAGTGGGGATGTTACATTAGATGAGACGCCCAGTGGGGATGTTACATTAGATAAGATGCCCAGTGGGGATGTTACATTAGATAAGATGCCCAGTGGGGATGTTACATTAGATAATACGCCCAGTGGGGATGTTACATTAGATGAGACACCTAGTGGGGATGTTACATTAGATAAGACTCCCAGTGGGGATGTTACATTAGATAAGACACCCAGTGGGGATGTTACATTAGATAAGACTTCCAGTGGGGATGTTACATTAGATAAGACTCCCAGTGGGGATGTCACATTAGATAAGACTCCCAGAAGGGATGTTACATTAGATAAGACTCCCAGTGGGGATGTCACATTATATAAGACTCCCGGTGGGGATGTTACATTAGATAAGACACCCAGTGGGGATGTTACATTAGATAAGACTCCCAGAAGGGATGTTACATTAGATAATACTCCCAGTGGGGATGTCACATTAGATAAGACTCCCAGAAGGGATGTTACATTAGATAAGACTCCCAGTGGGGATGTCACATTAGATGAGACACCTAGTGGGGATGTTACATTAGATAAGACTCCCAGTGGGGATGTTACATTAGATAAGACACCCAGTGGGGATGTTACATTAGATAAGACTTCCAGTGGGGATGTTACATTAGATAAGACTCCCAGTGGGGATGTCACATTAGATAAGACTCCCAGAAGGGATGTTACATTAGATAAGACTCCCAGTGGGGATGTCACATTAGATAAGACACCCAGTGGGGATGTTACATTAGATAAGACACCCAGTGGGGATGTTATATTAGATAAGACACCCAGTGTGGATGTTACATTAGATAAGACACCCATTGGGGATGTTACATTAGATAAGACACCCAGTGGGGATGTTACATTAGATGAGACTCCCAGTGGAGATGTTAAATTAGATAAGACACCTAGTGGGGATGTTACATTAGATAAGACACCCAGTGGGGATGTTACATTAGATAAGACACCCAGTGGGGATGTTACATTAGATAAGATGCCCAGTGGGGATGTTACATTAGATAAGATGCCCAGTTGGGATGTTATATTAGATAAGATGCCCAGTGGGGATGTTATATTAGATGAGACACCTAGTGGGGATGTTACATTAGATAAGACACCCAGTGGAGATGTTACATTAGATAAAACTCCCAGTGGAGATGTTACATTAGTTAAGACTCCAAGTGGGGATGTTACATTAGATAAGATGCCCAGTGGGGATGTTACATTAGATAAGACACCCAGTGGGGATGTTACATTAGATAAGACACCCAGTGGGGATGTTACATTAGATAAGACTCCCAGTGGAGATGTTACATTAGACAAGACACCTAGTGGGGATGTTACATTAGATAAGACACCCAGTGGGGATGTTACATTAGATAAGACACCCAGTGGGGATGTTACATTAGATAAGACACCCAGTGGGGATGTTACATTAGATAAGACACCCAGTGGGGATGTTACATTAGATAAGACTCCCAGTGGAGATGTTACATTAGATAAGACACCTAGTGGGGATGTTACATTAGATAAAATGCCCAGTGGGGATGTTATATTAGATGAGACACCTAGTGGGGATGTTACATTAGATAAGACACCCAGTGGGGATGTTACATTAGATAAGATGCCCAGTGGGGATGTTACATTAGATAAGATGCCCAGTGGGGATGTTATATTAGATAAGATGCCCAGTGGGGATGTTATATTAGATGAGACACATAGTGGGGATGTTACATTAGATAAGACACCCAGTGGGGATGTTACATTAGATAAGACACCTAGTGGGGATGTTACATTAGATACGATGCCCAGTGGGGATGTTACATTAGATAAGATGCCCTGTGGGGATGTTACATTAGATAAGACACCCAGTGGGGATGTTACATTAGATAAGATGCCCAGTGGGGATGTTACATTAGATAAGACACCCAGTGGGGATGTTACATTAGATAAGACACCCAGTGGGGATGTTACATTAGATAAGACTCCCAGTGGAGATGTTTCATTAGACAAGACACCTAGTGGGGATGTTACATTAGATAAGACACCCAGTGGGGATGTTACATTAGATAAGACACCCAGTGGGGATGTTACATTAGATAAGACACCCAGTGGGGATGTTACATTAGATAAGATGCCCAGTGGGGATGTTACATTAGATAAGATGCCCAGTGGGGATGTTATATTAGATAAGATGCCCAGTGGGGATGTTATATTAGATGAGACACATAGTGGGGATGTTACATTAGATAAGACACCCAGTGGGGATGTTACATTAGATAAGACACCTAGTGGGGATGTTACATTAGATACGATGCCCAGTGGGGATGTTACATTAGATAAGATGCCCTGTGGGGATGTTACATTAGATAAGACACCCAGTGGGGATGTTACATTAGATAAGATGCCCAGTGGGGATGTTACATTAGATAAGACACCCAGTGGGGATGTTACATTAGATAAGACACCCAGTGGGGATGTTACATTAGATAAGACTCCCAGTGGAGATGTTTCATTAGACAAGACACCTAGTGGGGATGTTACATTAGATAAGACACCCAGTGGGGATGTTACATTAGATAAGACACCCAGTGGGGATGTTACATTAGATAAGACACCCAGTGGGGATGTTACATTAGATAAGACTCCCAGTGGAGATGTTACATTAGATAAGACACCTAGTGGGGATGTTACATTAGATAAAATGCCCAGTGGGGATGTTATATTAGATGAGACACCTAGTGGGGATGTTACATTAGATAAGACACCCAGTGGGGATGTTACATTAGATAAGATGCCCAGTGGGGATGTTACATTAGATAAGATGCCCAGTGGGGATGTTATATTAGATAAGATGCCCAGTGGGGATGTTATATTAGATGAGACACCTAGTGGGGATGTTACATTAGATAAGACACCCAGTGGGGATGTTACATTAGATAAGATGCCCAGTGGGGATGTTATATTAGATGAGACACCTAGTGGGGATGTTACATTGGATGAGACACCCAGTGGGGATGTTACATTAGATAAGATGCCCAGTGGGGATGTTACATTAGATAAGACTCCCAGTGGGGATGTTACATTAGATAAGACTCCCAGTGGGGATGTTACATTAGATAAGACTCCCAGTGGGGATGTTACATTAGATAAGACTCCCAGTGGGGATGTTACATTAGATGAGACACCCAGTGGGGATGTTACATTAGATAAGACACCCAGTGGGGATGTTACATTAGATAAGACTCCCAGTGGGGATGTTACATTAGATAAGACTCCCAGTGGGGATGTTACATTAGATAAGACTCCCAGTGGGGATGTTACATTAGATGAGACACCCAGTGGGGATGTTACATTAGATAAGACACCCAGTGGGGATGTTACATTAGATAAGACACCCAGTAGACATGTTACATTAGATGAGACTCCCAGTGGAGATGTTACATTAGATAAGACACCTAGTGGGGATGTTACATTAGATAAGACTCCCAGTGGGGATGTTACATTAGATAAGACTCCTAAGGGAGATGTTACATTAGAAGGAACTGAGAGGCAGTATGACATAAGCACAACCAGAGAATCATAAAATCTTGTACTTCTGAAGCAAAGTGTGTGCGTGTGTGTGTGTGTGTGTGTGTGTGTGTGTGTGTGTGTGTGTGTGTGTGTGTGTGTGTGTGAGTGTGTGTGTGTGTGTGTGTGTGTGTGAGTGTGTGTGTGTGTGTGTGTGTGTGTGTGTGTGTGTGTGTGTGTGTGTGTGTGTGTGTGTAGTGTGTGTGTGTGTGTGTGTGTGTGTGTAGTGTGTGTGTGTGTGTGTGTGTGTGTGTGTGTGTGTAGTGTGTGTAGTGTGTGTGTGTGTGTGTGTGTGTAGTGTGTGTGTGTGTGTAGTGTGTGTGTGTAGTGTGTGTGTGTGTAGTGTGTGTGTGTGTAGTGTGTGTGTGTGTGTGTGTGTGTGTGTGTAGTGTGTGTGTGTGTGTAGTGTGTGTGTGTAGTGTGTGTGTGTGTGTGTGTGTGTGTGTGTGTGTGTGTGTGTGTGTGTGTGTGTGTGTGTGTGTGTGTGTGTGTGTGTGTGTGTGTGTGTGTGTGTGTGTGTGTGTGTGTGTGTGTGTGTGTGTGTGTGTGTGTGTGTGTGTGTGTGTGTGTGTGTGTGTGTGTGTGGGTGTGTAGTGTGTGTGTGTGTGTGTGTGTGTGTGTGTGCTGTAATTCTGAAAGGATGGTGTAATAATTCAGCTGTACTATTAAAAATGAATAAAGCAGAGGAGGAGGGGGGAAGAGGAGGAGGGGGACCCTCTCCTGAGGAGTTTGTTGGTTACCGTGCGGGGGAAGGAGGGGTGAGGGGAGGGCTGTCCAAGGCTATGCAAACACCTGCTGTGTCTCAAATGGCACCCTATGCCATTAGTTTATAGTGCACTACTCTTGACCAGGGAATAGGGGGGTATTAGGGACTCACACACACTGACCCTGTAGGTTACTGCTGCCTTGGTTCACACACATTGACCCTGTAGGTTACTGCTGCCTTGTTCACACACACTGACCCTGTAGGTTACTGCTGCCTTGTTCACACACATTGACCCTGTAGGTTACTGCTGCCTTGTTTCCCTTTAAAAGTGCTGTCCCACTCAGATACGCAGAGCAGCCCTCCTCTCTCTCCCCTCATGATGCAGGATCCGCTGTGCTGCAGTAGAGAGAGAGAGAGAGAGAGAGAGAGAGAGAGAGAGAGAGAGAGAGAGAGACAGAGAGACAGAGAGAGAGAGAGAGAGAGAGAGAGAGAGAGAGAGAGACAGAGAGGAGAGAGAGAGAGAGAGAGAGAGAGAGAGAGAGAGAGAGAGAGAGGGTGAGGGGAAACACTGCTGAGCGGTGCAGTTTGTGCTGCCAGTGAGCATGCGAAACACGAGGAGGAGGAGGAGGAGGAAGAGGAGGAGGAAGGGAAGCAATAGAGAGCACAGAGCAGGAGGAGGAGGAGGAGGAGGAGGAGGGAGGAGGAGTGAGGGATAGAGAGAGCAAACAATGTCATTCTGTTCAGGAGGCAATGCTGCAGTCAACTTTGCGGCGACGTGAAGGAAGCTGCACATACAATAATCTCCTCCAGCAGCAGTAGCAGCAGCATCCCAGCTCCACGGAACAGACTAAAGACAGAGTCAGTGAGTAACAGAAGTTTCTCTGTTTGTGTGATGCTGCAGCTAGTTCTTCAGGCTTCGTCTTCAGGACTATACGCTGGTAATTTACACTCTTCTTCTATGGGCTGGATAGCCTTTTGGTGGAGTCTGCTTGCAGTAAGATAGGGTTCATTTTCTCTCATGGTAATTTATTTATCCTTAGCATGGCTCTCTCTCTCTCTCTCTCTCTCTCTCTCTCTGATGCTGACCCAGTGATTCTTAAAGGAGCCTTACAGCTGTCTATGCCTGTCTGACCATAGTAATATAATGACTGTCTGACCATAGCAATATATTGACTGTCTGACCATAATAATATAATAATGACTGTCTAACCATAGTAATATAATGACTGTCTGACCATAGTAATATAATGACTGTCTGACCATAGTAATATAATGACTGTCTGACCATAGTAATATAATGACTGTCTGACCATAGTAATATAATGAGTGTCTGACTCGCAGTCTGCTGTCACAGTTATAGTAGCTCTGAGCGGATAGATAGCTAGCTAGATAGATAGCTAGATAGATAGATAGCTTCACTAGGCAGTCGCTGCACCAAGCGGTTACTGTAGTGGTCGGCTGTCACAGTCACAATGTTTAACACATGGTAGAGGGCTGCTCTGAGAGGCTTTAAATAGCAGGAGTGTGTCAGATAGCAGGCGGTTGGTGGGGCCGTCCATGGCGGGGCCAGCCATGAGGATTGTTGCACTGCACTCTCTGCTGAGAAATGACTCAGGAGATACACTGTTCTGGTCTGTTCTGAATGTGACGGAGTCTTACGTACAAAGGTTATCCCTTGTTTACTTTCTTAGCTTTTGGTAAGCAAGGAAGGTAGAATTCAACATAGGTCCGTGGATCACAGTTTTCTGCGTACTTTGCGGGTACTCTCTCTGTGAGTCGTCTCGATATACTACGTAGCTTTACGCATCTTTGACTTAGGACAGCTGCTTCAGTTGGTTCATCGCCTCATTGGCCAGGTGATGTGATAGGTAAGTTTTGCCAGGTGAATATTGACTACACTGATATTTATTACTGCATTTTTGTTGTGTTTGGCGCTTGCAAGGTAGGCATTTCACTACGCATTGTAACGTCAAACACTTGAACCGATAAAGAGTTGTAGGAGTGAACTCTGAGGCACCGTCCCAAAATACAACCCTACGCCCTACGTAGTGCACTGCACCCTGTGGGCCCTGGTCAAAAGTAGTGCACTACGCAGGGAATAGGGTCCATTTGGGATACAACCCTCAGAATGAGGCTAGAGGAACGGCCTGCATGGAACGGGACAGACAGAGGGACTTTCTGCTGCAGTGAAGTCATCATGAAGTTGTGTCATAGTACAGAAGACTGACCCCAAACAGAGGAGTCAGTGAGTGGACATCATTTTGATGATGTTTGTTTTTATTCATGAAGAGAGTTAGAGAGAGAAAGGGGGAAAGAATGAAAGCTGCAGGTAAATGAAACGTGAATGGGGTGAACTTAAAGAGTTATAAGTGTATACATAATACAAGTGTATACATAATACAAGTGTATACATAATACAAGTGTATACATAATAAGTGTATACATAATACAAGTGTATACATAATATAATATACGGTTTATGATCATTATAAAGCTTGTGTGTGTATGTGAGCCTACATATTATATACTACCGGCTACCAGTATGTATGATAGAGAGAGAGAGAGAGAGAGAGAGAGAGAGAGAGAGAGAGAGAGAGAGAGAGAGAGAGAGAGAGAGAGAGAGAGAGAGAGAGCAAGGACAAAGAGAGAGAGAGAGACAGAGAGAGAGGGAGAGGGAGAGAGCAAGGACAAAGCGAGAGAGAGAGAGAGGGAGAGGGAGAGAGCAAGGACAAAGCGAGAGAGAGAGGGAGAGCAAGGAAAGAGGGAGAGAGAGAGAGAGAGGTAGGGAGAGAGTGGGAGAGAGCAAGGAGTGCAAGAGAGAGAGAAAGAGGAGAGAGCAAAGAGAGAGTGGGAGAGGGACAGAAAGGAGAGAGACAGAGAGAGAGAGGGACAGAGAGAGAGAGAGAGAGAGAGGGACAGAGAGAGAGAGAGAGAGAGAGAGAGAGAGAGAGGATCATCATCATTCTCTCAGTACTGCAGCACTCTCTCTCATCACCCTCAAGGACGCTAGGTTAGTGTACGCTCTTTGGGGTCTAGGCCGGGTAATCTGTAAAGCACTTTGTGACAACTGCTGTTGTGAAAAGGGTTTCATTTAAAACACATTTAATTGATTGATTGATCATGCCAGTGTATTCGATATGTCTATTGCTCAAAAAAAGACCATTAGATAAGATGATCGTGTTGTTTTGTTTTGTTTTGTTTCTTATCGACATTTCTGAGCGAAGGTGAAGTAAGGGCACCTGTACTACCGCTCATCTGCCCCCTAGAGGTTCATCGTGGTATTTCTGATGGTGTGCCGGGTTAGGGTAAACCTTTAGGTTACTGTGTTAAGGCCTTGAAAGCAAATGGCCTTTCTTCTGTCATCCCAGTAGTTCGTTGGGGTTTAGGCCAGGTAACTATGAAGCGCGTTGTGACAACTGCTGACGTAAAAAAGGGTTTTTAGAAATAACAGTTGATTGATTGATTGATTGAGTCTTCCATAAGAACAAAAAAGCAAAGAACATCTCACCAGTAGCGTGAGGATGAGGATCACACCACCGTAGATAAAGATCTGTAGTTATTCTCTAGCAGGACAGAGGACAGGACAGAGGACAGGACAGGACAAAGGACAAGACAGAGGACAGGACAGAGGACAGGACAGGCCAGGACAAAGGACAGGACAGAGGACAGGACAGGCCAGGACAAAGGACAGGACAGAGGACAGGACAGAGGACAGGACAAAGGACAAGACAGAGTACACGACAGGACAGAGTACAGGACAGGCCAGGACATAGTACAGGACAAAGGACAGGACAGAGTACACGACAGGACAGAGTACAGGACAGAGTACAGGACAGGCCAGGACAGAGGACAGGACAGAGGACAGGACAGAGTACAGGACAGGCCAGGACAGAGGACAGGACAGAGTACAGGACAGAGGACAGGACAGAGTACAGAACAGGCCAGGACAGAGGACAGGACAGAGTACAGGACAGAGGACAGGACAGAGTACAGGACAGAGTACAGGACAGGCCAGGACAGAGGACAGGACAGAGTATAGGACAGAGGACAGGACAGATTACAGGACAGAGTACAGGCCAGGACAAAGTACAGGACAGAGTACAGGACAGAGTACACGGCAGGCCAGAGGACAGGCCAGAGTACAGGACAGAGTACAGGACAGGCCAGGACAGAGGACAGGACAGAGTACAGGACAGGCCAGGACAGAGGACAGGACAGATTACAGGACAGGACAGGACAGAGTACACGACACGTCAGGACAGAGGACAGGACAGAGTACAGGACAGGTCAGGACAGAGTACAGGACAGAGTACAGGACAGGTCAGGACATAGTACACGACAGGTCAGGACAGAGGACAGGACAGAGTACAGGACAGGTCAGGACAGAGTACACGGCAGGCCAGGACAGAGGACAGGACAGAGTACAGGACAGGTCAGGACAGAGTACAGGGCAGAGTACAGGACAGAGTACAGGACAGAGTACAGGACAGGACAGAGTACACGACAGGTCAGGACAGAGTACAGGACAGGACAGAGTACACGACAGGTCAGGACAGAGTACAGGACAGAGTACACGACAGGTCAGGACAGAGTACAGGACAGAGTACAGGACAGAGTACAGAACAGGTCAGGACAGAGTACAGGTCAGGACAGAGTACACGACAGGTCAGGACAGAGTACAGGACAGAGGACAGGACAGAGTACAGGACAGAGTACAGGACAGAGTACAGAACAGGTCAGGACAGAGTACAGGTCAGGACAGAGTACACGACAGGTCAGGACAGAGTACAGGCGGCTGATAATATAAAGTACTTTTACATCCGTGCCAAAACTGGGGCCTGACATCATTCTTAACATCTGCAGTTTTACTAAGGGGGGTCTTTCTCTCTCTCTTATTTTTACTGAAGAGGGGGTTTCTCTGTCTCTCTCTGATTGGGGTTGCTCTGCTCTCTCTCTCTCTCTCTCTCTCTGCAGCTGTACTGCCAGGAATCAAATTGCCGCACTCACCTGATGTTCTTTCCTTGCACCTCAACCCTCCCCCTTCTCCTCCTCTCTAGTTTGATTTTACTGTAGTCTCTCTCTCTCTCTCTCTCTCTCTCTCTCTCTCTCTCTCTCTCTCTCTCTCTCTCTCTCTCTCTCTCTCTCTCTCTCTCTCTCTCTCTCTCTCTCTCTCTCTCTCTCTCTCTCTCTCTCTCTCTCTCTCTCTCTCTCTCTCTCTCTCCCTCCATCTCTCCCTTCCTCCCCCAATCTCTCAAGAGTCCCATTGCCCCTGCACAGTGCATCACAATCATACTGCTCTGCACCTATGTAATTCAGGACCCTTCCCCCTTTCCTCCTCCCCTTCCTCCTTCCCCCTAACCCCTCCTAATTCTCCCTTTCCCACTCCCTTCCTCCTACCCCTCCTCCTAAACCCGTATGCAGCAGCAGAGTAGAGCACTGGTTCTGTCCCACCATCACCACTCTATATCATCCTTGAGCAATTTGCCTGAGTGAGGGAAAAGTGGGGGGAGCCGGTGTGTGTGCGAGAGAGAGAGAGAGAGAGAGAGAGAGAGAGAGAGAGAGAGAGAGAGCATCAGCCAGCCAGCAGGACAGAAAACAGCAGCAGCCCTGCAGTGTCCTGCAGCAGTGTGAACAGTTAGCTCAGTTGCTGAATTCTGCAGTGCTGGTCAGGCTATCGTGGCAGTAGGCAGGCACACTCTAGTCAGCAGTCACATGGTGCAGAGAGAGAGAGAGAGAGAGAGAGAGAGAGAGAGAGAGAGAGAGAGAGAGAGAGAGGTAGCTACTGGCCGGCTTTGAGTGGTCTGTCTACAGGCTGGGGGTGAGTGAGTTTGGGAGAGGACAAGGAGCAGGGGAGATGGGGGAGATGCCTGCGTGAGCAGGAGGAGGCCCAGAAGGAGGGAAAGGGGGACATAGCAGTGTACGACCATTAACTAACCAGATCAGTTGCCTGGCTGGCTGTCCTCCCCCCTCTCCTCCCCCTCTTCCCTCTCCTCTCTCCTCCCCTCCTCTCTCCCCCCCTCTCCTCTCCTCTCCCTTTCTCCTCTCTTCTCCTCCCCCTTTCTCCTCTCCTCTCCTTTCCTCCCCCTCTCCTCTCCTCTCCTCTCCTCCCCCTCCCGCTCCCCTCTCCACTCCTCTCCCTTTCTCCTCCCCTTCCCCCTCCCATTTCCCCCTAATGGTGCATTGTCCCATTCAGGCACTAGCTCCACTTCCTGATGATGTAATAAATGCAGCAAGCTTTGAACTTGCTGGGGTAAGGCTTCTTACTTTTTTCCTCTCGTTTCTCCCACTGACAAGTTACCCTCCAAGTGTGGGGCAGTTGGGGTCTCCTTCAACGTATGTGCCAGAAATGAACTCGCTAAAGCGGGGGAATAGCGTGATATGATGAGGTTGCAACAACGGTTAGATTATATTTTGACAAAAAAAATAAAAAAATAAAATTGTAAATGCTTGTTTAGTATTTTTTTTTTTTTTTTAAATTTAAAGCAGAAAAATACGCATTATGAAGGATTTGATTATAATGATCTCACCAAACTACCAAAAATATAAACTATATCTGATTTCCTAAAATAATGCCACTACAGTTACAGCCTCATATTATTATCAGCATCATCATAGTCCCTCCTGTCAGGAAACATCCAGCTGATTAATACTACAGTAGCTTCTACAGAAGGATCGCTGAGCTGCACTGGAGGCTACAAGGGCATAATATAGCGTATATTAAAACATGATACATTTACATTATAAAACCATCTCTGATTTTATATAAAGAAAAAAAAAATAACACTTAATCAACGATATCATGCACAATCAACGTCCAGCTGATTATTCTATTCTACTGGAACGAGATGTGGTGGGTATCCCAAACAACACCCTATTCCCTATATAGTGCACTACACAGGGAATAGGGTGAAATTCCACCCTGAATAGAGCAGTTCCACTCTGAGCTCCACTGGAGGGTACTGTGAGGTCATCACTGCTCTAGCGGAAGTTGATCACCAGGCAGAATTGTGGAGCTGCACCCCCTCTCTGTACCTTACTGGAGCTGCACCCCCTCTCTGTACCTTACTGGAGCTGCACCCCCTCTCTGTACCTTACTGGAGCTGCACCCCCTCTCTGTACCTTACTGGAGCTGCACCCCCTCTCTGTACCTTACTGGAGCTGCACCCTCTCTGTACCTTACTGGAGCTGCACCCCCTCTCTGTACCTTACTGGAGCTGCACCCCCTCTCTGTACCTTACTGGAGCTGCACCCCCTCTCTGTACCTTACTGGAGCTGCACCCCCTCTCTGTACCTTGCTGGAGCTGCACCCCCTCTCTGTACCTTACTGGAGCTGCACCCCCTCTCTGTACCTTACTGGAGCTGCACCCCCTCTCTGTACCTTACTGGAGCTGCACCCCTTCTCTGTACCTTGCTGGAGCTGCACCCCCTCTCTGTACCTTACTGGAGCTGCACCCTCTCTCTGTACCTTACTGGAGCTATACCTTCTCTGGTTCCTTCTCTCTCTCTCTCTCTACTGCAATGGGGTGCTGGGACACACATCCACGCACATACACAGAGAGAGAGAGGAGAGAGGAGAGAGGAGAATGAGGAGAGAGGAGAGAGAATAGTGAGGAGAGAGAGGAGAGTGAGGAGAGTGGAGAGAGAGGAGATGGAGGAGAGAGAGGAGAGAGGAGAGAGAGGAGAGTGAGGAGAGAGTGAGAGACCTTATAATTTTACAGTGATCTGGAAATGAACATTTTACACAAAAAGTGTCATGATACCGTTTGAGAGCCAGAGATCTACCTGCAACACGTTGGGTGGTGCTCCAGATCTGGTTGCGGATATCCAAGATAAATCAGGAAACACATGGCCAGTAAACAATGGCCTTGTCATTTTTGCAAAGCTGCAATATTCCTAATTATAGGAAAGGAGAAATATTATGCGACCTTCACAGTTTAATATCTGGAGCCCTTCCCTTGCCAGCATCTACCTCTGTAGGTAGTTCTTGATACATTTCATTAGAAATATAATGCGATTATTTTCCTAAAACATAGAACACATTTTACGTTAATTGAGCATCTTCATCCACAATGTAATGTCTTAACCATATTAATATGCATGGTTGCCATTGGTAATTCATGTAGGCCTGTTGGTAATTGTAGGTAGCCTGCAGTGTGTGTTTTCTGGACGTAAACGTGCAGCATCAGCAGAGTAAGGGCTCTATTCAATCCGCATTGCGGAAGTTCGGCTTTACAGCGTGATTGAAATTTAAAAAGGCAACGTTCGTGCTTTCAGAGGAGACTGCATTTACGTTAAACGCTGCGTATGTCTGCTCGATCTGAAATGACCTTCACATTTCTATCGTACAACCGGTTATGCTTCTGCTTGAATAAAACCCTAGGACTATCCTACGCAGAGACTTTGGGAGAATCTCAATTGCATATTCCTTGCGTACCTCCCTCCTCGCTTCGTTCTCAAAAACCCATTGGAGGGGAAAGTCAGAGGGGAAGGGGGGACCTCTGGCTTTCTGGTTTTGAGAAGGAGGTTAAAGAGCGAGAAGACAAGGATCATGTCATTGAGATTCTCCCCTAGAGAAGGGCTACCAGAGTTATGCAGATTCTACCACTATGACATATTTGCCAAACTATATATAATTCCTGTAGCTACTGATTATTGAATATGTTTTCTGGAAAAAGTAAACGCTGAATCAGCAGTTTTGCTCCAGAAAGCCCAGTAGGTCTGTCCTACGTAGTGAGTGACCTCCACTGCAGTCATTCCATGAGGGTGCAGAGAGAAGCGAATAGACAGTAAAAAGTGGAAACTATCACGAAGGGGAATTAGTACATACCTTGTAGAGATAAACATCATACATTTTCTGACACAATATACATGTCAGCTTAAAGCTCCTCCCGCAGTCGGTCTTTCAGGAACTTTCCACTTCTGTTGGTTTGTTTATTATATTTTATAACCATCCTTTATGACCCCCATGTTTTGTCCTCTCTGTTTGTCCCTCTCTGCTCCTCCCTCTCTCCCCCCACTTAGGGGTGTGTGAGTAGATTCACTCTGATGGCCTCTGCCTGGGCTGGCTGAGCTTGTGCGTGTTGGAACATGCCTCGACTTGTACTGGCTCGCCTGGCTGAGGAAGGAGAGTGCCTTGAACCCTGCCCTCAACAGTTTCACCATGGCCTGAGTGAAGTGACCCTCAGGCAGACAAGCAAGACCAGCAGAGCGGCTCAACACTGGCAGTTGATTGTCCTGGACACTACTCAAGAGTGGACGGACACACTGGACAGAACCAGAACAGGACCCTGGATCTTCAGCTGTACCCAGTCTATAATCTGTCCTCAATCCTAACACTGCTTTAGTGGTAAGTCTGCTGTTTAATAGGTACCCTCCTGAATGGACTTATTTTAGCTTAATCATACTGTAAGTACCTTCTACTAGCTCTCTCAAATAACTGCTGGTGTCTTCTACACTATTGAAAAGAGAAAATGGCATTTAATAGTAGCCTACTCTTCCACTGGCATGTAGCTATAGTATTTAATGGTAACCTACTATTCCACTGGCATGTAGCTATAGTATTTAATGGTAGTCTACTGTTCCACTGGCATGTAGCTATAGTATTTAATGGTAGTCTACTGTTCCACTGGCATGTAGCTATAGTATTTAATGGTAACCTACTATTCCACTGGCATGTAGCTATAGTATTTAATGGTAACCTACTATTCCACTGGCATGTAGCTATAGTATTTAATGGTAGTCTACTGTTCCACTGGCATGTAGCTATAGTATTTAATGGTAGTCTACTGTTCCACTGGCATGTAGCTATAGTATTTAATGGTAGTCTACTGTTCCACTGGCATGTAGCTATAGTATTTAATGGTAACCTACTCCTCCACTGGCATGTAGCTATAGTATTTAATGGTAACCTACTATTCCACTGGCATGTAGCTATAGTATTTAATGGTAACCTACTATTCCACTGGCATGTAGCTATAGTATTTAATGGTAGTCTACTGTTCCACTGGCATGTAGCTATAGTATGTAATGGTAGCCTTGTGGTGCTTGTTTCAATAAATCCCACAGAAAGAAACAAAGTAACTCGTAAGTTATTACTGTGTCGTTACCATTTGACCATGTAGCATCTCGTTAAATGGTCATTTTTATCATAAAATAAGTGCATCTATACAGCGAGTTACCAATTATACACTTCCATCCCCTTCCACTGCGCTCTATGAATGACTCAACTAAGAACACACACAGTATGGTCACATTCCCCTTTTAGCTGGAGGAAGTTTATGAATGACCTATCCTCCTGAAAGAGCAAAAGTAAGTCAATGGACATAAGAACTAAAGAATTAAACGGTACTTATTTTCTCTGCTCCTCTACCTAGCTCTTGGGGATTCCCCTTCACAGTGAAACCTCCTCTTCATCAGCCCGAGACAGCAGGCATCCTCCACTACCTACCAGCTACCACAGATGTTTATCGAGGTGCGAAGCAGGCAGACTGGGTAAGAGACGCTATTCATTTTCTATTTGTGTTGCATTTAATGAACAGTGATCTGCACTTTGATGTAGGCATATAGGAGGAAAAAGAGAACCCGTTCTACAGATGTAACTCATTATAGATCCGATATGTGTATCAGGATCTCTGGATATTCTTCTCACCTCTCCAAACGACACCAGCAGGTAGGTAGTTACTGAGTCAACAATGTTAGTGTTTTGTGGTAACTAGGAGTGTTAAAGCTCCCGAGTGGCGCAGCGGTCTGAGGCACTGCATCTCAGTGCTAGAGGCGTCACTACAGACCCCCTGGTTAGATTCTAGGCTGTGTCACAACCGGCCGTGCCTGGGAGTCCCATAGGGCGGTGCACAATTGGCCCAGCGTCGTCTGGGTTAGGTCGCCAAATGTAAAATAAGAATTTGTTCTTAACTGACTTCCCTAGTTAAATACCACAGTGTGGCATCACAGCAGCAATATTTGTGACCTGTTGCCACGAGAAAAGGGCAACCAGTGAAGAACAAACATCATTGTAAATACAACCCATATTTATGCTTATTTATTTTCCCTTTTGTGCTTTAGCCATTTGCACACTGTTACAACACTTCATATAGACATAATATGACATTTGTAATGTCTTTATTCTTTTGGAACTTCTGTGAGTGTAATGTTTACTGTTCATTTTTATTGTTTATTTCCCTTTTGTATGTTATCTACTTCACTTGCTTTGGCAATGTTAACATATGTTTCCCCATGCCAATAAAGCCCCTTCAATTTAATTGAATTGAGAGACAGAGAGAGAGAGAGACAAAGTGAAACAGAGAGAGAGAGACAGAGATAGAGAGAGACAAGTACTGCACTGCACACACTACAACTACTTCGGTTTAAAAGGTTTAGGTTTAAAAGGTTTAAAAATAAGCTCAACTGGACACCTTAATGAGGCAGTGAATGAACTGAGAGAAAAAGCACGCAGGGCATTCTACTCAATTAAAAAACAAATTCAAATTCAAATACCTATTAAAATTTGGCTAAAACTAATTGAATGTGTCATTGAACCAATTGCACTTTATGGCAGCGAGGTGTGGGGTCCACTTGCAAAACAAGATTTCACCAAATGGGACAAACACCCCATTGAAACCCTGCATGCAGAGTTCTGTAAGATTCTCCTACATGTCCAGAGGAAAACTACAAACAATGCATGCAGGGCAGAATTAGGCCAATATCCACTAATAATAAAAACTCAAAAAAGAGCAATTAAGTTTTGGAAACATCTAAAATACAGTGACCCCCTCTCATATCATTACCAAGCCCTGCAATGCCAAGAGCTGAGCAAAGAAAAGAGTCCCCTCATCCAGCTGGTCCTGGGGCTGAGTTCACAAACCTGTTCTACTAACACACTGAAGCCTCAGGACCAGAACATCCAATCAATCAGAATAAAACAAATTACATCACAATCAAAACAAAACTACATTTCTCATTGGGAAACACAAGCACAAAGCAAAATGCAGTGCTATCTGGCCCTAAATCGACAGTACACCATGGCAAACTATTTGACCGTGGATACTGATCAAAACCTTAGAAAAACCTTGGCAAAGTACAGGCTCAGTGAGCACAGCCTTGCCATTGACAAGGGTAGACACAGGAAAACCTGGCTCCCTGTAGAGGAAAGGCTGTGCAACCACTGCACAACAGCAGAAACTGAGACAGAGCTGCATTTCCTGACTGTCAAATGTCAAAAATATAAAACAATTAGAGAGTGTCATTTCCACAAATTTGAAACCCTTATTCAAGGTTTCAAAGACCTCTCTGATGAGAGTAGAATACCCATCCTGTTGGGGGAGGAAGCAGAAAGCTGTGGGATGGCAGCGCACTACATTGCTGCTTGCCATAAGATGAGGGACAGTGTCTGACAGACCAATCAACCGGCACATGTCCTCTACTGTATGCTTAGTGTTATTGTTCAATGTGTGGTTATTTTGACCCTTGGTTATTGTTGTTACTGTTGTCCTGTTGACAATTTTGATTGTTATTATTTTCATATTGTAAATATCAAAAGTAAGCTTTGGCAATATGTACATTGTTACGTCATGCCAATAAAACAAATTGAATTGAATTGACAAAGTGAAAAAGAGAGAGAGAGAGAGAGAGAGAGGGAGGGAGAGAGAGAGAGAGAGAGCACTGTACTGACAAGAAAAATTCTTTATTACAATGCACGGTTATGTCAATAAATATCACTCCTAGTGAGGTGATAAAAGAACAAGAAAGAAATTGCCATGGGTTTGTTGTCAAAGCTCATACTTCCCTGGTAACAGCACAATACCTCAAACCCAACTCCCATAGAACATGTTGAACTGTGACTCAACAGAAGAAACCCACCAATATTAGTTAACCCAGTTGTGGGTAACCCATGGCGATAAACCAAGCCACAAAAAGATAACAGTCCTAACTACCCTATACAGATAACATAACCGTCCTAATTACCCTATACAGATAGGATCACAGTCCTAACTACCCTCTACAGATAACGGTCCTAACTACCCTATACAGGTAAAATAACAGTCCTAACTACCCTATACAGATAACAGTCCTAACTACCCTATACAGGTAAGATAACAGACCTAACTACCCGATACAGGTAAGATAACAGACCTAACTACCCTATACAGGTAAGATAACAGACCTAACTACCCTATACAGGTAAGATAACAGTCCTAACTACCCTATACAGATAAGATAACAGTCCTAACTACCCTATACAGGTAAGATAACAGACCTAACTACCCTATACAGGTAAGATAACAGACCTAACTACCCTACACAGGTAAGATAGCAATCCTAACTACCCTACACAGGTAAGATAACAGCCCTAACTGCCCTATACAGATAAGATAACAGTCCTAACTACCCTACACAGGTAAGACACCTAACTACCCTATACAGATAAGAAACCAATCCTAACTACCCTATACAGATAACAGCCCTAACTGCCCTATACAGATAAGATACCAATCTTAACTACCCTATACAGATAACAGCCCTAACTACCCTATACAGATAAGATACCAATCTTAACTACCCTATACAGATAACAGTCCTAACTACCCTATACCGATAACAGACCTAACTACCCTATACAGGTAACAGTCCTGACTACCCTATACAGGTAAGATAACAGTCCTAACTACCCTATACAGGTAAGATAACAGTCCTAACTACCCTATACAGGTAAGATAACAGTCCTAACTACCCTATACAGGTAAGATAACAGTCCTAACTACCCTATACAGGTAAGATAACAGTCCTAACTACCCTATACAGGTAAGATAACAGACCTAACTACCCTATACAGGTAAGATAACAGTCCTAACTACCCTATACAGGTAAGATAACAGACCTAACTACCCTATACAGGTAAGATAACAGACCTAACTACCCTATACAGGTAAGATAACAGACCTAACTACCCTATACAGGTAAGATAACAGTCTTAACTACCCTATACAGGTAAGATAACAGACCTAACTACCCTATACAGATAACAGTCCTAACTACCCTATACCGATAACAGACCTAACTACCCTATACAGGTAACAGTCCTGACTACCCTATACAGGTAAGATAACAGTCCTAACTACCCTATACAGGTAAGATAACAGTCCTAACTACCCTATACAGGTAAGATAACAGTCCTAACTACCCTATACAGGTAAGATAAAAGTCCTAACTACCCTATACAGGTAAGATAACAGTCCTAACTACCCTATACAGGTAAGATAACAGTCCTAACTACCCTATACAGGTAAGATAACAGTCCTAACTACCCTATACAGGTAAGATAACAGACCTAACTACCCTATACAGGTAAGATAACAGTCCTAACTACCCTATACAGGTAAGATAACAGACCTAACTACCCTATACAGGTAAGATAACAGTCCTAACTACCCTATACAGGTAAGATAACAGACCTAACTACCCTATACAGGTAAGATAACAGTCTTAACTACCCTATACAGGTAAGATAACAGACCTAACTACCCTATACAGGTAACAGTCCTGACTACCCTATACAGGTAAGATAACAGTCCTAACTACCCTATACAGGTAAGATAACAGTCCTAACTACCCTATACAGGTAAGATAACAGACCTAACTACCCTATACAGGTAAGATAACAGACCTAACTACCCTATACAGGTAAGATAACAGTCCTAACTACCCTATACAGGTAAGATAACAGTCCTAACTACCCTATACAGGTAAGATAACAGTCCTAACTACCCTATACAGGTAAGATAACAGACCTAACTACCCTATACAGGTAACAGTCCTGACTACCCTATACAGGTAAGATAACAGTCCTAACTACCCTATACAGGTAAGATAACAGTCCTAACTACCCTATACAGGTAAGATAACAGTAATAAATGTACAACCTACATCTATATAACCTTATATGAATCTAACTTAAGTCTATATAAGCTGAATCTCTCCACAGAAAAGTGTCAGACACAGGGGGCTGATGGTCGGCTCGTGGTGTGTGTTAGTTACTGTGTCTCAGTCAGTCAGCCAGCCAGTCAGCCAGTCAGCCAGTCAGCCAGCCAGCCAGCCAGCCAGTCAGCCAGTCAGCCAGTCAGCCAGTCAGCCAGCCAGCCAGCCAGTCAGCCAGTCGGGAGGTGGTTGTTTCCCCGAACCAGAGTTCTGTTCTGCTATCCTGTATTAGTAAAGGGTTACATCAAGACTAAAGCAGGAAGGAATTCTTGTTGTCATGTGGTTACCGTCACCACGGCAGCAAGCGTCTGGCTCACACACATATACACACACACAGCCAACTGCATTCATTTACCAACTGTAGCAAAAAGCAGGTCACGAGGTGTGTGTGTGTGTGTGTGTGTGTGTGTATTCCTTAGTCAATATATTGGGTCTTTCCCCCTGCTACTTTTCCCAGAAGAAAAAAAATGACAGCATCCCCTGCCCAAGGTTAACACTCAGCACATGCTGTAAAACACAAGTAAACAACAACTAAACACATAAACAACGACTCCAACAACTCCAACATGGGCTCCCTTTGTTTCATTCCAGAGGCACATGACCACATGGCTAACCCTATTAACAGTAACTCTGTGTCACACTTATAACAGTGGATTTGAACAGTGATGCAGTCAGAGAACCTCCTCCCTTCACACTCATAACAGTGGATTTGAACAGTGATGCAGTCAGGGAACCTCCTCCCTTCAATTATGCTTGAATGCTTCTTCATATGACAATGTGGTTACATACTCTGGCAGCGAGTGCTTAACACTAATTAATACTAATTCCCCCTTTCATCATTCTGGTTTAATATTCCAAGGACGGAGCACCCCTTCAGCAATCCAATATAATATTTAATTCTTAGTTAAGAGAGCCAGCCCAGTGAGCAGAAAGAATACTGCAGCTATTAACTGTGTTTGAGTGGAGTGTTGATCTCCCTTCCTTTATGATCTTGGCAGTTCCCTCCCCCCCTTTACTGGTCCTCTATGTCTCCCTTCCTTTATGCTCTTGGCAGTTCCCTCCCCCCCTTTACTGGTCCTCTATGTCTCCCTTCCTTTATGCTCTTGGCAGTTCCTTCCCCCCCTTTACTGGTCCTCTATGTCTCCCTTCCTTTATGCTCTTGGCAGTTCCCTCCCCCCCTTTACTGGTCCTCTATGTCTCTCTGCCCTCTCACTCACAAGCTACTAGAAGGCTCCCCCATAGCACTACTGTCCTGTCAGCAGAACCTATGCCAGTGAGGGGCTGAGGAGTGTATTGTACTGTAAGGAATGGACTCTGCCCGCCTGCTCAAAATAACTCTGCAGTGAGGGAGGCAGACTGATAACACACACGCACACAAACACACACACACACACACACACAAAAACTAGTTCTGAATCAAAACTAATCTTTTTGTTGCAAGAATATAAATCAGGCAAGGCTATTTTTAGTTGAGGAGGTGTTTTTGGTTCATGTTGTGTACACTCACAGTGTACAGTGATTCTGTGCTTTTCCTCTCCTCTATGGTTCTCCCAATGCATCAGATGTGTCCCTGCATAACTCATTGTCCTGGCATAGCCCCTTGTTTTCAGTTTGTATCAGTGTTACATTCAAATTAATCTTCCCACAAAGGCAAATTTCTGTGTTGAATATAGCCTGACAGAAACTGTTGGAGAGGCAAAAGGTTAACCTATTAATTGACTACCATTCAGAGGGTGACCTAACATGACCTTTACTGTAATGCATCTGATCTCTTTCAGAATGAAAGTCACAGGAGGACTGCACCACTATTCACCCTCAAGGCGGAAACCTATTGAACTGACCATTCTCTGACAACATCAGGTCAGACCTGACAGTGACCACTGTGTGTGAAGAACATGACAGGCTGTGTGTGTGTGTGTGTGTGTGTGTGTTAGATTCCCTGTTGGAAACATAGCAGGGGGAAACTATACCAACCAGTGATGATGAAGAGGCCAGTAACGCAGGATCTTCTGGACGGATGTGGCTGCTGGGAGTGTTTCTCTGGCAGTGTCTTAGCTGGTTGTTGTGAGGGAGAGAACGAAGCAATCAGCAAGTATACTGCCGCAGAAACTCTTCGCACTACGAGCCCAGGCCCCTGGAATCAGCAAGTAGGCCATTGGCTCCTGGAATCAGCAAGTAGGCCATTGGCCCCTGGAATCAGCAAGTAGGCCATTGGCCCCTGGAATCCGCAAGTAGGCCATTGGCCCCTGGAATCAGCAAGTAGGCCATTGGCCCCTGGAATCAGCAAGTGGGCCATTGGCCCCTGGAATCAGCAAGTAGGCCATTGGCCCCTGGAATCAGCAAGTAGGCCATTGGCCCCTGGAATCAGCAAGTGGGCCATTGGCCCCTGGAATCAGCAAGTGGGCCATTGGCCCCTGGAATCAGCAAGTAGGCCATTGGCCCCTGGCTCTCAGATGTCATTCCCCCAGAGAGACAGAAGGAATGAGGAAGAGAAGAGCAGTATTCTTTTAGTATGATTATTACCACTGGACTCATGCTGGATGATAGACTGATGATGCTTTGGGATATGGTGACATTGTGTGTAAAACCTGAGTGCGTGGTGTTCTGTTAGAAACAAATGCAATCCTCTAGCACCATCTTGTGTCTCAAATGTTAAGTTGAGCCAAATTGGACATACCGGTCATGTGTTGATGTATAATGAAGTTATTACAGTTATTACCGGTTTGTACCTCTTCAAATATATATTTGCAATGCTTTTGCAATCACTTGCTCTGGGTTATTGAAAATAAAACACACCCAGGCTTGAAGACGATCTTGAGTCAAGAGAAACATTGTATGGGTGGTAGGTTGTCTAGTGGTTAGAGCGTTGGGCCAGTAACCCGAAAAGGTTGCTGGATTGAATCCCAGAGCTGACAAGGTAAAAATCTGTCGTTCTGAACCCTGAACAAGGCAGTTAACCCACTGTTCCCCGGTAGGCCGTCATTGTAAATAATAATTTGTTCTTAACTGACTTGCCTAGTAAAATAAAGGTTTAAAAAAATATATATTGGCTACAGTTACTTGAGTTTGTTTGACTGTCAGAACCATTTGCATTGTCCGGTTATCATAAAGCAAATTGCAAAATCCACATTACACAAACATTGGAATATAAACAGGGAAGTTGACATTAGATATGTAATCTGCTAACATACATTACTGGTCATAGGTTTCAGAACACCTACTCATTCAAGGGTTTTTCTTTATTTTTACTATTTTCTACGTTGTAGAAAAATAGTGAAGACGTCACAACAATGAATATACAGTGGGGCAAAAAAGTATTTAGTCAGCCACCAATTGTGCAAGTTCTCCAACTTAAAAAGATGAGAGAGGCCTGTAATTTTCATCATAGGTACACTTCAACTATGACAGACGAAATGAGAAAAAGAAATCCAGAAAATCACATTGTAGGATTTTTTATTTATTTATTTGCAAATTATGGTGGAAAATAAGTATTTGGTCAATAACAAAAGTTTATCTCAATACTTTGTTATATACCCTTTGTTGGCAATGACAGAGGTCAAACGTTTTCTGTAAGTCTTCACAAGGTTTTCACACACTGTTGCTGGTATTTTGGCCCATTCCTCCATGCAGATCTCCTCTAGAGCAGTGATGTTTTGAGGCTGTCGCTGGGCAACACAGACTTTCAACTCCCTCCAAAGATTTTCTATGGGGTTGAGATCTGGAGACTGGCTAGGCCACTCCAGGACCTTGAAATGCTTCTTACGAAGCCACTCCTTCGTTGTTCGGCGCTGTGTTTGGGATCATTGTCATGCTGAAAGACCCAGCCACGTTTCATCTTCAATGCCCTTGCTGATGGAAGGAGGTTTTCACTCAAAATCTCACGATACATGGCCCCATTCATTCTTTCCTTTACACGGATCAGTCGTCCTGGTCCCTTTGCAGAAAAACAGCCCCAAAGCATGATGTTTCCACCCCCATGCTTCACAGTAGGTATGGTGTTCTTTGGATGCAACTCAGCATTCTTTGTCCTCCAAACACGACGAGTTGAGTTTTTACCAAAAAGTTCTATTTTGGTTTCATCTGACCATATGACATTCTCCCAATCCTCATCTGGATCATCCAAATGCTCTCTAGCAAACTTCCGATGGGCCTGAACATGTACTGGCTTAAGCAGGGGGACACGTCTGGCACTGCAGGATTTGAGTCCCTGGCGGCGTAGTGTGTTACTGATGGTAGGCTTTGTTACTTTGGTCCCAGCTCTCTGCAGGTCATTCACTAGGTCCCCGTGTGGTTCTGGGATTTTTCTCACCGTTCTTGTGATCATTTTGACCCCACGGGGTGAGATCTTGCGTGGAGCCCCAGATCGAGGAAGATTATCAGTGGTCTTGTCTTGTATGTCTTCCATTTCCTAATAATTGCTCCCACAGTTGATTTCTTCAAACCAAGCTGCTTACCTATTGCAGATTCAGTCTTCCCAACCTGGTGCAGATCTACAATTTTGTTTCTGGTGTCCTTTGACAGCTCTTTGGTCTTGGCCATAGTGGAGTTTGGAGTGTGACTGTTTGAGGTTGTGGACAGGTGTCTTTTATACTGATAACAAGTTCAAACAGGTGCCATTAATACAGGTAACGAGTGGAGGACAGAGGAGCCTCTTAAAGAAGAAGTTACAGGTCTGTGAGAGACAGAAATCTTGCTTGTTTGTATGTGACCAAATACTTATTTTCCACCATAATTTGCAAATAAATTCATTAAAAATCCTACAATGTGATTTTCTGGATTTTTTTTCCTCATTTTGTCTGTCATAGTTGAAGTGTACCTATGATGAAAATTACAGGCCTCTCATCTTTTTAAGTGAGAGAACTTGCACAATTGGTGGCTGACTAAATACTTTTTTGCCCCACTGTAAAACATTTGGAATCATGTAGTAACCACAAAAAGTGTTAAACAAATCAAAATATATTTTCTTCAAAGTAGCCACCCTTTTCCTTGATGACAGCTTTGCACACTCTTGGCATTCTCTCAACCAGCATCACCTGGAATGCTTTTCCAACAGTCTTGAAGGAGTTCCCAGATATGCTGAGAACTTGTTGGCTGCTTTTCGTTCACTCTGCGGTCCAACTCATCCCAAACCATCTCAATTGGGTTGAGGTCGGGGGATTGTGGAGGCCAGCTCATCTGATGCAGCACTCCATCACTTCTTCTTGGTAAAATAGCCCTTACACAGCCTGGAGGTGTATTGGGTCATTGTCCTGTTGAAAAACAAATGATTGTCCCACTAAGCCCAAACCAGGTGGGATGGCGTATCGCTGCGGAATGCTGTGGTAGCCATACTGGTTAAGTATGCCTTGAATTCTAAATAAATCACAGACAGTGTCACCAGCAAAGCACCCCCACACCATAACACCTCCTCCACCATGCTTTACACATGCAGAGATCATCCGTTCACCCACACCGCGTCTCACAAAGACACGGAGGTTGGAACCAAAAATCTCAAATTTGGACTCCAGACCAAAGGACAGATTTCCACCGGTCTAATGTTCCTTGCTCGTGTTTCTTGGCCCAAGCAAGTCTCTTCTTCTTATTGGTGTCCTTTTGTCGTGGTTTCTTTGCAGCAATTCGACCATGAAGGCCTGATTCACCCAGTCTCCTCTGAACAGTTGATGTTGAGATGTGTCTGTTACATTAACTCTGTGAAGCATTTATTTGGGCTGCAATTTCTGAGGCTGGTAACTCTAATGAACTTATCCTCTGCAGCAGAGGTAACTCTGGGTCTTCCATTCCTGTGGCCCTTTATCTAGTTCCCCAGTGTCAGATGAACTTGTGGATACAATTTTTAAGTCCCTGCAGTTTGAAGGAAGTTGCTAACTAGCGTTTAGCGCAATTGCTAACTAGCGTTGGCGCAATGAATGGAAGTCTATGGTAACTGCTAGCATGCTAGTAGGTACCATAGACTTCCAGTCAATGTGCTAACGCTAGTTAGCATTGTCTCGCAAAACTACCTATAACTTATACTGGATGCAGAGACATAAAAATGGTATCTCTGTGTTCATCTGACTCTGGGGAAGTAGATAAAGGGCTTAATCTCCAAAATCCCGAAGTATCCCTTTAACACGGAACCCAAACCGGCTGCGCGCGTCCGCCATCGTGCATAAATGTACTTTGTCCCCCCCCACACCAAACGCGATCATGACACGCAGGTTAAAATATCAAAACAAACTCTGAACCGATTATATTAATTTGGGGACAGGTCGAAAAGCATTAAACATTTATGCAAATTTAGCTAGCTAGCTTGCACTTGCTAGCTAAATTGTCCTATTTAGCTAGCTTGCTGTTGCTAGCTAATTTGTCCTGGGATATAAACATTTGAGTTGTTATTTTACCTGAAATGCACAAGGTCCTCTACTCCGCCAATTAATCCACACATAAAACGGTCAAACAAATAGTTTCTAGTCATCTCTCCTCCTTCCAGGCGTTTTCTTCTTTGAACTTATATGGTGATTGGCATCTAAACTTTCATAGTATTATCACTACGACCGGCAACATAGTTCGTCTTTCAATCACCCACGTGGGTATAACCAATGAGGAAATGGCACGTGGGTACCTGCTTCTATAAACCAATGAGTAGATGGGAGAGGCAGGACTTGCAGCGCGATCTGCGTCACAAATAGACTGACTTCTATTTTAGCCTTTGGCAACGCAGACGCTTGTTTGACGTGCGCGAGCAGTGTGGGTGCAGTAATTGAATAACATAGATTTCAAAATTTATTTTGCAACGCTCGCGCACTCGACGCGAGCGGTGTAGTCAGGGTATAAGGCAGTGGTATTCAAAGTCAGGGTCAGTGGGGTCACGGGGAACTGCAGTGGGGTTGCCGAAATGTTAAATACAGATTATTGTATGGGACAATATACATTTTTTGTTGTTGAGAAAGATCATTTGAAAGATACAATTTTATTCAGTAAATGTATTTATTGTCTTTTCATTTTAATAAGAGATGAAAATGCAATCAATTGAAGGTTATTTGGGGGCCCGCTGAAAAGGTTAGAATACCACAACTTTAAGGTCAATCCTGTTAAGTGAACTGAACTCTCGTTTTAATATGGTGAAACTATACCTTTTTAAATGTTTGTTTTTTTAAGAAACATTGAACATCTAATAGCAAAATTATAGTGTAAAAGCAGGTGAGCTGGTTCTACTCTTTTTGGACATACCCAAGTTACACTATCCAAGTTACACTATCCAAGTTACACTACCCAAGTTACACTATCCAAGTTACACTATCCAAGTTACACTACCCAAGTTACACTACCCAAGTTACACTACCCAAGTTACACTACCCAAGTTACACTACCCAAGTTACACTACCCAAGTTACACTATCCAAGTTACACTACCCAAGTTACACTACCCAAGTTACACTATCCAAGTTACACTACCCAAGTTACACTACCCAAGTTACACTACCCAAGTTACACTACCCAAGTTACACTATCCAAGTTACACTATCCAAGTTACACTACCCAAGTTACACTATCCAAGTTACACTACCCAAGTTACACTATCCAAGTTACACTATTCAAGTTACACTATCCAAGTTACACTACCCAAGTTACACTACCCAAGTTACACTATCCAAGTTACACTACCCAAGTTACACTATCCAAGTTACACTATCCAAGTTACACTATCCAAGTTACACTACCCAAGTTACACTATCCAAGTTACACTACCCAAGTTACACTATCCAAGTTACACTATCCAAGTTACACTACCCAAGTTACACTATCCAAGTTACACTATCCAAGTTACACTACCCAAGTTACACTATCCAAGTTACACTACCCAAGTTACACTATCCAAGTTACACTATTCAAGTTACACTATCCAAGTTACACTACCCAAGTTACACTACCCAAGTTACACTATCCAAGTTACACTACCCAAGTTACACTACCCAAGTTACACTATCCAAGTTACACTATCCAAGGTACACTACCCAAGTTACACTATCCAAGTTACACTACCCAAGTTACACTACCCAAGTTACACTATCCAAGTTACACTACCCAAGTTACACTATCCAAGTTACACTATCCAAGTTACACTACCCAAGTTACACTATCCAAGTTACACTATCCAAGTTACACTACCCAAGTTACACTATCCAAGTTACACTACCCAAGTTACACTACTCAAGTTACACTATCCAAGTTACACTATCCAAGTTACACTACCCAAAAAGGACTCCTTTTGCGGAATGACCCAGCAGCACGAGAGCCAGTCTTGTCTGGTCAGGAATACAAGGACAAGGTCAGTGATACTACACCAGTCTCTCTACCAAAAGCCCTACTGTACATTTTCTCATTGGAATCTATTCATAGCTCAGGTGATGGCTGAGTCCAGTTGTTTGACACATGAGGACAACGTAATGGTAGGCTACACTGGTCTTTCTCTACATACTGGCAAAATTGTCACCACTACTTCTGACAAAAATAGTGCACTAAATAAAGAATAGGCTGCCATTTTGGGACATAACCACTGTGGTGGACAATGATTACATTGATTACTGTAATGGCTACAAGCATGTTTATAATTTGACCATACTGTCTACAATACAATGGTTGACATTTTGTGATTATCTTCTGCTTGACAGAGTAGTGAGCTCATGGGCATGACTGGGCTGTTTTACATGCTTTAGTCATGCTACAGTTGCTGTCACACAAACACGCACAGTGATGGAAAAAAATACCCATAGTAAAAGTTAAGATATCTTAAATAGAAAATGACTGAAGTAAAAGTTAAAGTCACCCAGTAAAATACTACTTGAGTAAAATCAAATCAAATTGTATTTGTCACATGCGTCGAATACAACAGGTGAAAATTTCACCTTACAGTGAAATGCTTACTTACAAGCCCTTAACCAACAATACAGTTTTAAGAATAAAAAAAAGAAGAAAGAAAGTAAGAGATAAGAATAACAAATAATTAAAGAGCAGCAGTAAAATAACAATAGCGGGGCCATATACAGGGGGTACCGGTACAGAGTCAATGTGCGGGGGCACCGGTTAGTCGAGGTAATTGAGGTAATATGTACATGTAGGTAGAGTTATTAAGTGACTCAGCATAGATAATAACAGAGAGTCGCAGCAGCGTAGAAAGGGGGCGACAATGCAAATAGTCTGGGTAAAAGAGTCTAAAAGTATTTGGTTAGGGTTAGTAAAAAGTAAATGTAATCGCTAAAATGGACTTAAAGTGAAAGTAAAAGTATAAATAATTTCTAATTCCTTATATTAAGCAAACCAGGCGGTACAATTTTCTTGTTTTTTTAATTCACCGATAGCCAGGGGCACACTCCAACACTCCGACATTTTACAAACTAAGCATGTGTTTAGTGAGTCGCCAAGATCAGAGGCAGTAGGGATGACCAGGCATGTTCTCTTGAGAAGTGCGTGAATTGAACAATTTTCCAGTCCTGCTAAGCATTCAGAATGTAACGAGTACTTTTGGGTGTCAGGGAAAATGTACGGACTAGAAAATACATGATTTTCTTTCGGGAATGTAGTGAAGTAAAAGTTGTAAAAAATATATAAATAGTCAAGTAAATTACAGATACCCCAAAAAACTATTTAAGTATTTTTACTTAAGTATTTTACACCACTGCACACTCAAACTAAAGGGCAACAGTAGGGCCAAATATAGTTCTTACTGCATCTTTTTAAAAGTCTCTAGCGCAGCTTACCCAACTGAATGGTTTCCTGATGAATGTTTTAAGGAGAGTCAATGAGGGGTTAATATGTCCAGCAGAGAAAGTTTTGTGTGGGTTTCCTACCCGTGTGTAACCAACATTAGCATGAGCAACAATAGTGCACTCCGAGGTTCGCTTTCAAAATAAAGGTCCCCCCCCCATTGAAACACACGACAACATTCCAACTTTGTTTAGAATTTCAATGGTGCCCAAACTTTTTATAGTCCCGTACCCCTTCAAACATTCAACCTCCAGCTGCGTATCCCCTCTAGCACCAGGGTCAGGGTACCCCCTCTAGCACCAGGGTCAGGGTACCCCCTCTAGCACCAGGGTCAGCGCACTCTCAAATGCTGTTTTTTGCCATCAATGTAAGCCTGCCACACACACACTATACGATTCATTTATTAAACATAAGAATGAGTGTGAGTTTCTGTCACAACCAGGCTCGTGGGAAGTGACAAAGAGCTGTTATAGGACCAGGACACAAATAATAATAATATCATAATAATCAATAATTTTTCTCTTTATTTAGGACAGAACAGCAGCCTCTGATGAGACGGGGCGGGGGCCAATGCATACGGTTGAAGTCGGAGGTTTACATACACCTTAGCCAAATACATTTAAACTCAGTTTTTCACAATTCCTGACATTTAATCCTAGTAAAAATTCCCTGTCTTAGGTCAGTTAGGATCACCACTTTATTTTAAGAATGTGAAATGTCAGAATAATAGTAGAGAGAATGATTTATTTCAGCTTTTATTTCTTTCAATCACATTCCCAGTGGGTCAGAAGTTTACATACACTCAATTAGTATTTGGTAGCATTGCCTTTAAATTGTTTAACTTGGGTCAAACGTTTCGGGTAGCCTTCCAAAAGCTTCCCACAATAAGTTGGGTGAATTTTGGCCCATTCCTCCTGACAGAGCTGGTGTAACTGATTCAGGTCTGTAGGCCTCCTTGCTCGCACATTCTTTTTCAGTTCTGCCCACAAATTTTAGGATTGAGGCCAGGGCTTTGTGATGGCCACTCCAATACGTTGACTTTGTTGTTCTTAAGCCATTTTGCCACAACTTTGGAAGTATGCTTGGGGTCATTGTCCATTTGGAAAACCCATTTGCGACCAAGCTTTAACTTCCTGACTGATGTCTTGAGATGCTGCTTCAATATATCCACATAATTTTCCTCCTTCATGATGCCATCTATTTTGTGATGTGCACCAGTCCCTCCTGCAGAAAAGCATCCCCACAACATGATGCTGCCACCCCAGTGCTTCACGGTTGGGATGGTGTTCTTCGGCTTGCAAGCCTCCCCCTTTTTCCTCCTTTGCTGTTGTTCTGGGATTGATTTGCACTATCTATCTAGAGTTTTCATGCTAGTGAGTGCCGAGAATCCACTCTCACCACATAGGTATGTGGTTGCAAAGGGCATCAGTGTCTTAACAGCGCGATTTGCCAAGGCGGGATACTCTGAGCACAGCCCTATCCAGAAATATGCCTGTGGCTTCTGATTAAATTCAATTTTCACAGAACTGCTTGTTGCAATTTCGATGAGGCTCTCTTGTTCAGATATCGGTAAGTGGACTGGAGGCAGGGCATGAAAGGGATAACGAATCCAGTTGTTTGTGTTGTCCGTTTTGGGGAAGTACCTGCATAATTGCTCACCCAGCTCACTCAGGTGCTTCGCTACATCACATTTGACATTGTCCGTAAGCTTGAGTTAATTTGCACACGAAAAATCATACAATAAAACCTGTGTGTTGTCCTTGTTAATGCAGACAGAGAAGAGCTCCAACTTCTTAATTATAGCATCAATTTTGTCCCGCACATTGAATATAGTTGCAGAGAGTCCCTGCAATCCTATATTCAGATCACTCAGGTGAGAAGAAACATCACCCAGATAGGCCAGTCATGTGAGAAACTCATCATCATGCAAGCGGTCAGACAAGTGAAAATTATGGTCAGTAAAGAAAACGTTAAGCTTGTCTCTCAATTTTAAAAAATGTGTCAATACTTTTCCCCTTTATAACCAGTGCACTTCTGTATGTTGTAAAAGCATTACATGGTCGCTGTCCATATCATTGCGTTATGCAGAAAATACACGAGAGTTCAGGGGCCTTGCTTTAACAAAGTTAACCATATTCACTGTAGTGTCCAAAATGTCGTTCAAGCTGTCAGGCATTCCCTTGGCAGCAAGAACCTCTCGGTGGATGCTGCAGTGTGCCCAAGTGCTGCAGTGTGCCCAACGATAGGTTAGAGCACAATAAAAGTATTATAACATAATCTTGTAATTTCCACCATAGTGCCCAAGTGGCGTTGGGAGCAACTGCTTGCACGCGCCGTTACCACTCCACTATGTCTCCCTATCATAGCTTTTGCGCCATCAGTACAGATACCAACACATCTTGACCACAAAAGTCCATTTGATGTCACAAAGCTGTCCAGTACTTTAAAAATATCCTCTCCTGTTGTCCTGGTTTCCAGTGGTTTGCAGAAGAGGAAGTCTTCCTTAATTGACCCCCCATAAACGTAACGGACATCAGGAGCTGTGCCAGGCCCGCCAAGTCCGTTGACTCATCCAGCTGTAACGCATGGAATTCACTGGCTTGTATGCGAAACAGTAATTGTTTCAAAACATCTCCTGCCATGTCACTGACGCGTCGTGAAACAGTGTTGTTTGATGAAGACATTGTCTGTATAGTTTTTGTTGGCCTTTTCATCACCCAAATGTATAGCCCCGTTGGAAAATCTAAATGAACTGTTTGTTTGAAAATCTGAATCACATTTTTATTTGTCTTGCCCCTGACGGCATTGCGCGTATCCCAGTTTGGGAATATCCAATCTAGTTCAATTGTGTCATGATTCCACATTTGGATCCGTTTGCATGTTTCAATGGGGGACTTTTATTTTGAAGGCAACCCTCAGATTCCATGAGTGTGCTCACCCTACTGTTGTTCACGACACACACATGAACTTTACAACTACCTGGGTGCGCTACAGTTTTCAGGATCCTTTGACCGGGGTGACTTGTTCACCCAAGTAACTAGGCCTATGCGTTGATGGAAGTAGTTGTAGGCTAGTTGTCTATGGAATAAATGTATATTGGAATGCTGGAAAACTATTCGTGCCTTGTTCGCGAGTGTAGATCGACCTAGAGCGCAGTAGGTTTGGATATCATGGCCGTTGATAATCAGACTGTCGTGTACATTTCAGAACAGATAGTTATTTTGATTTCGTGTGCCCTGTCTTTTTTGGGCTCTTTACTTATTATCTGTACGTACATCATTTGGCCAGATTTGAGGACAACGCCGAGAACACTTCTGGTCTTCTTGTCCGTGGCTGACTTTTTGTCTGCGGGCTCGTACGCATACGGAGTTTGGAGTGTCTTTGAATCGAACTCTGTGGATTGCGTTGTTCAAGGAGCGATATCTACTTTTGCCAACACCAGTTCTTTTTTCTGGACTGTCTCTATCGCTATATATCTGTACATTTTAATCGTCAAGTCGAATCAAAGAGTAGCTGACAGCTTCGTGTTATGTTTTCACGTTATCAGGTGGGTACGTGCGCTTGATTCATTTTCTTAATCATCATAATAATAAGTTGTATAAACTGTGAAACATGTTTTGATTGATATTAGATTTGAGTTTGGGATAGGGTCTGTGAAATATCAAGGCCAAGAGTCACCTGATCCAGCTATGTTGTTTCTCTACTCTAGTGTGACGCGTTGTATGAATATTCATGAGGAATATATTACCCTCCAATACCTGTGATTGTTTTAGCACTTCTGACGTTAGATGTAACTTGGTATTAATGCCACGTTCACATGCTAGTCACAACTATGAAAATTGACAGTTATGCACTTGTGGCGTTCAAGGAATCAGCAAGTCAGACATTTCCGAGTTTTCTAGTTCGGACTAGCATGTGAACGCGGCATATAAATGTGTCACCTGGTATTGTACATATGGTAGCCGTATTATACATTGTACTATATACTGTAGTGTAAACTATTGATACTGTTTCAAACCTTATGAAAATTAGACTGAGCATCTTCGGGGCACCTGCACCCCTATTGTCTCCTGTTGACTCAATTAGGCTAAATGAACACCCAATTAAAACTCAATGAATGGGCAATTAATACCCAAGGACAGGTTAGAGCATGTTTTGGAGTACAGCTTAATATAGAGTAGAGTTGAATAGACACCACAGAAACGCATGGTAGGTTTCTTTATGATAAACAATACAGAAAGGATAGCCTACCTTTGAACAATTCTTCAATGTGTTGTTATTTAAGCAATAAGGCCCGAGGGGGGTGTGGTGTATATGGCCAATATACCACGGCTAAGGGCTGTTCTTAGGCACGACGCAATGCAGAATACCTGGGCACAGCCCTTAGCCGTGGTATATTGGCCATATACCACAATCCCCCTAGGTGCTTTTATTGCTCATTTAAACTGGTTACCAATATAATTAAAGCAGTTGAAATATATATTTTGTCATACCTGTCGTATACGGTCTGATATACCACGGCTGTCAGGGCTCGACCCGCCCAGTTTATAATTTTTTTTGTATATAACATCAAAACCCTTTCTCCACTCCAGAGCCCAGGCAATGGACATGCCTTGTCACAATGTGTGTTCTAGAATGAATTATCCAGTGATCCCTTTTCTATTGTGTCTCACACAACAGAACCATTTCACACAACAAGGCCATTCATCCTACATGAATAATAACAAACATATATGGGATTTATATGAGCCAAGTCAGGCTTTGATTACAGTACTATTTGAAATCATTTGTAATACTTTATCTGGCCTTGATTGAGCTTGCCTGCCACAATGGAAGCAATAGAATAGTTGCAACCCCCATCCTGCACTCCAGACAGACCAGAGCAAACGCTGAAATTATTTGTAAGATGTTGAATAGTATTTGAACCAAGTTTTGAAATATCCTTAAATTATATAACTAGTAATGAAATGTTAAGATTGAATTGAAGATGTTGGCCCTCAGTGAGTGGAAGGTTACCTGGACACGCTGGGCATCACGCTCTCCCTCAGTGAGTAGAAGGTTACCTGGACACGCTGGGCATCACGCTCTCCCTCAGTGAGTGGAAGGTTACCTGGACACGCTCTCCCCAGAACTGCTGATGTGAGCTTCAGTGTCACAAGTGACGCAATGGGTTTGTTGGGCATTGCAGGTGACAGTGCAGGCGACTACCGACTGACTGATCTACAAATCACCTTGCGTCATAAATAACTTCTCAGTTAATTATTTATAGATCAGTCAGTCAGTTACCATTTTACCCACAATGCATCATGGATTTGATTCTCTCAAACACAGCCAACATCTCATATTGGGGTTTAAGGATCAAAATTAAAGGGGTAGCATGCTGAAATGTTAGCCTTGATCCACAGTGAGTGGTTCTGTTTCGTATAGTTAAACCATAGTGAAATAAAATCTATTCTGTTTACATACAGGCTACTGAAATGTTACACTATATATATATATATATATATACAGTGGGGAAAAAAAGTATTTAGTCAGCCACCAATTGTGCAAGTTCTCTCACTTAAAAAGATGAGAGAGGCCTGTAATTTTCATCATAGGTACACTTCAACTATGACAGACAAAATGAGGGAAAAAAATCCAGAAAATCACATTGTAGGATTTTTTATGAATTTATTTGCAAATTATGGTGGAAAATAAGTATTTGGTCAATAACAAAAGTTTATCTCAATACTTTGTTATATACCCTTTGTTGGCAATGACAGAGGTCAAACGTTTTCTGTAAGTCTTCACAAGGTTTTCACACACTGTTGCTGGTATTTTGGCCCATTCCTCCATGCAGATCTCCTCTAGAGCAGTGATGTTTTGGGGCTGTCGCTGGGCAACACGGACTTTCAAAGATTTTCTATGGGGTTGAGATCTGGAGACTGGCTAGGCCACCCAGGACCTTGAAATGCTTCTTACGAAGCCACTCCTTCAAGTTGCGGCGGTGTGTTTGGGATCATTGTCATGCTGAAAGACCCAGCCACGTTTCATCTTCAATGCCCTTGCTGATGGAAGGAGGTTTTCACTCAAAATCTCACGATACATGGCCCCATTCATTCTTTCCTTTACACGGATCAGTCGTCCCTGGTCCCTTTGCAGAAAAACAGCCCCAAAGCATGATGTTTTCACCCCATGCTTCACAGTAGGTATGGTGTTCTTTGGATGCAACTCAGCATTCTTTGTCCTCCAAACACAACGAGTTGAGTTTTTACCAAAAAGTTATATTTTGGTTTCATCTGACATTCTCCCAATCCTCATCTGGATCATCCAAATGCTCTCTAGCAAACATTAGACGGGCCTGAACATGTACTGGCTTAAGCAGGGGGACACGTCTGGCACTGCAGGATTTGAGTCCCTGGCGGCGTAGTGTGTTACTGATGGTAGGCTTTGTTACTTTGGTCCCAGCTCTCTGCAGGTCATTCACTAGGTCCCCGTGTGGTTCTGGGATTTTTGCTCACCGTTCTTGTGATCATTTTGACCCACGGGTGAGATCTTGCGTGGAGCCCCAGATCGAGGAAGATTATCAGTGGTCTTGTATGTCTTCCATTTCCTAATAATTGCTCACACAGTTGATTTCTTCAAACCAAGCTGCTTACCTATTGCAGATTCAGTCTTCCCAACCTGGTGCAGGTCTACAATTTTGTTTCTGGTGTCCTTTGACAGCTCTTTGGTCTTAGCCATAGTGGGAGTTTGGAGTGTGACTGTTTGAGGTTGTGGACAGGTGTCTTTTATACTGATAACAAGTTCAAACAGGTGCCATTAATACAGGGAATGAGTGGAGGACAGAGGAGCCTCTTAAAGAAGAAGTTACAGGTCTGTGAGAGCCAGAAATCTTGCTTGTTTGTATGTGACCAAATACTTATTTTCCACCATAATTTGCAAATAAATTCATTAAAAATCCTACAATGTGATTTTCTGGATTTTTTTTCCTCATTTTGTCTGTCATTGTTGAAGTGTACCTATGATGAAAATCACAGGCCTCTCTCATCTTTTTAAGTGAGAGAACTTGCACAATTGGTGGCTGACTAAATACTTTTTTTCCCCACTGTATATATATATATATGACTATGTGTGACTAGTGTGACTTTGCAGGAAGTGAGTTGCAGATTTGGGGTTGCACTTTCAACATGTAGGCTATATAGGGAGGTCTATTTGCAGCATTCCTTGGTAGCATGCATAGTTGCACATAATCATCACCAGACTTTTGAGGAAGTGCGTGGCTGGCAAGCTTGTCAGGAGGTTCACAGTTATATGTGCATTAATTCCTTCTTCCTGCTGATCCACTACCACCTCCTCTTCCCTTGTCTCCTCTTCCCTTGTCTCCTCTTCCCTTGTCTCCTCTTCCCTTGTCTCCTCTTCCCTTGTCTCCTCTTCCCTTGTCTCCTCTTCCCTTGTCTCTTCCTCCTCCTCTTCCCTTGTCTCTTCCCCTGTCTCCTCCTCTTCCCCTGTCTCCTCCTCTTCCCCTGTCTCCTCCTCTTCCCCTGTCTCCTCCCCCCCAGCTGGGGCATCCCTCTAGGTATCACAGTAGCAGCTCTGGCTCTGGGCCATATTGGCTACGATGCGTCGGAGGTGTCTGTGGGCTGGTGCTGGGTGAGGATCCAGGCTCCACACCACGTCCTGTGGATGCTGCTCACTGGGAAGATATGGGAGTTCCTGGCCTATCTCACCCTCCCCGTCCTCTACATCCTCATCAAGAAACACATCCACAGAGCGGTGAGCATCTGTTACAATCTATACCCCAGTACTATTGATAAGTGTAGCCAAGGGGTGAAATTTTATAATTTTAGACATTAAAGTTTTTTTTTTTAGCTGAATTCATGATTTCACTGTGGTTTTATATTGATTTCGCAGAGTTCTCGAGGTGGCTTTACTAATTCCAGTGTAGACTATCAGACATTTTCCATGGCAGCTCTCAAGCACATTTATCCACTATCACAGACATTTTCCATGGCAGCTCTCAAGCACATTTATCTACTATCACAGACGTTTTCCATGGCAGCTCTCAAGCACATTTATCTACTATCACAGACGTTTTCCATGGCAGCTCTCAAGCACATTTATCTACTATCACAGACGTTTTCCATGGCAGCTCTCAAGCACATTTATCCACTATCACAGACGTTTTCCATGGCAGCGCTCAAGCACATTTATCTACTATCACAGACGTTTTCCATGGCAGCTCTCAAGCACATTTATCCACTTAATAATATTCCTGTATTCTCTCTATGTTGTCCAGCACGCGGCTCTTTCTGAGTACCGGCCCATCCTGGCCTGCAGTCCTCTGTCCCAGTCCCTTTCCAATATGGCCGACAGGAAGTTGACCCTCATCCCTATCATCTTCATTGCCCTGCGTATATGGAGCACCGTGCGTTTCGTGCTGATGCTGGCTGACTCCCCCGCCAGGCAGAACCCTGTGCTCGTCACTCTACATGTGAGTTTTCCAGGACTCATGTTCTATCCTCACCAATGATTCTCAAAACCTGCCGCAGCATGTGTGCTGCATGTGTGCAGGAAGGTTTCCGTTAGCCGGTAATAGCTGACTTTTGTCCGATAGAAAACCGTTGAGGAGAAGAAACAATGCCAATGTGAAATAATGTTTTATAGCCTCTTCGCTGATGTAAATACGTTAGACTGGTCATGCTGATCGGTCTGTAGATTCATTAGCAAAATATAGTGGAATTAAATTGGTGTGTGTGTGCAGTATATACGTTCTGGATCTTATTTATCACACGTGCACAGATACAGATACATGGACTTTGAGTGGAATGTCTATTAGACAGTGCAAGAGCTGCTGTTACAGCATTTTATGGCGCTTTCAAGACAACTGCGAACTCGAGAAATATGAGGTCAAATCACGACCATCGGTGATCTTCAGGTCGGAAAGTTGGAGCTCTAGAAAGAGGCTTGACTTCCCGAGTTGGAAGTGCGAGTTGGATGACCATTGAAAACGACTTTTCCCAGTCGGAGATCGTTTTTTTTTCTTTTTTCTTCACCAGTAAAAGTTGTCTTGAACGCACTGAAGTCTGAGATTTCCGAGTTCCCGGTTGTTTTGAACGCGGCATCAAACGACAACGGAAGGCAGGCTTCATCAGCGCCACACACACCCTTTTGCAATGAGCTGGAAGCAGTATGCATTTTGTCATAAACATATACTCAATCGTTTGAAACCTCAACATTTTAATACACATTAAGAGGCACGTCTTACCTTGCTTTAAAGTAGCTTAGTAGAGCTCCTCTCTTCTACATTTCTAACCGATATTTGCATCTCTGTCACATGAAACCGCTCGCATTTGCAGTGTGCCATTTTGACAACGGTGCTTTCCCGCGAATTGCATTCTGGGACGAGCATTCGCCCATTGCCTACTTACTGCCGTGTGCCTATTGCTTCTCTTATAATGTGAATAAATAATAGTTTAATCAACATTTTAAGATAACCGTTATCTGTTACATCAGACTCCTTTGCTTTTTAACGTATTTTTTTCTTCTCATTTAGCCTACCGGTTGTATGAAATTGGGATCTATCCTCCAACACTTGTCCCATTGTCTGTTTGGAATTGGCTATTTTGTTTCTTGACAAGCTGATCAGTAGAATAGGTAGCCTAAACTTTTCTGTTATAGTAGATTGACACAGGCTAGTGATTTTTGCTGTTCATTCTTCTTCTTGTTGGCTGAGGAAAAGTAAATGTGGACAGTTGTTCTAGCATGTTCAAAGTGCGCGTCAGAATTAGTTTCGTTCTCGACTTGCATGTTCTGTTAACGTTTAGAGCACGGTCATTTATATTATGTCTGTCATTCAGAGCACAGTGGGTGGACTCTCTAATCAGGTTACGCACCCTGTAAAATGTCCGGTAAATAAATATTTTGCAGGTCAAATGTCCAGCATCACATTTTCCTAATGGAAACCCTGGTATGCAGTATAATAACCTTGGCAACAAATATCAGTACCTGTCTATCCACCCACCAACCCCGCTTTCCTTCGTTCATCTTTACATTCATCCTTTAGTCCTATATCCATCTGTCCGTTAATGGTTTCATCTGTTTCTCTAGGGCGTTGGGAACACCTTCCAGGGAGCTGCCAACTGTATCATGTTTGTCCTGTTCACCCAGCCAATCCGCTCCCGTCTCTCCACCATGCTCTGTTGCTGCTCCTGCAGGGTCGGGTCTGGGGCTTCCCTCATACCCTGCAACACACCCAATCACAGTGGCTTGTGCCTGGAGGTGGAGACCCCCTCACAACCAGAGGACACCCCCAATACCAGCCCTCGTGGCTGGCCAGACGGCTGCTGACCCTGGGGCTCAGAATGAATGGATAGAGCACACTCCCACCCTGGCTGGCTTTCTGAGACCATTTTTCACACTATTGAGCCGAGCTGTGCTTCGCTGGCCTGGTTCCACATCCTCTGCTATAGATGCCTGGTGCTGTGTGAAAGGAGAACATCAGAGCACCGTAGTATGAGAAGGGTCTAATAGACATTGAGAGAGGGGTTGGAAACAAGCTTCCGTACTGCAGTCCACCTATTAATGCAAGTGCCCCCCCAAGGACGATCGCAAATTCTGCAGACGTGTGCACATTGTACGGCCTCTCCTGACAGGCCACACATTCACATGCACTTTAGGTGATGAGGATAATCAAAGCATTAAGCACACATGTCGTTTTTTGGAAGAGATTACTTGCTGTGCTCAGTCACTAGCATTGGACGATCCATAAGGGTGATCACAAAGGTCATTCTAGCTGTGAAGTTGTACATAGGGCTCTGGTCTAAAGTAGTGCACTATATAGGGGATAGGGTTCTATAGGGCTCTGGTCTAAAGTAGTGCACTATATAGGGGATAGGGTTCTATAGGGCTCTGGTCTAAAGTAGTGCACTATATAGGGATAGGGTTCTATAGGGCTCTGGTCTAAAGTAGTGCACTATATAGGGGATAGGGTTCTATAGGGCTCTGGTCTAAAGTAGTGCACTATATAGGGGATAGGGTTCTATAGGGCTCTGGTCTAAAGTAGTGCACTATATAGGGTTCTATAGGGCTCTGGTCTAAAGTAGTGCACTATATAGGGGATAGGGTTCTATAGGGCTCTGGTCTAAAGTAGTGCACGATATAGGGAATAGGGTTCTATAGGGCTCTGGTCTAAAGTAGTGCACGATATAGGGGATAGGGTTCTATAGGGCTCTGGTCTAAAGTAGTGCACTATATAGGGTTCTATAGGGCTCTGGTCTAAAGTAGTGCACTATATAGGGGGTAGGGTTCTATAGGGCTCTGGTCTAAAGTAGTGCACTATATAGGGGATAGGGTTCTATAGGGCTCTGGTCTAAAGTAGTGCACTATATAGGGTTCTATAGGGCTCTGGTCTAAAGTAGTGCACTATATAGGGGATAGGGTTCTATAGGGCTCTGGTCTAAAGTAGTGCACTATATAGGGAATAGGGTTCTATAGGGCTCTGGTCTAAAGTAGTGCACTATATAGGGGATAGGGTTCTATAGGGCTCTGGTCTAAAGTAGTGCACTATATAGGGGGTAGGGTTCTATAGGGCTCTGGTCTAAAGTAGTGCACTATATAGGGAATAGGGTTCTATAGGGCTCTGGTCTAAAGTAGTGCACTATATAGGGAATATGGTGTTTCCAAGGCAACATTTATATTGTTCTAACATATCAGTATCTTCCTATTCTTGTATTAGAGCAACAGACACTGCACAGTGCAATTTAATATTGTTATTTTTTATACCGGGTCATCTTTGGGTTTATAGCATTGGTAACAATGTACTTCGTATATCAAATGAATGTTGCATCTACTGTTTTGGTAAATGGCACCATATCCCTACTACCAACGACGTTTACAAAAGCCACAACCTTCTGAAAGATGGCCTTGAAGTTGTCTGTACAATGTGCCTATTTTCTAAAAAGAGCCTTCACTGAACATAGTATATTGGTAAAGAGGAAAGTGAAGTTGTGCCTTATCAATAGCTATCTACTTTGCCATATCTCTTTCTACTTCTCATTTATTTTTTTTTACTGATGTTTTTTTAAATGTAAATCTATTAAAGACTAATGAATCCACTAAAGACTGTTCTCTGAGCTACAACTATCATTTTCCCTGTCAACTTGATGTCTTGAACAATGTATTTTAATTAGGCGATTCATTCCTTTTTTTTCAGACAAATAACATTTAAAGCCTTTTATTTTGCTGATGTGTCAGGCCTGGTTAAAAGTAGTGCACTATATAGGGAATAGGGCTCTGGTCTAAAGTACTGCACTATATAGGGCTCTGGTCAAAAGTAGTGCACTATATAGAAAATAGGGTGCCATTTGAGACAAGGTCCTACATTTCCTCATCATGCTTTGTCATTGTGACTGTTGGCTATAGGTCAAAAGGTCAACTATACCTATATAGCAGAAGGAAAATGATATTTCAATGATATCAATATCAACCCTTTATTTTGTCAATTGTACACAAGGTGCAACCGAAATGTGACTTCCGCTCTATCCCAACCCCTCTGAAACACACACAGGTTGGAGGGGGGTACTGACACAGTGGATGTCCGTAGAGCAGCTGTTGTGGTGGGTTAAGTGCATTGCTCAAGGGCACAACAGCAGACAGGCAATGACATCCGGGATTTGATTTGATACTAGCAACCCTACGGTTGACAGCTCAATTCTTACCTGATTTTTCCCGTCAGATGCAGGATTTAAACTGGTAACCCTCTAGGTTTCTGGCTCGAGACTCTAAACTGCTAGGCCATCAATAACAGAACTGATGCGTATGACCATAGCCTTTCCTTCCACAAGGTCTTTCTAGCCTGGTCCCAGATCTACAGAAACCTCGTTTGATGTGACAACCCACATGAGGTTGGTGGCACCTTAACTGTTGAGGACGGGCTCGTGGTAATGGATGCAGCGGAATGGTATCAAATACATGGTTTCCAGCCGTTATTGTGAGCCGTCCTCCACTCAGCAGCCTCCACAGCAATGACCATAGGAGTTGGCAAGACGGCACAAACAGATCTGGCACCAGGCTATAATATCTTTAGGCCTGTGTTGTTTTTATAAAACAAATAATCCACTGTTTGTTGACCCCATAATAAATAAAGGAAACTGCACTGCAACGTCAAGAGCACAATGTAGGGAACTGTATGTTTTGGTTAGGGTATAAAGGAGAAGGGCTGGCTGATCCCCCATGGCAGATGACACCACATACAGTGCCCACAGAGGACCACATCCACCAAGCCAGACACAAAAAAAAAACTATTCTGCATGTCTTGTGACAAAACAATAAAGCAATCTTCTTCCTCTTATTCCTTCACATGACATGTCTAAATCAATCACAATTAGAGAGACCAGAGAATGATGAATAAATCCCCTTACTAACCATCCTCCCTCTTCAGTCAGTGACCCCTACAACAGCCACTTTACCTTTGGAAAGGTCAATAATCACTCCTGGTTGAGAGTAGTTCTCCCCCTAAACACAGCAGCACTTGGTCTGCATCCAAAATGGCACCCTATTCCCTATATAGTGCACTACTTTAGACCAGAGCCCTATTCCCTATATAGTGCACTACTTTTGACCAGGGCACCTTTGGGACTCTGTCCTAGGTCTGTTTATGCTGACGAAAACGAACAGTAAACAGTTTTGTACCCTTGAGGACAACCAGAGACTGAGGGGGGAATGTAAAGACGCTACTGCATTCTGTCCACGTATACGTCCCAAATGGGACCCCATTCCCGATTGTAGTGGGTCAAAGGTAGGGCACTATGTAGGGAATAGTGACCCGTTTGGAACGCTGAGTCATACTGTGACTTAAATCCATTGTGTTGGTCTGGGAGTGATTGGGTACATTTGGCTGACATTGAAACGGTTTTATCCCCAGATAGATAGAGGATGGTATGTGTTTTTCTCTCTGTGTCTGGTTGATGGCTATCTACCCACTTAATTCATTAACTTATGACTGGGACCTATTGGAGCAGAGGGGGGGGGCATTTTCACACCATGTTAATGCAAGGCCGCCTAGTCACAGCAGTGTTTGTTACAGTGTGTTGATGGCTCTTTGAACCAATGCCAAGCAGTATGTATCAGGCCGAAGGTTGAAAAAAAGGGTTGGGTCAAAATTGTGAAATATCTCACTTGTTAATTCGGGATGAGATAAATACGATGACTGAGTGATGTTTTCACCACAAACTAATGAGAGATACAAGATCCACAGCGTTTCATACTGGAGGTGGACGATAATAACCTGGTCTATTCATGCAGTCTTGCCAACTTGCCAATTAAATGCAGACCAAAGACAAAGTATTCAGTCTAGCTAACAGCATTGAGCTTTTATGTACAATGACGTGTACAATACACAATACATGTGATTGAATCAAGCGTACTTGAATCAAGCATGCTTGAACGGGTGGCAGGTAGCCTAGTGGTTAGAGCGTTGGACCAGTAACCAAAAGGTTGCTAAATCGAATCCCCGAGCTGACAAGGGAGAAAAAAAAAAATCTGTCGTTCTGCCCCTGAACAAAGCAGTTAACCCACTGTTCCTAGGCTGTCATTGTAAATAAGAATTTGTTCTTAGCTGACTTACCTAGTTAAATAAATTAAAAAAAAACTACTGTTTCGGATAACCACTGTGTATTGCCTAATAGATCGACAGCGCCATCTGTAGGGCACAACTGGTCTGCAACTACACAGTCTCTGCTCTGGAACGTATAAATACTAACTAGTCCATAGAACTGGACTACAATATATGGCCAGTTGGGGGTGCCAACATTCCGTGCAAATGTATATATCAAGGTTAGTACCAAAGACAATACAGTATGAAGATAGGCTTAAACTGCTTCTCCAATAGATATCGCCGATCACATTTGTAGGCGACGTTGGCTAGCAAAACTCAGGTTCACTTTCTAAACGTCGTCGTGTCTGCTCATGTGCAGGCAGTGAAATCAATGTCACTCCTTGCGATAATAATGTCGATTTTGACGAATCTAGGTTGTGCCTTTAAATTTCGAGAAAATTAACAACTGGTCTGTTTCGCAAGTGTTGCCGGAAGTCTTGTGATGTTGCACCTCTGGGTTTAGAAACTCTGTGGTAAGAACTGTGGTCTTCCGCTACATGCCGCTTGTACATCCAAATAAAATCAAAATGTTATTGTTCACATACACATGATTAACAGGTGTTAATGCGAGTGTAGCGAAATGCTTGTGCATCTAGTTCCGACAGTGCAGTAGTATCTAACAATTCCCCAACAACTACCTAATACACACACATCTAAAGGGGTGAATTATAATATTTACATGTAAGCATATGGATGAGCGATGGCCGAGCGGCATAGGCAAGGTGCTATAGATGGCATAAAATACAGTATATACTGTACATGTGATATGAGTAATGTAAGATATGTAAACATTATTAAAGTGGCATTATTTAGAGTGGCATTGTATAAAGTGACTAGTGATCCATCTATTAAAGTGTCCAGTGATTGGGTGTCAATGTTGGCTGGCAGCAGCCTCTCTGAGTTAGTGATTGCTGTTTAGCAGTCTGCTGGCCTTGAGATAGAAGCTGTTTTTCAGTCTCTCTGTCCCAGCTTTGATGCACCTGTATTGACCTCGCCTTCTGGATGGAGGCGGTGTGAACAGGCAGTGGCTGTCCTTGATGATCTTTTTTGGGCCTTCCTGTGACATCGGGTCCTGTATGTGATGATGTATGATCCTAATCCATAATAGCTGTGTTTTGTCTTGTTGGGTTTAAAGAACTTGATCAGGACTGACTTTTTATGTGACTAAAAGATGATTCTGTAACTTACATAAGTTACGTCACAATTTCACACCATTTAACCAACAATTGGTGAATTCAATAACAAACCGAGAATAACCTACAGATGTCGGATCTTAATTTGAGCCAGTTTGCCGCAGCATGAAAATAATCCTGCAGCAACAGGAAATGTAAATTGTTATGTGGATTATAACATTTTTTTTGACATTTTTGTAGGGGTTGATACATTTTTCTTAAGGGAAAATGAAGACTGAAATATCAAAGTGAAAGTTACAAACTTTAGAAGCCTTTAGAAGCCTACGAAAGTATGTGGACATGCCTTCAAATGAGTGGATTCAGCTATTTAAGCCAAATGGGGAAGCGTGATTCATCACTCTAGAGAACAAGTTTCCACTGCTCCAGAGTCCAATAGTGGAGAGCTTTACATCACTGCTGGCAACGCTTGGCCTTGCGCATGGTGATCTTAGGCTTGTGTGCAGCTGCTCGGTCATGGAAACCCATTTCATGAAGCTCCTGACAAACAGTTGTTGTGCTGATGTTGCTTCCAGAGGCAGTTTGGAACTCGGTAGTGAGTGTTGCAACCGAGGACAGACGATTTTTACGCTCTACGTGCTTCAGCATTCGGTGGTCCCGTTCTGTGAGTTTGTGTGGCGTACCACTTCCGGGGAAGCTCTAGCAGGGCAGAAATTTGATGAACTGACTTGTTGGAAAGGTGGCATCCTATGATGGTGCAACGTTGAAAGTCACTGAGGTCTTCAGTATCAGCCATTCTACTGCCAATGTCTGTCAATGGAGATTGCATGGCTGTGTTCTCGATTATATACACCTGTCAGCAACGGGTGTGGCTGAAATAGCCAAATCCACTCATTTGAATGGGTGTCCACATACTTTTGTATATACAGTGCACTCGGGAAAGTATTCAGACCCCTTCACTTTTTCCTCATTTTGTTACGTTACAGCCTTATTCTAAAACAATTCCCCATAATGACAAAGTGAAAACAGGTTCCTAGAAATGTTTACAAGTTTATTAAGTGTTCAGACCCTTTGCTATGAGACTCGAAATTGTGCTCAGGTGCATCCTGTTTCCATTGATCGTCCTTGAGATGTTTCTACAACTCGATCGGAGTCCACCTGTGGTAAATTCAATTGATTGGACATGATTTCCTGCAGCAATTTAAAGAATCCAAGATGGCGTAGCAGTCAGGCGTCTCTTGTCTTCGTCTTGTCATGCCCCATGTATATATCTTTTCATATATATATATACTTCAACATACTCTCCTGCAACCTGCCTCACCCAATGTGCTATGGATCTGCTATTTTCTTTACTTTAGAACCGGAACCCCCAACAGAAGCTAGCCAGCTAACTAGCTAGTAGTCAGCTAGCCACTGCTAGCGGTCATCAGCTAACCATTAGCCTGGACAACTCCTGCCAGTCTGCACAACGCGATTCAACCTAGAGCTTATCGGACTTATTTTTCTCCATATCCCCGGATTCCTACCGCAAGCTCTGAACCTCTTCACCTGGATCATCGCAGCTAGCTAGCTGCTATCCGATTGGCTTCTCCTGGCTAACGTCTCTGTCCCGAAGCAAGCACCAATTAGCCTGGAGCTAGTCTATGCTAGGCCCATCTCCCGGCTAGCTGAAGAGGTCCATGTGCCACTCCTTGGGCTACAATACCTATTTTGCCAATTGGCCTGGACCCCTTTTATTGCCCCACCGATCCATCATGACTGGACTACCGACGTAATCCGCCCAAAGGGGTTTTTCAACAGGCTCCTCCGTCGCGACGTCCCCTGAATGCCCATCTGCTAGCCAGCTACCCGCGGCCAGCTAGCCGTCTAGAGCATATTGGACTGTTAGCTGAAGAGGTCCATCAGCCAATTTTTTGGGCTACTATACCTATTTTTCCAGTTGGCCTGGACCCTTTTACTACACAGACCCCTGCTGATCCATCACGACTGGTCTGCCGACGTAACAGCACGAAGGGGCTACAACAGACTTCTTCCGTCGCGACGTCCCTCTAAGGCCCTTCTGCTAGCCTGCTAGCCCCGGCCCGCTAGCTGTCTGAATCGCCGTGTCACCAGCTCGCCCAGCTAATCACTGGACCCAATGATCACTCGGCTACGCATGCCTCTCCCTAATGTCAATATGCCTTGTCCATTGCTGTTTTGGTTAGTGATTATTGTCTTATTTCACTGTAGAGCCTCAAGCCCTGCTCAATATGCCTCAGCCAACCCTCTTGTCCCACCTCCCACACATGCGGTGACCTCACTTGGTTTAATTGATGTCTCTAGAGACAATACCTCTCTCATCGTCACTCAATGCCTAGGTTTACCTCCACTGTACTCTCATCCTACCATACCTTTGTCTGTACATTATGCATTGAATCTATTCTACCGTACCCAGAAACCTGCTCCTTTTACTCTCTGTTCCGAACGTACTAGACGACCAGTTCTTATAGCCTTTAGTCGTACCCTTATCCTACTCCTCCTCTGCTCCTCTGGTGATGTAGAGGTTAGTCCAGGCCCTGCAGTGCATAGCTCCACTCCCATTTCTCCGGCGCTCTCATTTGTTGACTTCTGTAACCATAAAAGGCTTGGTTTCATGCATGTTAACATTAGAAGCCTCCTCCCTAAGTTTGTTTTATTCACTGCTTTAGCACACTCTGCCAACCCGGATGTCCTAGTCCTAGTCTAAATCCAGGCTTAGGAAGACCACCAAAAACCCTGAAATGTTCATCCCTAACTATAAAACTGCCAAAGGGGCCGGAGTTGCAATCTACTGCAGAGATAGCCTGCAGAGTTCTGTCTTACTATCCAGGTCTGTGCCCAAACAATTTGAGCTTCTACTTTTAAAAATCCACCTTTCCAGAAACAAGTTGCCGCTTGCTATAGACCACCTTCTGCCCCCAGCTGTGCCCTGGAGACCATATGTGAATCGATTGCCCCCCATCTATCTTCAGAGCTCGTGCTGCTAGTTGACCTAAACTGGGACATGCTTAACACCCCGGCCATCCTACAATCTAAGCTTGATTCCCTCAATCTCACACAAATTATCAATGAACCTACCAGGTACAACCCCAAATTTGAAACACAGGCACCCTCATAGATATCATCCTAACCAACCTGCCCTCCAAATACACCTCTGCTGTCTTCAACCAGGATCTCAGCGATCACTGTCTCATTGCCTGCATCCACTATGGGTCTGCGGTCAAACAACCACCCCTCATCACTGTCAAACGCTCCCTAAAACATTTCAGCGAGCAGGCCTTTCTAATCGACCTGGACCGGGTATCCTGGAAGGATATTGACCTCATTCCGTCAGTAGAAGATGCCTGGTTATTCTTTAAAAGTGCTTTCCTCACCATCTTAAATAAGCATGCCCCATTCAAAAAATGTAGAACCAGGAACAGATATAGCCCGTGGTTCACTCCAGACCTGACTGACCTTGACTAGCACAAAAACATCCTGATATGCAACTTTTCAGGGAAGTTAGGAAAGCAAGGGCTAGCTTTTTCAAACAGACTTTCAAACAGACTTCCTGCAGCACAAACTCCAAAAGGTTCTGGGACACTGTAAAGTCCATGGAGAATAAGAGCATCTCCTCCCAGCTGCCCACTGCACTGAGGCTAGGAAACACTGTCACCACTGACAAATCCACGGTAATTGAGAATTTCAATAAGCATTTTTCTACAGCTGGCCATGCATTCCACCTGGCCACCCTACCCTGGTCAACAGCCTTGCACCCCCAACAGAAACTTGCCCTAGCTTCCCCCATTTCTCCTTAACCCAAATCCAGTTAGCTCATGTTCTGAAAGAGCTGCAAAATCTGGACCCATACAAATCAGCAGGACTAGACAATCTGGACCCTCTCTTTCTAAAATGATCAGCTGTAATTGTTGCAACCCCTATTACTAGCCTGTGCAGCTGTATTCATAGACCTGGCCAAGGCTTTCGACTCTGTCAATCACCACATTCTTATCGGCAGACTCAACAGCCTTGGTTTCTCAAATGAATGCCTTTCCTGGTTCACCAACTACTTCTCAGACAGAGTTCAGTGTGTCAAATCGGAGGGCCTGTTGTCCAGACCTCTGGCAGTCTCTATGGGGGTGCCACAGGGTTCAATTCTTAGGCCGACTCTTTTCTCTGTATACATCAATGATGTCGCTCTTGCTGCTGGTGAGTCTCTGATCCACCTCTACGACGCAGACGATACCATTCTATATACTTCTGGCCCTTCTTTGGACACTGTGTTAATGAAGGGTTAAAGTCTTCTAAAGACCCCCACCATTGATTATGTTGTTATTAATTTGCTTACGTGCCATTGTATTTATGCTCACTGTATAGCTGAATATTGAGGCTTCTGTCTGTGTCTAGCTCTCTGCCAAAACCTGCAGCCCCCGTGTCTGTGAGAAAAGGTGAGAAAAGGGACTGAGGGTGATAGCGAGACAGAGAAACAGCGTCTGTTTTTCTCTGAAACAAGGGCAGATTTTCATATCGCTGAGACAGGTTCTCCGAAAACTTGTGTTAAGAATAACTTGTTATTTTAGCTGCACATGCACGTTTTGACATAGGAGATCATACCACAAGGTTTGATCTTGGGTATATAAGATCTTGTCTTTCTTTTGTTCGGGGAAGAACTCAGGAGAGACATAAGTTGTATGTTGATCTTTGACTTCTGTCTACAGCTGTATTCTAATTAAAATATCTTAATTTTATATATGCACATTTTGAGTATTCCTTATTTGTTAAGTAAATAACGGAACCCAGAAAAGTGGAACCAACATTAACTAACCTTCAGACGAGCTTTAATGCCATACAACTCTCCTTCCGTGGCCTCCAACTGCTCTTAAATGCAAGTAAAACTAAATGCATGCTCCTCAACCGATCGCTACCAGCACCTGCCCACCCGTCCAGCATCACTACTCTGGACGGTTCTGACTTAGAATATGTGGACATCTACAAATACCTAGGTGTCTGGTTAGACTGTAAACTCTCCTTTCAGACTCACTTTAAGCAACTCCAATCCAAAATTAAATCTAGAATTGGCTTCCTATTTCGCAACAAAGCATCCTTCACTCATGCTGCCGAACATACCCTCGGGAAACTGACTATACTACCGATCCTTGACTTCGGCGATGTCATTTACAAAATAGCCTCCAACACTCTACTCAGCAAATTGGATGCAGTCTATCACAGTGCCATCCGTTTTGTCACCAAAGCCCCATATACTACCCACCACTGCGACCTGTATGCTCTCGTTGGCTGGCCCTCGCTTCATGTTCGCCGCCAAACCCATTGGCTCCAGGTCATCTACAAGTCCCTGCTAGGTAAAGCACCGCCTTATCTCAGCTCACTGGTCACCATAGCAGCACCCACCCGTAGCACGCGCTCCAGCAGGTATATTTCACTGGTCACCCCCAAAGCCTACTCTTCCTTTGGCCGCCTTTCCTTCCAGTTCTCTGCTGCCAATGACTGGAACGAATTGCAAAAATCACTGAAGCTGGAGACTCATATCTCCCTCACTACCTTTTAAGCACCAGTTGTCAGAGCAGCTCACAGATCACTGCACCTGTACATAGTATACACCTGTACACACCTGCCCATCTGTAAATATCCCAACCAACTTGTTTTTCCTTTCTCCTTTGCACCCCAGTATCCCTACTTGCACATTCATCTACTGCACATCTATCACTCCAGTGTTTAATTGATCAATTGTAATTATTTCGCCACTATGGCCTATTTATTGCCTTTACCCCCCTTATCTTACCTCATTTGCAAACACTGTATATATACTTTTTTTGTTGTGTTATTGACTGTATGTTTTGTTTATGTGTTACTCTGTGTTGTTTGTGTCGATGTGAACTTGTTCTCAACTAGCCTACCTGGTTAAATAAAGGTGAAATAAAAAATAAAAACTTTTTTTGGGGGAAAGGCACACACCTGTCTATATGAGGTCCACAGTTGGCAGTGCATGTCAGAGAAGAAAACAAGCAATGAGGTCAAAGTAATTGTCCATAGAGCTCTGAGACAGAGGTGTGTCGAGGCACAGATCTGGGGAAGGGTACCAAAAAATATCTGCAGCATTGAAGGTCCCCAAGAACACAATGGCCTCCATCATTCTTAAATGGAAGAGGTTTGGAGCGACCAAGACTCTTCCTAGAGCTGACCGCCTGGCCAAACTGAGCAATTGGGGGAGAAGGGCCTTGGATTATGCCAAAAGGCACCTAAAGGACTCTCAGACCATGAGAAACAAGATTCTCTGGTCTGATGAAACCAAGTTTGAACTCTTTGGCCTGAATTCCAAGCGTCACGTCTGGAGGAAACCTGGCACCATCCCTATGGTGAAGCATGGTGGTGGCAGCATCATGCTGTGGGGATGTTTTTCAATGGCAGGGACTGGGAGACTAGTCAGGATCGAGGGAAAGATGAACAGAGCAAAGTACAGAGATCCTTAATGAAAACCTGCTCCAGAGCACTTAGGACCTCAGACTGGGGCGAAGGATCACCTGCCAACAGGACAACAACCCTAAGCACACAGCCAAGACAACACAGGATTGGCTTCAGGACAAGTCTCTGTATGTCCTTGGGTGGCCCAGCCAAAGCCCGGACTTGAACCCAATCGAACATCTCTGGAGAGACATGAAAATAGCTGTGCAGCGACACTCCCCATCCAACTCGACAGAGCTTGAGGGGATCTGCAGAAAAGAATGGGAGAAACTCCCCAAATACAGGTGTGCAAAGCTTGTAGCGTCATACCCAAGAAGACTCGAGGCTGTAAGCGCTGCCAAAGGTGCTTCAACAAAGTACTGAGTAAAAGGTCTGAATACTTATGTAAATGTGATATTTCAGTTTTAGATTTTTATTATTTGCAAGCATTTCTAAAAACCAGTTTTTGCTTTGTCGTTATTGGTTATTGTGATGTCATTATGGGGCTATGGTGATGTCATTATGTGGTATTGTGATGTCATTATGGGGTATTGCATGTAGATTGATGAGGGGGACGATTTAATACATTTTAGAATATGGCTGTAGCTTAACAAAATTTGTCAAAAGTCAAGGGGTCTGAATACTTTCCCGAATGCACTGTATAATGTATAAAGAGTGTGAACGTAAATACCCTTGAGAGATGACAAAAAAAAAGTACACACACACACACACAGAGGAGGCTTGTGGTTATTTTATTTTATTTGAGGCAGTAGGGCCTGGTCAGGAGCATGTTGTAACAGGATGTGCTCCCAGCAAATTATACCTGTTACCCCACTCTCTCTGTATTCAGGCCCATCTAAAGGCTGTTCTAATGTGCTGATGCATGAAACATTTGTTAGATGAGACTCATTTGTCTGTCCCAAATGCCAATCTATTCCCTATATAGTGCACTACATTGCTATGGGCCCTAGTCAAAAGTAGTGCACTAAGTAGGGAATAGGGTGCCATTTGGGACTCATACACTCTGACAGGGTAACATCCCCTCTGGCACACATTATAGTGACAGGTGACAACATGACTGTACTTGCAGGATGTTTCTGTGGAAGTGATGATAGCAGGCTTGGCTTTCCTCATCACTAAGCCAGGCAGTGAAAAAAGTATGTTGCAGAAATTGAACAATATTTTCTAATACATTATTATAGTCAAGGGCAAGTTTGCCTCTCAAAATACTTGGTGAAGCACATGTCAAATATTTCATAATTCTGTCTACAAATTCAAAGTGAATTTATAACATATTCAAAATGTATGAAATTATAAGAGATCAATATAAATGAATTGTTTCTTAGCGTTGACTGTTGTTATTTTCCCTTTAAGACCACATTAATCTATCAATGTAAAAATGTGTCTACAATATTATCTCAACACTTAATAAAATAGACTAAATATATAAACTAGTTTGTTTAGATTATGGACAAATGTTAACATGAACCAGATGTGCGTGGTCCATATTCCCTTGATCATGATGGTCATGCAAATTGATCCTCAGTTTAAAAGAAACAATATTATTTACATGAAGTACAATTTACAACAATAATAAACAACTGGACAACTAGGGAGCAACAAACATTCAAAATGAAAAAGTAAAGAACATTTCATGACATTTTCAGTCCATAGAACTCTCATGCCTCCAAACCAAAAGATCCATGAGCCTATGCCAATATTTGTATACAATGAGTCACAATTGGGGAAGTGTGCTGTTGCCATTTCGTTTTATAAAACATTTTGGTAAAAGCTCAAGTAATCAATAGTCAACCAGAGGTTGGTGCTCTTGTGTAACACTGGGTTGAGCAGTCAGCCTGGGGCGTTGGTTTCACAGAAGTTTCAATACCTCCTTTCAGTCGCAGTTGGTGAGAGAGAGAGAGAAGTGAGGGACGTGTGTGTGTGTCAAGAGGTTTTCCATTGAAATGGAGTGCTTCAGTCTTTTTATTCATTTCATGTTGGTAAGCGTTGCCTATGCTGGGATAGACGGGATACATTGGACATACACAGGTATGGATAAATCGATTACCTATTTCCTTTTAGTTATCAATAGTTTTTTGGTTCTTTTTTTTGGACTCCAAATCCCCAGAAAAAAACACAGTCTTGAACTCATTCTCAGATATTTCAATTCATTTTTCATGTCTTATTTGTAGAGATGATTAACTCTAGGATATTTTAAGTCTGGGAAAAAAAGGATGAATAGAAATAGTTGTAGTTTTAGACATGATAAAACTGATGAAAGTTTGCAGTGTGTGTGGTATATGGCCAATATACCACGGCTCAATATATGGCCAATATACCACGGCTTAAGACGCAATGCGGAGTGCCTGGACACAGACCTTAGCCGTGGTATATTGGCCACACATCACAAACCCCCCGAGGTGCCTTATTGCTATTATAAACTGGTTACCAACGTAATTAGAGCAGTCAAAATAAATGTTTTTTGTCATACCGGTGGTATACGGTCTCATATACCACAGCTGTCAACCAATCAACATTCAGGGCTCGAGCCACCCTGTTTAAAATGCTGTTTAAATCATATAGGTCTACCGCTCACGATGACAAACCGGTACCATGACGATTAGATCCCTAGTGTAGACTGTAGACCTATATGATTACATCTGGAACGATATATGATTACAGCTAGAAAGATATCATTTGTGTTCATTATCATAGTGTGTAATGTCTGAGCCCTTCAGACAGCCATTTGGTTCGTGACAGACGCACAGTTTACTGTAATACCTCTCTTACAAACCACCACTCAGACATTTGGCTTTAGAGGTTTTGTGGTTACATCAAGGTGCTGTGAAGGTAGAGGGAGAACAGAGAAACTTTATACAGTAGTGTTCTGTTGGTTCCTTCTCTCCTCTGCGTGAACAAACTGGCCGGTCTCTGGGGAATGTCTACTTGGGCTATAGTTGGAGGCTTGGGCAGCCAGTGGAGACATTGGGCCAAGTTCACATTGTTGTCGTTATCATCCGTCCGCGCCGTTCCGTTTCTCCTTCTTCAGAAGGGGCCCTGGACCAGGTGCACTGGGCGGAGCAGTATCCCGCGTGCGGCGGCCGGAGACAGTCCCCGATTGACATCCAGAGGCGGAACGTGCGTCACAACCCCCGCATGCTGCAGCTCGAGCTCACTGGATATGATGCTCAGAAAGGCAACTTCCTCATGAAAAACAACGGACACTCAGGTAAAAAGTAGTGTGGGATTGTGTACACCCACACCAAAAAATAAAAATAATGTAAACAAAATACATTTAAAAAAAAAAAATGAATCCAACTTCATATTCCCGGTGAACTTTATAACAATTTTAGCTTTTACTATAGTGAATGAACAATGAACATTCAATACCATTGAAACATGTTTTTTCAACAACAACATCTTAAATATTGTATCTAAATTAGTTCGTATTGGTCTCAATGAGACTAAGTTTACTTGGATAAAAGCATCTGATAAATGACATATGTTTTAATATTATTGTTGTTATTAAAATGCCCTCTTGTGTGGGGCTAGTTGAAATCGTCCTCCCTCCCAGCATGGTGATCACCAAGGGTCTCCCCGGGGGCTACACGGCCGTCCAGATGCACCTCCACTGGGGCGGCTGGGACCTGGAGGAGAGCGGGGCAGAGCACACCCTGGATGGCATCAGATACATGGCAGAGGTGGGCTAGTGTTACACATACATTACCCCAAAAAAACAAAAAGAAAATTCTGAATGATTTAAAACAGCAGAGCAAATAGAGGTAGGCTTGACTTGACCATAGTGGAGCTAAGGCCTTAACAGCAGCCTTTGTACCATCATGACACTCGTTGCCACTCCTCGTCATGGCAACATCAAAAGGAGTTGACCTGATAGCACAAACAGTTCTGAGACCAGGCTACCTCTAACTCAACAGCACAGCTCCATTATAGCCATACAACAGTCACAAGTCTAGCATAGCAAATGTATTAAAATATTAATTTCTTCGATATTGATGTTCAAGGTCATTCGTAGCTAAAAGCTGAATTGCTGTTTAAATATTGTAGGCTGAACCAGCTGCACTACCCCTAAACAACACATCAATATTTCAGTTTCTGAAAGATGTGAATACTACATTTTATTATCCATAAAACAGTCCAGCAGTGCAAATATTCAATATATATTTATATATGCATACAGTACCAGTCAAAAGTTTGTACACACCTGCTCATTCAAGGGCTTTTCTTTATTGTTTTACTATTTTCTACATTGTAGAATAATAGTGAAGACATCAACATTTTTTACAAATAAAAATATATTTTAGATTCTTCAAAGTAGCCACCCTTTTCCTTGATGACAGCTTTGCACACTCTTGGCATTCTCTCAACCAGCTTCATGAGGTAGTCAACTGGAATACATTTCAATTAACAGGTGTGCCTTGTTAAAAGTTAATTTGTGGAATTTATTTCCTTAATGCATTTAAGCCATTCAGTTGTGTTGTGACAAGGTATACAGAAGATAGCCCTATTTGGTAAAAGACCAAGTCCATATTATGGCAAGAACAGCTCAAATAAACAAAGAGAAACGACAGTCCATCATTATTTTAAGACATTTCAAGAAATTTCAAGAACTTTCAAAGTTTCTTTAAGTGCAGTCGCAAAAACCATCAAGTGCTATGATGAAACTGGCTCTCATGAGGACCGCCACAGGAAGGGAAGACCCAGAGTTACCTCTGCTGCAGAGGATAAGTTCATTAGTTACCAGCCTCAGAAATTGCAGCCCAAATAAATGCTTCACAGAGTTCACAGAGACATCTCAACATCAACTGTTCATAGGAGACTGAATCAGGCCTTCATGGTCGAATTTCTGCAAAGAAACCACTGCTAAAGAATACAAGTAAGAAGAAGAGACTTGCTTGGGCCAAGAAACTCGAGCAATGGACATTAGATGGAGTGCTGCATCAGATGACCTGGCCTCCACAATCACCCGACCTCAACCTATTTGAGATGGTTTGGGATGAGTTGCACCGCAGTTTAAAGGAAAAGCAGCCAACAAGTGCTCAGCATATGTGGGAACTCCTTCAAGACTGTTGGAAAGTATTCCAGGTGAAGCTGTTTGAGAAAAAGCCAAGAGTGTGCAAAGCTGTCATCAAGGCAAAGGGTGTCACGGTTCATGAATCCACTGCCTCTCTCTCTCTTTCTCTCTCTCTCTCTCTCTCTCTCTCTCTCTCTCTCTCTCTCTCTCTCTCTCTCTCTCTCTCTCTCTCCCTCTGGTATGTTTGTGTGGGCGTGGTTCCCAATCTCGGGCCTGATTGTCTGCGCCAGCTGTAATCACTTACCTTCCCTTTATATGTTCAGTGACTGGTGTTTCATGTTGTCAGATCGTTGTTACTTCCCTGATGTCGTGTCGGGTTCTCTGTGCTCGTCTCTCTCCCTCCTTGTGTGGATTATCTGCTGTGCTCCTTCCTCCCCACCCGGACACGTTCCCCTGGACTTCTCAGCACGCGGTTCTTCACTCCATCATCGGATGGTCCGCCCCAGTCCCTGCGCCGGGTCCCGTTTGAGTATAGTCTGTCTGTCCTGTTGCCCCTGTGAACTGTATTCATTAAACCATCGTTGCTTGCATCTTGCATCCGCCTCTGTCTTGTCACAAAGGGTGGCTACTTTGAAGAATATAAAATATATTTAGATTTCTTTTTTAGAACACTTTTTTGGTTACTACATGATTCCATATGTGTTATTTCATCATTTTGATGTCTATACTATTATTCTACAAAGTAGAAAATAGTCAAATAAAGAAAAACCCTTGAATGAGTAGGTGTGTCCAAACTTTTGACTGGTACTGGATATATATATATATATAGATAGATAGATGCTAGTAATATATACTATAATATATACTCTGTACTAAAGTTATCCTCTTGGTTCCTGGAGGAACATGGGGTCTGTACTAAAGTTATCCTCTTGGTTCCTGGAAGAACACAGGTTATGTACTAAAGTTATCCTCTTGGTTCCTGGAAGGAACATAGGTTATGTACTAAAGTCATCCAACGTTGCCGGTCTTGGGCTGACAAGTGGATCTTCTTGAGTTGTTGTATGGATAAAGCACAGTTTGAGTCAGATATACATACAGTGAGGGAAAAAAGTATTTGATCCCCTGCTGATTTTGTACGTTTGCCCACTGACAAAGAAATGATCAGTCTGTAATTTTAATGGTAGGTTTATTTGAACAGTGAGAGACAGAATAACAAAAAAAAAAAATGAAAAACGAATGTGAAAAATGTTATAAATGGAATTGCATTTTAATGAGGGAAACAAGTATTTGACCCCCTCTCAATCAGAAAGATTTCTGGCTCCCAGGTGTCTTTTATACAGGTAACAAGCTGAGATTAGGAGCACTCCCTTTAAGAGTGTGCTCCTAATCTCAGCGTGTTACCTGTATAAAAGACACCTGTCCACAGAAGCAATCAATCAATCAGATTCCAAACTCTCCACCATGGCCAAGACCAAAGAGCTCTCCAAGGATGTCAGGGACAAGATTGTAGACCTACACACGGCTGGAATGGGCTACAGGACCATCGGCAAGCAGCTTGGTGAGAAGGTGCCAACAGTTGGTGCGATTATTCGCAAATGGAAGAAACACAAATAAACTGTCAATCTCCCTCGGCCTGGTGCTCCATGCAAGATCTCACCTCGTGGAGTTGCAATGATCATGAGAACGGTGAGGAATCAGCCCAGAACTACATGGGAGGATCTTGTCAGTGATCTCAAGGCAGCTGGGACCATAGTCACCAAGAAAACAATTGGTAACACTACGCCGTGAAGGACTGAAATCCTGCAGCACCCGCAAGGTCCCCCTGCTCAAGAAAGCACATATACATGCCCGTCTGAAGTTTGCCAATGAACATCTGAATGATTCAGAGGACATCTGGGTGAAAGTGTTGTGGTCAGATGAGACCAAAATGGAGCTCTTTGGCATCAACTCAACTCGCCGTGTTTGGAGGAAGAGGATTGCTGCCTATGACCCCAAGAACACCATCCCCACCGTCAAACATGGAGGTTGAAACATTATGCTTTGGGGTGTTTTTCTGCTAAGGGGACAGGACAACTTCACCGCATCAAAGGGACGATGGACGGGGCCATGCACCGTCAAATCTTGGGGTCAAATACTTATTTCCCTCATTAAAATGCAATTCCATTTATAACATTTTTCACATGCGTTTCTTCAGGATTTTTTTGTTGTTATTCTGTCTCTCACTGTTCAAATAAACCTACCATTAAAATTATAGACTGATAATTTCTTTGTCAATGGGCAAATGTACAAAATCAGCTGGGGATCAAATACTTTTTTCCCCTCACTGTATGGATGTTTACAAACTAAATGATTGTGGCCCTTCCAAACTGGTGTTTGACAACTGGAGCAACGTGCAACTTACAATTTGTCCTCTGTGTTGCAGCTCCACGTTGTCCATTATAACTCTGATAAGTACAAGAGCTTTAAAGAGGCCAGCGACAAGCCTGACGGACTGGCAGTTCTAGCCTTCTTCTACGAGGTGAGCTCTAAAGACAGGTTGTCCATCTTCTTGTTCTTTTTTTTTTCGTTCTTCTTGTGTATTCCAGTATATGAACTCGGAACAGATGACACATAGAACAGCTTTGTGGGTAACTGGCCCGGTGCCCCCTGGCCTGGTGCCGCCTGTCATAACATTTGATAGTATAATAGTATCGGACATCCTGCCTGCGCGGTTAATGGGCCCATTGATTGGGCGATTGCGTGCTGTTTGGCCCGCTGAGGGAGTTGGCTTCTAGAGATAGGAACAAATGGCAGCCAGCCAGCCAGTCAAACCTTCAGCCAATCAGCCAGTCAGGCAATCAGCCAACCAGTCAGACAGTTAGTCAGCCAGTCAGTCAAACCGTCAACCAGCCAGTCAGCCAGTCAGTTAGCCGTTAATTCAGCCAGTCAGGCAGCCAACCAGCCAGCCAGCCAGTTCCAACACTTTGCTGTGGGTTAGAGGTCATCGCTAAGGCAACGCTGCCACAGGGCACAGGCATCCTTCCCAGCTACCTAATGGTCTGCAGCTGTGTAGCGGGTGTGTGTGTGTGCGTGCTGGTGTTCTATTGCCCTAATAATAGTAGACCTGCTTACTGAGACAATGTTCTAGTCACGCACACAGCTGGAGTTTTCTCCCACCCCTAGATCGTCTTCAATACTTTTTTTTTTTTAAAGGAGAGTATATTTCATATTTTTGTTTTCATTTAGACATTAGAGACGGGTGATGAGAGATACATGGGAATGTACTGATAAGTAGGAAATATGTGCTGCAAGCAGCAGCAGTAACCCATTAGACCAGTGCTTCTCAAATAGTGGGGCGCGACCCTGGGGGCTCTGAGCAATGCAAGAGGCGCGAGACCCTGGGAACATGCTTTTTCAGGAAGTGTTTTTTTTTTGCACCGAACAAGAGCAAACAGCACATAGCAGGAGATATGAAGTGCAGATAACAAACCCTTAAGAGAGACCATGGAACAATATTTAACAGGGATGAAAAGAAAGGCGGAGAGAGACGGAGATAATGAGACAAACGTAAGTCTCCCGAAAGCTAAGACGAGGCTTCACTGTGACTACGATGGGAGACGAAGAAAGACCGGTATGTTTACTGTGTCTAAAAATGTTGGCAGCGGACAGCATGAAGCCAAATAAATTAAGGCGTCACTTAAAGACATTACACCCCAATCACGCTGATAAGCCGCTTGAGTTTTTTCAGCGAAAACGTGCCGAATATTGCCAACAATCGTCTCGCTTTGTGAATGCTACTTCAGTAAACCAGCGAGCACTGTTAGCATCATATAAGGTGGCGTACCAAATTGGTCAGTGCAAAAACCCCACTCCATAGCAGAGGAGCTGATACTGCCTGCAGCATTAGACATGGTCTCTGTCATGCTGGATGACACAAGTGCTGCAAAAATAAAAACTATCCCTCTGTCCAATGACACTGATCAATTTCAATTTATTATTATTTATTGATTATATTGAATTTTATTTTTCAGTATCAAATGTTCAAAAAATGTTTACACTTTATAAATAAGGATTTAATTTTTTTTTTTTTTTTCAGGCAAATTGATGCACTTTAAGTATTTTCTGTTACAGACTAAAAAAACAATGTTAATAAAGTTATTCTTTGTTGTAGTTGATCTATATTGATTTCTTTTTTCTTTTTTTTGTTTTCTTTAATGTTAATAAGGATACAATGTTATGCAGAGGTGAACTTATAACAATTATATAGACAAATTATACTATTTACAGTCGCGGCGGAGAGTTGGGGGGCGCGAAATGTTTACTTCTTCCTAGGGGGGGGCGTAACAGAAAATAATTGAGAAGCACTGCATTAGACCAGCCCCAGGCACTGCTGATGTGCCTATTGCTCTACAGCTAACGGTCATTGTTTCAGTCTCACACACAGTGATCAAACACAGCTGGACATGTCTATCACCTCTAGGTTTTCACCCGCTGTAGTCATGTTGCCAGTCTGTGTATCTCTCCTGTAGTCATGTTACTTGAACTCTGTTTATCTCTCCTGTAACCAGTATGTTTATAAACAGACTTTTGTCAGTTCTGTTCTTCCAAAATGAATGAGTGGCCGCGCACAACACCATCATTAAGTTTGCAGACGACACGACGGTGTTAGGCCTGATCACCGACAACGATGAGGCAGCCTACAGGGAGGAAGTCAGAGACTGCCAGGACAAAAATCTATCCCTTAACGTCAGCAAGACAAAAGAGCTGATCGTGGACTACAGGAAATGGAGGGCTGAGTACACCCTGATCCACATCGACAGGGCTGTTGTGGAGCAGGTCAAGAGCTTCAAGTTTTTCGGTGTCCACATTACTGAAGAACTATCATGGTCCATAGACCAACACAACGCCTCTTCCCCTTCAGCAGGCTGAAATGATTTTTCACAGGCCCTCTGATCCTCAAAAAGTTATACAGCTGCACCACTGAGAGCATCTTGACTGGCTGCATCACCGCTTGGTATGGCAACTGCTTAGCATCCGACCGCAAGGCGCTACAGAGGGTAGTGCGTACAGACCAGTACATCACTGGGGCCAAGCTTCCAGCCGCCCAAGTCATAGGCTGTTCTCTCTGCTATCGCATGGCAACCAGTAATGATGCACCAAATCTGTAACCAACAGGACCCTAAACAGCTTCGACCCCCAATCTATAAGACTGCTAAATAGTTGACTCACATACACTGCTACTGTTTATTATCTATCCTGTTACCTAGTCACTTTATCCCTAGCTATATGTACATATCTACAGTACCTCAATGACCTCCTATCCCTGCACATGGTCTCACTACTTGTAGCCTGTGTATGCAGCCAAGTTATCGTTACTCATTGTGTATTTATTCCTTGTGTTATTATTTTCCAATTTATTCTTCATGTTATTATATTTAAAAAAAATCTACTATTTCTTATTTTTTCCTTCTCCTCTCTGTTAGTCTACACCTGTTGTTTACGAAGCACGTGACAAAAAACGCTTTTTATTTTACATTTTATTTTATATAAAACCTTTAGCCAGGTAGTTTGATGGACATTTTGAGAACACCTACTACAGCGATTTCATCAACAACCCAACTCATTCTGTCGTCGTTGTCTAGTTGCCAGTCGGGACGGTTTCTTTTTAGCCAGTGTGTTTGTTTCGCCTCGTTTTGACAAGGAGACCATGTAGCCTAGGAATGCAGAATCCATCACTTACCTGTTCGTAGGTTTGATTGTGTTTTTTGTTCGTTATAGGACGGACATTTTGAGAACACCTACTACAGCGATTTCATCAGCAACCTGGGAAAAGTCAAGTACGCAGGTGATTGGGTTATACAGTATTACTGAATGTATCTACATTAATATCAGCATTACTGAATCTATCTACATTAATAACAGCATTACTGAATCTATCTACATTAATAACAGTATTACTGAATGTATCTACATTAATAACAGTATTACTGAATCTATCTACATTAATATCAGCATTACTGAATCTATCTACATTAATAACAGTATTACTGAATCTATCTACATTAATATCAGCATTACTGAATCTATCTACATTAATAACAGTATTACTGAATGTATCTACATTAATAACAGTATTACTGAATGTATCTACATTAATAACAGTATTACTGAATCTATCTACATTAATAACAGTATTACTGAATCTATCTACATTAATATCAGCATTACTGAATCTATCTACATTAATAACAGTATTACTGAATCTATCTACATTAATATCAGCATTACTGAATCTATCTACATTAATAACAGTATTACTGAATGTATCTACATTAATAACAGTATTACTGAATGTATCTACATTAATAACAGTATTACTGAATCTATCTACATTAATAACAGTATTACTGAATCTATCTACATTAATAACAGTATTACTGAATCTATCTACATTAATATCAGCATTACTGAATCTATCTACATTAATAACAGTATTACTGAATCTATCTACATTAATAACAGTATTACTGAATCTATCTACATTAATAACAGTATTACTGAATCTATCTACATTAATAACAGTATTACTGAATCTATCTACATTAATATCAGTATTACTGAATCTATCTACATTAATAACAGTATTACTGAATCTATCTACATTAATAACAGTATTACTGAATGTATCTACATTAATAACAGTATTACTGAATGTATCTACATTAATAACAGTATTACTGAATGTATCTACATTAATAACAGTATTACTGATGCTCAGTTTCTGTTTTCACCTGTTGGGATGTTGTACAGGCCAGTCCATGAACATCTCCACCCTCAACGTGCGTTCCATGCTACCTGAGAACCTCAACCATTTCTTCAGGTACCAGGGCTCTCTCACCACCCCTCCCTGTTACGAGAGCATCCTGTGGACCGTGTTCGACACGCCCATCACCCTCTCTCACAACCAGGTACTATACCCATCACCCTCTCTCACAACCAGGTACTATACCCATCACCCTCTCTCTCACAACCAGGTACTATACCCCTCACCCTCTCTCTCACAACCAGGTACTATACCCATCACCCTCTCTCTCACAACCAGGTACTATACCCATCACCCTCTCTCACACAACCAGGTACTATACCCATCACCCTCTCTCACAACCAGGTACTATACCCATCACCCTCTCTCACACAACCAGGTACTATACCCATCACCCTCTCTCACACAACCAGGTACTATACCCATCACCCTCTCTCACACAACCAGGTACTATACCCATCACCCTCTCTCTCACAACCAGGTACTATACCCATCACACTCTCTCTCACAACCAGGTACTATACCCATCACCCTCTCTCTCACAACCAGGTACTATACCCATCACCCTCTCTCTCACAACCAGGTACTATACCCATCACCCTCTCTCTCACAACCAGGTACTATACCCATCACCCTCTCTCACACAACCAGGTACTATACCCATCACCCTCTCTCTCACAACCAGGTACAATACCCATCACCCTCTCTCACACAACCAGGTACTATACCCATCACCCTCTCTCTCACAACCAGGTACTATACCCATCACCCTCTCTCTCACAACCAGGTACTATACCCATCACCCTCTCTCTCACAACCAGGTACTATACCCATCACCCTCTCTCTCACAACCAGGTACTATACCCATCACCCTCTCTCACACAACCAGGTACTATACCCATCACCCTCTCTCTCACAACCAGGTACTATACCCATCACCCTCTCTCTCACAACCAGGTACTATACCCCTCACCCTCTCTCTCACAACCAGGTACTATACCCCTCACCCTCTCTCACAACCAGGTACTATACCCATCACCCTCTCTCTCACAACCAGGTACTATACCCATCACCCTCTCTCTCACAACCAGGTACTATACCCATCACCCTCTCTCACACAACCAGGTACTATACCCATCACCCTCTCTCTCACAACCAGGTACTATACCCCTCACCCTCTCTCTCACAACCAGGTACTATACCCATCACCCTCTCTCACACAACCAGGTACTATACCCATCACCCTCTCTCACAACCAGGTACTATACCCATCACCCTCTCTCACAACCAGGTAACCCTGCTCTCTCTCTCTCTCTCTCTCTCTCTCTCTCTCTCTCTCTCTCTCTCTCTCTCTCTCACAAACCGTCTGATTTGTAAAATGTACTTTTCAATTCTCCATAAATTTTCTTTGAAGTTTAATTCAACTGTTTTCTTGCTGAAATTTGTACCTATAGCCGTCATGAAAAGGAGGTAAAATAGCCCTGTGATTGTTTGATTTATTGATTACTTGATTGGTTAGTTCATTGATTGCTCTCCCTGCTGTCTCACAAAACTGCTGATGTGTAAATTAAACCTTTACATTTTTCAACAATGGACATGAACTCTCACGCTCTGCTCCTAGCCTCCCTAAAGAGCAGATGAAACAGTCCTGTGAAAGATTTACTGATTCATCCATTTTAATTCATTCATTCATCCATTTATTGATTCATTGATTCATTATTGAATTCATTGATTCCTACACTCTCCTTCCTATCCTCTCGCCCCATCCAGATCAGAAAGTTGGAAAGTACTCTGATGGACATGGACAATAAGACTTTGTGGAATGATTACCGCATGGCCCAACCGCTCAACGATCGCGTGGTCGAGTCCTCCTTCCTGCCTCGCCTGGGGAAAGGCAGTATGTAGACAGAACCTACTCTTAGGGAATTCAAATATAAACTAAACGGGAAAATATTATTATATATCTATGTAGATACAGGTCCTGCTGTATATGATAGGAAATGGATCAATTGGTTGTCCTAATATGGCTGTAGCCTCCGGTTTGAAAAAGTAGCACTGTATCTACAGATGTGGGATCTTAATTTGAGCCAGTTTTCTACAGCAGGAACATGATCCTGCAGCAACAGGATACTTGAATTAGTATGTGGATTATAATTAATTAACATTTTTATAGCGGTTGATGCATGTTTTGTTAGGGAAAACCTTCAAATTGGAAATTACAAACTTTAGAAGTCTTTTAAAAACTTAAATACGCTACAAGTTTGAAAAAGAAATAGCAACAAAAGAGTGATCAAATGAAGATCCTACATCTGTATACAGGCCCTGGTGTGTTAGGGAATGGATAGTCTTGTGTTGCCAGACTGTAATTTTGCCTTCCCTCTTCTTACTATCTTTCTGTTTTCCGAGTAACCCTTGGGACATGAAAAGACTGAGATCAATGTTAAGGAATGCATCAACTTAACAGGCAAATAGATATAGAGAGATATATCTCATATTGATGCTCAACATATGTATTTAATATGGTGGAGTTCTAAGATGAATCTCATTTTACAGTATGTTTTTAGATTATTTATGATGCTCAACATATGGAACCCATCTGAGAGGAATCAGCTTCAAGGCCTTTCCCTTTCTCTATATCTGTCTCTCCTCTCTCTCACTTCTCCTCTCTCTCCCTCTCTCTTTATCTCTCTCTCTCTCTTTCTTTCCCTCTCAACCTCTTTTTCTCTCGCTCACTCTTTCTCTCTCTCTCACTCTCTCTTCCCCTCTCTCTCTCTCTTTTTCTCTCTTTCTTTCTCTCTCTCTCTCTCTCTCTCTCTCTCTCTCCCTCCTTCTCTCTATATCTCTCTTTCTTTCCCTCTCTACCTCTCGCTCACTCTCACTCTCTCTCTCTCACTCTCTCTTTCTCTCTATATCTCTCTTTCTTTCCCTCTCTCCCTCTTTCTCTCGCTCACTCTCTCTTTCTCCCACTTTCTCTCTATCTGTCTTTCTTTCCCTCTCTCCCTCTCTTTCCCTCTCTCCCCTCTCTTTCTCTCGCTCACTCTCTCTCTCCACTCAGCGTTCTGTCGCCAAGATGAAATCGAATCAAAGCTTCTGAAGATCGAGGGTCTGATTACTTCTCTTGGAAAACACATACATTCAAGTGAGATATATCTTTATTGACATTTAAAAGTATAACAATGAGTGAAGGTTTAGGTGAACTGACTCTGTGTTTTTTGTTAATGTAGGCGCAATTGGGGATGCAAGGCCTTCCAAACAAGGTGAGTACTGTAGTTAGGTACGGATTACGCCGTACTCTACGGGTTGCTCTTATATATTACGTGTAATAGCTCCGTGTTATCACAATGTTATTACGATCAGGGGTTGGAACCAAAATTATTTTCCAATCGGTTTGTTCTGAACAGAAACACTATTTTTATAGTTTCATTCCACTGTTTCCCGACCAGCAAAAAAAAAAAGTTCTGAACTGGTTCAAACCCCCCCAAAAGTACCGGTTTATTTTTGTTCCTTTTTTTTAAACCTGTTAAATCAACAGTATTGTACATTTAGCTTATAGTAGTTACAGTAGTAGTTACAATAGTAGTTACACTAGTAGTTACACTAGTAGTTACACTAGTAGTTACAACAGTAGTTACAACAGTAGTTACACTAGTAGTTACAATAGTAGTTACAACAGTAGTTACACTAGTAGTTACACTAGTAGTTACATTAGTAGTTACACTAGTAGTTACATTAGTAATTACACTAGTAGTTACACTAGTAGTTACAACAGTAGTTACACTAGTAGTTACACTAGTAGTTACAACAGTAGTTACACTAGTAGTTACACTAGTAGTTACAACAGTAGTTACACTAGTAGTTACACTAGTAGTTACAACAGTAGTTACACTAGTAGTTACAATAGTAGTTACAACAGTAGTTACACTAGTAGTTACACTAGTAGTTACAATAGTAGTTACAACAGTAGTTACACTAGTAGTTACACTAGTAGTTACACTAGTAGTTACACTAGTAGTTACAATAGTAGTTACACTAGTAGTTACAATAGTAGTTACAACAGTAGTTACACTAGTAGTTACACTAGTAGTTACACTAGTAGTTACATTACACTAGTAGTTACACTAGTAGTTACAATAGTAGTTACACTAGTAGTTACAACAGTAGTTACACTAGTAGTTACACTAGTAGTTACAATAGTAGTTACATTAGTAATTACATTAGTAGTTACACTAGTAGTTACAATAGTAGTTACACTTGTAGTTACACTAGTAGTTACACTAGTAGTTAGAATAGTAGTTACACTAGTAGTTACACTGGTAGTTACACTAGTAGTTACACTAGTAGTTACACTAGTAGTTACAATAGTAGTTACACTAGTAGTTACAACAGTAGTTACACTAGTAGTTACACTAGTAGTTACAACAGTAGTTACACTAGTAGTTACAATAGTAGTTACAACAGTAGTTACACTAGTAGTTACACTAGTAGTTACAATAGTAGTTACAACAGTAGTTACACTAGTAGTTACACTAGTAGTTACAATAGTAGTTACACTAGTAGTTACACTAGTAGTTACAATAGTAGTTACACTAGTAGTTACAATAGTAGTTACACTAGTAGTTACACTAGTAGTTACACTAGTAGTTACAATAGTAGTTACACTAGTAGTTACAATAGTAGTTACACTAGTAGTTACACTAGTAGTTACATTACACTAGTAGTTACACTAGTAGTTACAATAGTAGTTACAACAGTAGTTACACTAGTAGTTACAACAGTAGTTACACTAGTAGTTACAACAGTAGTTACACTAGTAGTTACATTAGTAGTTACACTAGTAGTTACAATAGTAGTTACACTAGTAGTTACAACAGTAGTTACACTAGTAGTTACACTAGTAGTTACAATAGTAGTTACATTAGTAATTACATTAGTAGTTACACTAGTAGTTACAATAGTAGTTACACTTGTAGTTACACTAGTAGTTACACTAGTAGTTAGAATAGTAGTTACACTAGTAGTTACACTGGTAGTTACACTAGTAGTTACACTAGTAGTTACACTAGTAGTTACAATAGTAGTTAGAACATAACTACTCGTATATGTAATGTATAGTGTAACATTTTACATTAAGTTGCTCTTTTATGATCTATTTAGATTACTTATATTTAGAGTACTTCTATTTACAGTACTTCTATTTAGATTACTTCTATTTAGAGTACTTCTCTTTACACTATTTCTATTTAGAGTACTTCAATTTACAGTACTTCGCTTTAGAGTACTTTGATTTAGAGATCTTATATTTAGAGTACTTCTATTTACACTATTTCTATTTAGAGTACTTCTATTTACACTATTTCTATTTACACTATTTATATTTAGAGTACTTCTATTTACAATACTTATATTTATAGTACTTCTATTTAGAGCACTTCTATTTATAGTACTTCTATTGAGAGTACTTCTATTTACAGTACTTATATTTAAAGTACTTATATTTAGTGTACTTATATTTACAGTACTTCTATTTAGAGAACTTCTATTTATAGTACTTCTATTTACAGTACTTCTATTTACAGTACTTCGCTTTAGATTACTTCTATTTAGAGTACTTCACTTTACACTATTTCTATTTAGAGTACTTCACTTTACAGTACTTCGCTTTAGAGTACTTCGATTTAGAGATCTTATATTTAGAGTACTTCTATTTACACTATTTCTATTTAGAGTACTTCTATTTACAATACTTATATTTATAGTACTTCTATTTAGAGCACTTTTATTTATAGTACTTCTATTGAGAGTACTTCTATTTACAGTACTTATATTTAAAGTACTTATATTTAGTGTACTTATATTTAGTGTACTTATATTTACAGTACTTATATTTAGAGAACTTCTATTTACAGTACTTATATTTACAGTACTTCTATTTACAGTACTTCGCTTTAGATTACTTCTATTTAGAGTACTTCACTTTACACTATTTCTATTTAGAGTACTTCACTTTACAGTACTTCGCTTTAGAGTACTTCGATTTAGAGATCTTATATTTAGAGTACTTCTATTTACACTATTTCTATTTAGAGTACTTCTATTTACACTATTTCTATTTACACTATTTATATTTAGAGTACTTCACTTTACAGTACTTCGCTTACACTATTTCTATTTAGAGTACTTCTATTTACACTATTTCTATTTACACTATTTCTATTTAGAGTACTTCACTTTACAGTACTTCGCTTTAGAGTACTTCGATTTAGAGATCTTATATTTAGTGTACTTCTATTTACACTATTTCTATTTAGAGTACTTCTATTTACCCTATTTATATTTAGAGTACTTCTATTTAGAGAATTGTTGTGTGTTGCAGTAGATATGTAGCATTCCTTCTTCTGTGTCAGATGTTAACCCTATCATTTCTGTCCACCATAGAGCCCCGAGTGATGTCTCCTCTGGTGCTTCACTTCCCAGAGAGGAACACAGAGAGCTATGCCCGGGCCCACCTGGCTCACTCCATGGACCTGCACTCCTTCACCGCCTGCATGCACCTGAGGACACACCCTGGAGAGATACACACTGTCCTGTCATACTCCAGCCAGGGCAACGACAATGAACTGATGATCACCATGGGATATGAGGTGGGTGGGAGTCATGGAGGGAGTCAGGGAGGGAGGGAGTCATGGAGGGAGTCAGGGTTGGAGGCGAGGGGAGGGAGTCAGGGAGGGAGGGAGTCAGGGAGGAGGAGTCAGGGAGGCGAGTCAGGGAGGGAGGGAGTCAGGGAGGCGAGTCAGGGAGGGAGGGGAGGGAGTCAGGGAGGGAGCGGAGTCAGGGAGGGAGTCAGGGAGGGAGTCAGGGAGGGGAGTCAGGGAGGGAGTCAGGGAGGGAGCGGAGTCAGGGAGGGAGCGGAGTCAGGGAGGGAGTCAGGGAGGGGAGGCAGGGAGAGAGTCATGGAGGGAGAGGGAGGGAGTCAAGGAGGGAAGGAGTCACGGAGGGAGAGGAGGGAGTCAGGGAGGGAGTCAGGGAGGGAGTCAAGGAGGGAGGGGAGGGAGTCAGGGAGGGAGTCAGGGAGGGAGCGGAGTCAGGGAGGGAGGGGAGGGAGTCAGGGAGGGAGTCATGGAGGGAGGGAGCGGAGTCAGGGAGGGAGGGGAGGGAGTCAGGGAGGGAGGGATGGAAAAGTCATCAAAAAGTCATTATTTCTATTTTTCATGTGATCCATCCAGGTGGGTCTGTGGATCGGCAACGAGTTTGTCAACCTTCCCCACAACTTCCACTCCCGTGACTGGGTCAACTACTGTGTCACCTGGTCGTCCCACTCCGGGGGGGCTGAGCTGTGGATCAACGGAATGGTGGGGGAGGAGCAGTACCTCCGGAGGGGCTACACAGTCAGCCCAGCAGGGGTCTTCATCCTGGGGAAGGACCAGGATGGCTTCCTGGGGATCTCTGACACTGACGCCTTCGTGGGTCAGATGACGGATGTCAACGTGTGGGACTATGTTTTGAGCTCGGCTGAAATCCAGGAACAGATGTCCTGTGAGAACTCCACCTCTCCCAGGGGGAACGTGCTCAGCTGGGGGGTCACTCCTCTGAGTCTCTATGGGGGGGTGCAGCTGGAGACAGACTACAGGTGTCACAGAGGGGAAGGGTCAGCTGGAGACAGACTATAGGTGTCCCTGAGAGGAGCGGACAGCTGAAGCACAGGGAAGCCTGGGTGGTGTTCAGTAGGGCACAACGTAGCAAAATGTTTTGCAACGGAAATGAAATAGAAATCATAGTTCTTATTGGACAAGTTCAGGAAGTGCAGTACCACTGTGTTTCATGCCGTTTCAAAACGTTTTGTCTCTACTGAACATGACCCTGTTCTCACAGAGCAGAGGATTCCCACTGTCTGTCATTATGTCCAGTCAATATATCAAATCTATCCTTTACTTTACTGCTGATGACTATTGGGTGTGAAGGATAGCTCATCTGTTTGAGACATGGGTATCAGGTTTAGTATGTCAATGTTTATTGTACAAGTGAAGTAAAGCACAGGAGATGTCTGAATGTCCGTGTGGGCTCAGAGAATCAGCCTTCTATCGCATTCATATCTTTTTATCCTCAATAAAGTTCTATATTAAGCATCTTGTATGTTTATTTGATCAAATATAACAGCCATGTATCGTTAGACAGGCTACACACTCTTCAAGACAGACATCGCCATTGAAAGAAATATTTAAGGCCCAAGACAACATCGCACATTTTCTTGAGAAATACTGGCACCAAACACTTTAGTTAGATGTCAAACTGCTCAACTAAAATATCCTCGTCATAACTTTAAAAATCTTTTACAGATTTATTGTTTTAGTTGCGCGATTTAACATCTAACTAAGGTGTTCGGTCTAGTATTTCCCAAGTAATTTCTTTTCCCCCCTGACATGTTGTCTTATGTAAACAAAGTCGGAGCTGCTGGGCAGGTCTGTCTCATTGTCTATGCTATTGGATAGAGAGAAATCCCCTGCAGCTGTTCGCCACATGTTAGTGGGCAAATGGACATCGTCAAATCAACACCCAACCTTAATGTTCCCGTTGTGATGCACAGATGTTCCAAACTCCGTTTTAGACGAGACTGACTTCATGACCAAAATTATCCTGTTTACACTTTGTAGTCGATTTTGACACAGGCCGCTTTCAAAGGGATATTCATTGCTGTTTAAAGGAAGTCGCCTGTTACCCAGAAATGATTTGCTATTGACACAATAACGTCTGCATTGGGCGTGTAATTTTATAAATACAGATTACACCAAGTGGTTCCAGTCCAGTCTGTCAACCGTCCAATAGAACGAGCTGTTTCCCCCTTTCTCTTTTCTTAGAACAAACAGAGTCCTTAATTAAATGGCCTTAATCCTCCTCCTTAGAAGGCAGTGACCTTGAATGCGTCGTCTTGCCTGCCATCACCTGTCTCTGGTTTCAACGGAGCGTTTCCCACCTGTATCTCCACCTGGTTCCTGTGGGCGAACATCTGGCTGATCTCCAGGAAGGTCTTGTTCTTGGTCTCCGGGACGACCAGCCAGATGTAGACCAGAGTCGCCAAGCAGATGAAGCAGAAGATGATGAAACTGTTGGAGCCCAGGCCCCTCTGGAGGGAAGAGATAGATATATAGAAACACCGACAGAAAGAGGAAGACATTCAGGTCACACACACAACTCCTGGACATAACAGCGTATATACTCTACGGTACTGTGCTGATGATGAAACTATTGGTGCTCAGGTCTCTCTAGAGACAGACATAAAGAGGTAGAGACATAGAGGTAGAGGTAGAGGTAGAAAGATAGGTAGAGGTAGAGGCAGAGAGATAGGTAGAGGTAGAGACAGAGGTAGAGAGATAGGTAGAGACAGAGGTAGAGGAAGAGAGATAGGTAGAGAGATCGGTAGGTGGTAGAGGTGGAGAGATAAGTAGGTAGAGTTAGAGAGATAGGTAGAGGTAGAGAGAGATTGGTAGAGGTAGAGAGAGATAGGTAGAAGTAGAGAGTTGGGTAGAGGTAGAGAGATAGATAGGTAGAGAGATAGGTAGGTAGAGGTAGAGAGAGATAGGTAGAGGTAGAGAGAGATAGGTAGAGGTAGAGAGATAGATAGGTAGAGGTAGAGAGATAGGTAGGTAGAGGTAGAGAGAGATAGGTAGAAGTAGAGAGAGAGGTAGAGGGATAGGTAGAGAGATATGTAGAGGTAGAGGTAGAGAGAGAAAGGTAGAGAGATAGGTAGGTAGAGGTAGAGGGAGATAGGTAGAGGTAGAGAGAGATAGGTAGAAGTAGAGAGATGGGTAGAGGTAGAGAGAGATAGGTAGAAGTAGAGAGATGGGTAGAGGTAGAGAGATAGATAGGTGGAGGTAGAGAGAGATAGGTAGAGAGATATGTAGAGGTAGAGAGAGAAAGATAGAGGTAGAGAGAGATAGGTAGAAGTAGAGAGATGGGTAGAGGTAGAGAGCTAGATAGGTAGAGGTAGAGAGAGATAGGTAGAAGTAGAGAGATGGGTAGAGGTAGAGAGATAGATAGGTGGAGGTAGAGAGAGATAGGTAGAGAGATAGGTAGAAGTAGAGAGAGAGGTAAAGGTAAAGAGATAGGTAGAGAGATATGTAGAGGTAGAGAGAGAAAGATAGAGGTAGAGAGATAGGTAGAGGTAGAGAGATAGGTAGAGGTAGTGAGATAGGTAGGTAGAGGTAGAGTTAGAGAGATATGTTGGTGGGGTGGGAGGTAAAGCGATGGGCAGGTAGGTAAGGGGGTGAGAGATGGAGTGGGTGAGAGATGTGTGGGCAGAGAGATGGGTGGGAGGTAGAGGTAGAGGTAGAGAGATAGGTAGAGGTAGAGGTAGAGAGATAGGTAGAAGTAGATGTAGAGAGATGGGTGGGTGAGGTGAGGGTAGAGAGATAGGGTAGGGGTGAGAGAGATAGATGGGTGGGGTGAGAGAGATAGGTAGGTAGAGGTAGAGGTAGAGAGATAGGTAGAGGTAGAGAGAGATAGGTAGAGGTAGAGAGAGATATGTAGAGGTAGAGAGATAGGTAGATGTAGAGGTAGAAGTAGAGAGATAGAGGTAGAGAGATAGGTAGAAGTAGAGAGATAGGTAGAGGTAGAGAGATAGGCAGAGGTAGAGAGATATGTAGAGGTAGAGGTAGAGAGAGAAAGGTAGAGGTAGAGAGGTAGAGGTAGAGAGATAGGTAGAGAGAGATAGGTAGAGAGAGATAGGTAGAGAGATAGGTAGAAGTAGAGAGAGAAGTAGAGGTAGAGATAGGTAGAGAGATAGGTAGAGGTAGAGAGAGAAAGGTAGAGAGATAGGTAGAAGTAGAGAGATGGGTAGAGGTAGAGAGAGATAGGTAGAGGTAGAGAGATATGTAAAGGTAGAGATGTTCACATCGTCGGGAACATGAGGTTGACTTCCGTCAACGGGCTTTTGTATTTGGGGGAGAGAAGGGCGTGTTTCATAGTTCTAAACCAATGTCTGTTTACTTGGGCGTGGCCACTGTGAGCCTAGTTTACTTATGAAAACAATTCTCTCATTTAAAAGGAAAAATTATGTCATATTTTCACAAATAGTTTCATATTTAAACATTAAATTGCACAACAATTCCATGTGAAACGCATATGTCATGGATCGCACCTCTGTGGCTCTCTCCGATCACCGAAGGACACCATCACCGGAGTATTGACTACACTTCCCATCTGCCCCGTACCTAGGTCTAATTAGCTGCACAGCTGTATCCACTTCTCTCCCCTATATATTCCTTCTCCAGGCCCCTATGCTTTGCGAAGTCTTGCACTGCCCCGGCTAGTCATTTCTGAGCACGCTTTTGATCTATTGACTGATTCCCTGTTTTTGACCTTGGACTGTGTTTTGATTCCTGTTTACCCGTCTGCCCCGACCTACGCCTGTTACCGACTCTGTTTCTGGATCCCCTTTGACACCCTTTACGCTGTTCTCTGAGTTTTGCCTGTCTGATCTACCTTCATTAAAGTAAACTGCATATGGATCCGAACGTCTCTGGCTCGTTGTTACAGCATAACTATAATGTGTAGACTTTCCAAGACACAATTTATGTCGTCCTATCATCAGATATAATGTCGCAGACACCAACTGATCTGAAATTCATATTCTTTAAGTACCAACGAACACTTTCAATTGGTTGGAAATATTGTATCTTTCCCCAACCTTCAGATGTTAACATACTCTCTCTACGTAAACAAAGGGCTTTCCATGAGTCCATTCTGTAGAGTGGAGAAAAAAAGGGAGAAGAGGTATTTATGGGGGTCATAAACCTCACCCAACAGGGAAACTTCATGACAAATGGTTCTAAGTAAAGCCTGTGTGTTGATGTTTTGTGGATGACTAAACACTATACACGTCAACTACTACAGAGTGGGAAATCACTGCAGCACCTAACAAATAGCTGCAGTCCGTTTCAGAATCGGTGGCAAGAAATAAGGTTGTCCTAAATATTTCAAAACTAAAAGCACTGTATTTGGGACAAATCATTCGCTAAACCCTAAACCTCAACTAAATCTTGTAATGAATAATGTGGTAATGGAGCAAGTTGAGGAGACTAAACTGCTTGGAGTAACCCTGGATTGTAAACTGTCATGTTCAAAACATAGTGAAACAACAGTAGCTAAGATGGGGAGAAATCTGTCCATAATAAAGTGCTGCTCTGCCTTCTTAACGGCACTATCAACAAGGCAGGTCCTACAGGCTCTAGTTTTGTCGCTTCTGGACTACTGTCCAGTTGTGTGGTCAGGTGCCACAAAGAGGGACTTAGGAAAATTACAATTGGCTCAGAACAGGGCAGCACGTCTGGCCCTTAAATGTACACGGAGAGCTAATATTAATTATATGCAGGTCAATCTCTCGTGGCTCAAAGTGGAGGAGAGATTGACTTCATCACTACTTGTTTTTGAAAGAACTATTGACATGTTGAATGCACCGAGGTGTCTGTTTGAACTACTAGCACACAGCTCGGACACCCATGGATACCCCACAATGCTTATTTACAAGCCCCTAACCAACAATGCAGTTTTAAGAAAATAATGAGAAAAAAAGTAGCAGGGCCATATACAGCAGGGCCATATACAGGGGGTACCGGTACAGAGTCAATGTGTGGGGGAACCGGTGTCGAGGTAATTGAGGTAGTATGTACATGTAGGTAGAGTTATTAAAGTGACTATGCATAGAAAATAACAGAGAGTAGCAGCAGCGTAGACGAGCTGGGAGGGGGCAATGCAAATAGTCTGGGTGGCCATTTGATTAGACTTGGCCCTCCGGTACCACTTGCCGTGCGGTAGCAGAGAGAACAGCCTATGACTAGGGTGGCTGGAGTCTTTGACAATTTTTAGGGCCTTCCTCTGAAACCGCATGGTATAGAGGTCCTGGATGGCAGGAAGCTTGGCCCTGGTGATGTACTGGGCCGTACGCACTACCCTCTGTAGTGCCTTGCGGTCGGAGGCCGAACAGTTGCCATACAAGGCAGTGATGCAACCCATCAAGATGCTCTCGAGGGTGCAGCTGTAAAACCTTTTGAGGATCTGAGGACCCAATGCCGAATAGATTTTGTCGTGCCTTCTTCACGACTGTCTTGGAGTGCTTGGACCATGTTAGTTTGTTGGTGATGTGGACAGCAAGGAACTTGAAGCTCTCAACCTGCTCCACTACAGCCCAGTCAATGAGAATGGGGGTGTGCTTGGTCCTCCTTTCCTGTAGTCCATATTCATCTCCTTTGTCTTGATCACGTTGAGGAGCGAGGTTGTTGTCCTTGCACCACACGGTCAGGTCTCTGACCTCCTCCCTATAGGCTGTCTCATCGTTGTCGGTGATCAGGCCTACCACTGCTGTGTCATCGGGCAAACTTAATGATGGTGTTGGAGTTGTGCCTGGCCGTGCAGTCATGAGTAAACAGGGAGTACAGGAGGGGACTGAGCACACACCCCTGAGGGGCTCCCGTGTTGAGGATCAGCGTGGCGGATGTGTTGTTACCTACCCTTATCACTTGGGGGCGGCCTATCAGGAAGTCCAGGATCCAGTTGCAGAGGGAGGTGTTTAGTCCCAGGGTCCTTAGCTTTGTGATGAGCTTTGAGGGCACTATGGTGTTGAACGCTGAGCTGTAGTCAATGAATAGCATTCTCATGTAGGTGTTCCTTTTGTCCAGGTGGGAAAGGGCAGCGTGGAGTGCAACAGAGACTGCATCATCTGTGGATCTGTTGGGGCGGTATGCAAATTGTAGTGGGTCTAGGGTTTCTGGGATAATGGTGTTCATGTGAGCCATGGCTACAGACGTGAGTGCTACGGGCTGGTAGTAATTTAGGCAGATTACTTTAGTGTTCTTGGGCACAGGGACTATGGTGGTCTGCTTGAAACATGTTGGTATTACAGACTCAGACAGGGAGTGGTTGAAAATGTCAGAGGTCTTCGGAGGGCATAGCAGGATTTCTTATAAGCTTCAATGCACTTATTTATGAAGCCAGGGACTGATGTGGTGTACTCCTCAATGCCATTCAAGGAATCCCGGAACATATTCCAGTCTGTGCTAGCAAAACGTTTCTGCAGTTTAGCATCTGCTTAATCTGACCACTTTTTTATAGACCGAGTCACTGGTGCTTCCTGCTTGAATTTCTGCTTGTAAGCAGGAATCAGGAGGATATAATTATGGTCAGATTTGCCAAATGGAGGGCGAGGGAGAGCTTTGCACTCGTCTCTGTGTGTGGAGTTAAGGTGGTCTAGAGTTTTTTACCCTCTGGTTGCACATTTAACATGCTGATAGAAATGAGGTAAAACTGATTTAAGTTTCCCTGCATTAAAGTCCCCGGCCACTAGGAGCGCCGCCTCTGTTTGCTTATGGCAGTATACAGCTCATTGAGTGCAGTTTTATTGCCAGCATCAGTCTCTGGTGGTATGTAGACAGGCTACGAAAAATACAGATGAAAATTGTTTAGGTAGATAGTGTGGTCTACAGCTTATCATGAGATACTCTACCTCAGGCGAGCAAAACCTTGAGACTTCCTTAGATTTCGTGCACCAGCTGTTGTTTTACCGTTTTACCGGAGGCTGCTGTTCTATCCTGCCGATAGAGTGTATAACCGGCCAGCTGTATGTTCTTAATGTCGTCGTTCAGCCACGACTCGGTGAAACAAAAGAGGTTGACTCTCCTGTATGTATTCACATAACATACATACTATACAAACACAGATAACATACACAACTATACAAACACACATAAAATACACACTGTACAAACACACATAACATACACACTGTACAAACACACATAACATACATACTATACACACACGCACACCTGGATAGTGTGTAGTAGTAGACTAGTGGCCTGAGGGAACACACTTAATGTATTGTAAAATGTATTTGAATGTTTAAAAATTGTATTATAATGTATATTACTGCCTTAATTTTTGCTGGACCCCAGGAGGAGACAGCAGCTAATGGAGATCCATAATAAATACAAATACAAACGATCCACAAACACTACTGAGATTCTTATGGACATCAAAATGGCTTCTTTAACTACGAACAATGTATCCAGAATCTCTCTTTGTTGACATCAAAATGGCTTCTTTTACTATAAACAATGTATCCAGAATCTCTCTTTGTTGACATCAAAATGGCTTCTTTCCTGCTTGGAGAACTGACCTCCATGAAGGGGAACACCAGTCCCACGGTGAAGTTGGACAGCCAGTGGACCGACCCTGCCACCATGAAGGCTGCTGGTCTGGACGACTGGCGGAACATCTCTGTGGTCACCACGTAGGGAATAGTACCTTGGGACAGAGGTCAGAGGTTAGACATCCGGGTTGCCTCCCACAATGTTGTAGTGTTCCTGGCTTAACACGTCTGTACATTAGAGACTAGTGAGAGGTCTACGATAGAGACTAGTGAGAGGTCTACGTTAGAGACTAGTGACAGGTCTACGTTAGAGACTAGTGACAGGTCTACGTTAGAGACTAGTGGCAGGTCTACGATAGAGACTAGTGAGAGGTCTACGTTAGAGACCAGTGACAGGTCTACGATAGAGACTAGTAACAGGTCTACGTTAGAGACTAGTGACAGGTCTACGTTAGAGACTAGTAACAGGTCTACGATAGAGACTAGTGAGAGGTCTACATTAGAGACTAGTGAGAGGTCTACGTTAGAGACTAGTGACAGGTCTACGTTAGAGACTAGTGACAGGTCTACGTTAGAGACTAGTGAGAGGTCTACGTTAGAGACTAGTGACAGGTCTACGTTAGAGACTAGTGACAGGTCTACGTTAGAGACTAGTGACAGGTCTACGTTAGAGACTAGTGAGAGGTCTCGTTAGAGACTGGTGAGAGGTCTCGTTAGAGACTAGGTGACAGGTCTACGTTAGAGACTAGTGACAGGTCTACGTTAAAGACTAGTGAGAGGTCTCGTTAGAGACTAGTGACAGGTCTACGTTAGAGACTAGTAACAGGTCTACATTATAGACTAGTGAGAGGTCTCGTTAGAGACTGGTGACAGGTAGTGACAGGTCTCGTTAGAGACTAGTAACAGGTCTACATTATAGACTGGTGAGAGGTCTCACGTTAGAGACTAGTGACAGGTCTCGTTAGAGACTAGTGAGAGGTCTACGTTAGAGACTAGTGACAGGTCTACGTTAGAGACTAGTAACAGGTCTACATTATAGACTGTGAGAGGTCTATGTTAGAGACTAGTGACAGGTCTACTTTAGAGACTAGTGAGAGGTCTACGTTAGAGACTAGTGACAGGTCTACGTTAGAGACTAGTGAGAGGTCTACGTTAGAGACTAGTGACAGGTCTACGTTAGAGACTAGTGACAGGTCTACGTTAGAGACTAGTGAGAGGTCTACGTTAGAGACTAGTGACAGGTCTACGTTAGAGACTAGTGACAGGTCTACGTTAAAGACTAGTGAGAGGTCTACGTTAGAGACTAGTGACAGGTCTACGTTAGAGACTAGTAACAGGTCTACATTATAGACTAGTGAGAGGTCTACGTTAGAGACTAGTGACAGGTAGTGACAGGTCTACGTTAGAGACTAGTAACAGGTCTACATTATAGACTAGTGAGAGGTCTACGTTAGAGACTAGTGACAGGTCTACGTTAGAGACTAGTGAGAGGTCTACGTTAGAGACTAGTGACAGGTCTACGTTAGAGACTAGTAACAGGTCTACATTATAGACTAGTGAGAGGTCTATGTTAGAGACTAGTGACAGGTCTACTTTAGAGACTAGTGAGAGGTCTACGTTAGAGACTAGTGACAGGTCTACGTTAGAGACTAGTGAGAGGTCTACGTTAGAAACTAGTGACAGGTCTACGTTAGAGACTAGTGACAGGTCTACGTTAGAGACTAGTGACAGGTCTACATTAGAGACTAGTGAGAGGTCTACGTTAGAGACTAGTGAGAGGTCTACGTTAGAGGACTTATGGGAACAGACACGTGGTCTATGACTAATGTTACAGTATACATGGTATGTATTCTGCAGGCACCAGAACCCGACATTATGTAATTACATGTTTTTGACACGTTATTATACTGCATATCACATCTTTAAAAGGCGTTGGAATACTCAAACCATTACAGTGTCTGATCACAGATGAGGTTGACTTACTGGGTCCGACGGCGTGTCCAATAACATAGACGATGACACAGGCGATGCTGACATAGGACATCCACTCCGTACTCTCCTGTAAGTCAACACAACTGGGGCTGTTATCATAAACCAGCTGGGTTTACAGCTGTTCACTTCCTCCTTCTCGCTATATCTCTCTATAACTATCTATACCTCTCTATATTTCTCTCTAACTCTCTGCATCTCTCTCTAACGCTCTATATCTCTCTCTGACTCTATCTCTCACCAACTCTCTTGCTCTATATCTCTCTCTATATCTCTCCATATCTCTATATCTCTCTCTATATCTCTCCATATCTCTCTATATCTCTCTCGACATCTCTCTATATCTCTCTATATTTCTCTCTAACTCTCTCTATATCTCTCTATATCTCTCTATATTTCTCTGTATGTGTCTATTTTACTCCCTAACTCCCAACCCTGGTAGATCCCCTCCACCACGGATCCCATTCCCAGTAGATCCCCTCCACTACTGATCCCATTCCCAGTAAATCCCCTCCACCATTGATCCCAACCCTAGTAAATCCCCTCCACCATTGATCCCAACCCTAGTAAATCCCCTCCACCATTGATCCCAACCTAGTAAATCCCTCCACCATTGATCCCAACCCTAGTAAATCCCCTCCACCATTGATCCCAACCCTAGTAAATCCCCTCCACCATTGATCCCAACCCTAGTAAATCCCCTCCACCATTGATCCCAACCCTAGTAAATCCCCTCCACCATTGATCCCAACCCTAGTAAATCCCTCCACCATTGATCCCAACCTAGTAAATCCCTCCACCATTGATCCCAACCCTAGTAAATCCCTCCACCATTGATCCCAACCCTAGTAAATCCCTCCACCATTGATCCCAACCCTAGTAAATCCCTCCACCATTGATCCCAACCCTAGTAAATCCCCTCCACCACTGATCCCAACCCTAGTAAATCCCCTCCACCATTGATCCCATCCCCAGTAAATCCCCTCCACCATTGATCCCAACCCTAGTAAATCCCCTCCACCATTGATCCCAACCCTAGTAAATCCCCTCCACCATTGATCCCAACCCTAGTAAATCCCCTCCACCATTGATCCCAACCCTAGTAAATCCCCTCCACCATTGATCCCAACCCTAGTAAATCCCCTCCACCACTGATCCCAACCCTAGTAAATCCCCTCCACCATTGATCCCATCCCCAGTAAATCCCCTCCACCATTGATCCCAACCCTAGTAAATCCCCTCCACCATTGATCCCAACCCTAGTAAATCCCCTCCACCACTGATCCCATCCCCAGTAAATCCCCTCCACCAAGTCTCAGGCTCTCAGCTCAGTCTGGTCCTGTGCCAACTGGTGGATACCTGATTTATGGGACTATAATTCTGTAAACTAAGTATCACGTTACCAGTATTCACTGCAGGTGCAATAAAGCATTCACACTAAAGGCTTTAGGGGATATTGAGTTGGAGTTCTAGCTTGTAGTGTTTGGCTGTTGTTATAGGAGTTGGAGTGTTAGCTTGTAGTGTTCGGCTGGTGTTATGGGAGTTGGAGTTCTAGCTTGTAGTGTTTGGCTGTTGTAGTGTTTGGCTGTTGTAGTGTTTGGCTGGTGTTACGGGAGTTGGAGTTTTAGCTTGTAGTGTTTGGCTGGTGTTATGGGAGTTGGAGTTCTAGCTTGTAGTGTTTGGCTGGTGTTATGGGAGTTTGAGTTCTAGCTTGTAGTGTTTGGCTGGTGTTATGGGAGTTGGAGTTCTAGCCTGTAGCGTTCGGCTGGTGTTATGGGAGTTGTAGTTATAGCTTGTAGTGTTTGGCTGTTGTAGTGTTTGGCTGGTGTTATGGGAGTTGGAGTTTTAGCTTGTGGTGTTTGGCTGGTGTAGTGTTTGGCTGTTGTAGTGTTTGGCTGGTGTTATGGGAGTTGGAGTTTTAGCTTGTGGTGTTTGGCTGGTGTAGTGTTCGGCTGGTGTTATGGGAGTTGTAGTTTTAGCTTGTGGTGTTTGGCTGGTGTTGTTGGAGTTCTAGCTTGTAGTGTTCGGCTGGTGTTATGGGAGTTGTAGTTATAGCTTGTAGTGTTTGGCTGTTGTAGTGTTTGGCTGGTGTTATGGGAGTTGGAGTTCTAGCCTGTAGTGTTTTGCTGGTGTTATGGGAGTTGGAGTTCTAGCTTGTAGTGTTCGGCTGGTGTTATGGGAGTTGGAGTTCTAGCCTGTAGTGTTCGGCTGGTGTTAAGAGAGTTGGAGTTTTAGCTTGTGGTGTTTGGCTGGTGTAGTGTTCGGCTGGTGTTATGGGAGTTGTAGTTTTAGCTTGTAGTGTTCGGCTGGTGTTATGGGAGTTGTAGTTTTAGCTTGTAGTGTTTGGCTGGTGTTATGGGAGTTGTAGTTTTAGCTTGTAGTGTTTGGCTGTTGTAGTGTTTGGCTGGTGTAATGGGAGTTGTTCAAGCTTGTAGTGTTTGGCTGGTGTAGTGTTTGGCTGGTGTTATGGGAGTTGTAGTTTTAGCTTGTAGTGTTTGGCTGGCGTTATGGCAGTTGTAGTTTTAGCTTGTAGTGTTTGCCTGGTGTAGTGTTTGGCTGGTGTTATGGGAGTTGTAGTTTTAGCTTGTAGTGTTTGGCTGGTGTAGTGTTTGGCTGGTGTTATGGGAGTTGTAGTTTTAGCTTGTAATGTTTGGCTGGTGTTATGGGAGTTGTAGTTTTAGCTTGTAATGTTTGGCTGGTGTTATGGGAGTTGCAACTGTTGTAGTATATCTCTAACAACACCAGATTTTCTATATATGCCTAGTGCACTACTATCATAGTGTGCACTACTTTGGACCAGACCCAATGGCTTTGGTCCAAAGTAGGGCACTATGAAGGGAAAAGTGTGTGATTTGGGTGCAGTGTAGCTTACCTGGAAGGTGAGGGCCACAGTGAGGAGAGCACAGGACACACAGCAGATCCCAAACCCGATGAGGAGGAGCAGCCTCCTGCCTGCGGCCTCCACAATGAACACCTGTTGAACCACAGTCACAAACATGAAGGAAAGGTCGAAGGTGACTCCCGAAAACTGGAAGCATTTACTTGTGAGTCTATGGCTGCATCACACAGGTAGCCCAATTCTGATCTTTTCCCCTCTAATTACTCTTTTGGCCAATCAGATCAGCTCTTTTGCCAATATTTGGGCAAAAGATCAAAATTGGGCTGCCTGTGTAAACCCAGCCTATGTTTCTACAGTACTTCAAATGTGTGTTCAATTGAACAGAGCCCTTCAGTACAGTGTTGGAGACTGAAGAGAGGGTATTTCGTACCGCAGTGATGGTCATGAAGACGTTGACAGCCCCAGTTCCAACTGTGACGTACTGGATGTCATTCTCCTTGACTCCCGCTGAGCTGTAGATACTGTCAGCATAGTAGTATATCTGAGGAGAGGAGAGACAGGGATAATTTAATGCCACAATTAGGGTTCTGGTAACTTTACCAAAAATCCCAGGTTTTCCAAAAATCCTGGTTGGAGGATTTTGGATTCCTGGCTTATCCCCTCCCAATTCAGGGAATCTTCCATCCAGGATTTATGGAAAACCTGTGAATTTTGGGAAAGTTACCGGAATTTTGCAACCCTAGCCAAAATAATGGTTTCTCCCACTAGAGGGCCATATAATATTCAGTGTAGAATCAACATTAGTGGATCTGTAACAGAGTTGGTTCAGGGGACCAAGGTTGTGTGAGAAATAAACTTGTGCCAGACCTGAAGACTTGCGTTTGCTCCCTTGCGTTACCTTAGCTACCTTAGCTTTAGCTCAGTGGGATAACACTGTCTTGTGGTACTCAGGAAACCTAGTTTTGAATCCCGGTTGGTTACACACATAGAGCTGTATAGAGATTGCATCGTTGTAACTGTCCCATTAGGGCGTCTGTGAGGGCACAGGTAGCGCCATTGACTCCATCTCCATTTTGAAGTAGTTGGTATGAGTTGGTAAACAAACTGAAAGGGTGCTTACTGTCATCTGGAGTGTTGTTTGAACAGGTATTTCTTTTTACATTTTTTACCTTTATTTAACTAGGCAAGTCAGTTAAGAACAAATTCTTATTTTCAATGACGGCCTACAGGGGAACTGTGGGTTAACTGCCTTGTTTCGGTTACTAGTCCAACACTCTAACCCTTAGGCCATCAGCCCCCCCTAACCCCTAGGCCATCTGCCGCCCCTAACCACTAGGCCACCTGCCCCCTAACCCCTAGGCCACCTGCCCCCTAACCCCTAGGCCACCTGCCTGGAATTATGTAATCCTTAACCCATAGGCTGTCCCACACAATTGACTACTTCAAAATGGTGAAAGTCCTCAATGGCGCTGTCCATGCTAAAGTTCTCTGTACATCTCTATGGCTACACCTTACTTCATTGACCCCAGATAGTTGCTCATGTTCATAGACATTTGACTGTGTTAGCCCGTTGATCTAAAGCCATTAGCTCAGGTCTTCTGGTCTCATACGCATGCTCTACCGCGTTGATCCCAGACAGCTGTTGACCCATGTTCATGGCTACGATGGAAATGAGCTGCCAGCGCAGGGAGCGGAGAGACAGGAGGTTGAGGACGGACAGGCGGCCCTCGGCTCGTTCTGATTGGTCCTCCAGTCTCATCTCATCCAACTCTCCGTCAACATCCTCCCAGCCTCGTAGACGCTGCAGAGCTGAGGGCGAGGAACGCACAGCCTCCTCATCAATCAGTCAGTCAATCAACCAACCAAGCATTATTATCTATCTATTTACCCACCCCCCCAAGTGCCTTGCTCAAGGACACATTGGCAGATCTTTCACCTAGTCGACTCTGGGATTCCAAACAGCGACATTTTGGTAACTGGCCCAACGCTACCTGCCGCTTCTCTCTCTCTCTCTCTCTCTCTCTCTCTCTCTCTCTCTCTCTCTCTCTCTCTCTCTCTCTCTCTCTCTCTGAAAATTGCACAGGTCTTGAAATGAAATGTCAGGTGTGTTACCTCTCCGGGCGGTCTTGTCGTCTCCTCTCTGGATCAGCATGTACCTGGGGCTCTCTGGGAAGAACGGCAGCAGCAACAGCTCTACCAGGGCAGGGATACCTGTTAGACCCAGCATGAGAGGCCAGCCTGGGGAGAGGACAGAACACACACACCTTAATGAGCCACAAACTCTCCAGCTACAGGTCAACCTCTCTAACCTCTAGGCCGGCGGTTCCCAAACTTGGGGTTGGGTAGGCCTGTGTGACATTAAAAAAACATGACTTTTCAATTAGTCGCGGTCCCCAGAATTCCCTGTTATCAGTGTGGCGTTGTGTACCAGAACATTTTGTGGAACCTCTGCTCGAGGCTGCCCTACCTGTGTTGTTTCCCAGAATGCTCCTGATGCCTAACACCTGTGCACTGAGGATCCCGATGGTGATGAAGAGCTGAGGCACGACGCCGATCGCTCCTCTCAGGTTCTTAGGAGAGAGTTCACCCAGGTACATAGGCACCACGTTGGATGAAAGACCTAGAGGAGGGGTGACGACAGAGAACGCATCAGTTTATATACATATAGCTACGAATTCAAAGTATATGTTGTTCTTGAATAAAAGTTTTCTGTCCATTAAATTTGATCCAAATGAGTGTGATAGAGTTTTGCTGACCTGCGCAGATCCCCACTATAACCCTAGCCACGATGATGATCTCATATGACTTAGCGATCTCGCTCACTCCCATCATCACAGCAGGAACAATGGAGAAGATGTTATTGAAGAGGAGGGTACCTTTCCTGTCAGACAAATTTTCATTAGAGATAAACAAAACAAAAATTGTATTTCATGATGATCAAAGCTGGCTATAGTATGTATGTTTTCTGAATTTCAATAGATCATTTTCAAGCCTAGTCTAGTTGTATTTTAGTTTATAAACGGATACTTATTGGGTGTACAGACAGTTAATACATCTTTGACAACCAGTCATTACCTTCCTAGTTTGTTGACGAGCGGCGCCACCATCAGTGAGCCAAAGAACCCTCCCAAGGGATACATGGAGACAGACAGGGACCACAGGAGTGTTAGGAAGCTGTCCTCCATGGGTCGGCCATAGCGCTCCACATAGGTAGTGTTGTAGAACTGTTGTATGAACTGGACAAAGACAGATTTGATTGTATTTACCTTGTATTTATACAGGAAAATCCCATTAAGGTCAAAATACCTATTTTACAAAACAAAATATAGATTGCGTGTGAACACAACAATTCAATTCAATTTAGCCCAAATACACTAGGTAGAAATGTGAAGTTTCAGTGCAGTTTTTTTTCCTCCAGGGAAATAGATTGTATTGAAATGAATGTATTATTTCATTTAAAAAAAAAAAAATGTTTTACTTCAGATAAATTCAGTGTGGTATAAATTACCGGAGATGGAGAGTTGATCACAGCCACGTTGTATCCGTACTGGAAGGATGATCCAAAGGCAGATATGAGGGTAGCCAACGTCAGGACAACAGTCAGCTTCTGTCACGTAAAAGGAGAACATACTGTAGTGTCACGCCCTGATCTGGTTCACCACTTGTGCTTGTCTCCACCCCCTCCAGGTGTCGCCCATCTTCCCCGTTATCCCCTGGGTGTTTTCTGTCTGTCTGGGCCAGTTGGTTTTGTTCGTTCAAACCTACCAGCGGTTTCCCTTGCTCCTGTCTTTGCTACAGTATAGTCCCTGTTTTCTAGTTTCCCGGTTTTGACCTCTGCCTGACCTGACCCTGAGCCTGCATGCCGTCCTGGACCTTTGCCTCTACTCTGGATTACCGACCTCTGCCTGTCCTGACCCTGAGCCTGCATGCCGTCCTGTACCTTTGCCCCTACTCTGGATTACCGACCTCTGCCTGTCCTGACCCTGAGCCTGCATGCCGTCCTGTACCTTTGCCTCTACTCTGGATTACCGACCTCTGCCTGTCCTGACCCTGAGCCTGCATGCCGTCCTGTACCTTTGCCCCTACTCTGGATTACCGACCTCTGCCTGTCCTGACCCTGAGCCTGCATGCCGTCCTGTACCTTTGCCTCTACTCTGGATTACCGACCTCTGCCTGACCTGACCCTGAGCCCTCCTGCTGTTTCCGGTGCCTTACACCCTCTCTGGATCATTGACCCCTGCCTGCCTTGACCTGTCGTTTGCCTGCCCCTGTTTAAAGAATACACTTTAGTTTCTTCAACACTGTCTGCAGCTGGGTCATACCTTTAAAACGTGATACTGTAGGAATTATCACAATACTCTGTAAATAACCACACATTTCCTACCTTATTGCTAACACTTTTCATGCAGTGGTTATATTTCCTATTGAATAACATAGTATCCATGTGCTAAGCATAATATTTTATTTTTTATTTTTAAGTATTTAAAAAAAAAAATCCAACATCAAAGTACTGTCACTAACAACGTCATTTAGGGATGTTCGTCACAATGTAATGCCATTGGCTCACCCCTCTCCTCTCTTCCAAAGGTTTCCCCAAATGATTTTCTTCTTCCATGGCTCTGGACTTGATGTTTCTATTGTCACCTCTCTCAGCCACAGATAGCAGATCAATGCTGCTTGGACTGCTCCTCTGGATTCAGATGTACTTTGGACATTGGATCAGAGGATCAGATGGAAGATTAGAGTTTACTACCCCTTGTGCTATTACTTCAAACGCAGTATTTTGTTATGGTTGCCTTTATGGCATGTTTGGCAGTGTCTTCAGAAAGGGTTCACACCACTTGACTTTGTTTCACATTATGTTGTTGTTACAGCCCGAGTGTTAAATGGATTCATTTGAGATGTTGTGTTACTGGCCTACACACAATACCTATAATGTCAAAGTGGAATGAAGTTTACAAATTAATTACAAATGAAAAGCTGAAATGTCTTGAGTCAAGTATTAAACCCATTTTGTTATAGGCAAGCCTAAATAAGTTCAGGAGTAAAAATGTGCTTAACAAGTCACATAATAAGTTACAAGTACGGACTCCGGAACACAACCCAACCAAGCCATACTGCTTCTTGACACAATGCCCACTTAACCCGGAAGTCGCTAGTGCGCGATGGGACATGGACATCCCTCTCCTAACCCAGATGACGCTGACCCATGGGTCTCCCGGTCGCGGCCGGTTGCGACAGAGCCTGGACTCGAACCCAGAATCTCAATTGGGTTGAGGTCGAGTGATTGTGGAGGCCAGTTCATCTGATGCAGCACTCCATCACTCTCCTTCTTGGTCACATAGCCCTTACACAGCCTGGAGGTGTGTTGGGTCACTGTCCTGTTGAAAAACAAATTATAGTTCCACTAAGCGCAATCCAGATGGGATGGCGTATTCGCTGCATAATGCTGTAGAGATTTGTTACGAAGCCAGTCCTGTGTTGTCTTGGCTGAGTGCTTAGGGTTGTTGTCCTGTTGGAAGGTGAACCTTCAAACCAGTCTGAGGTCCTGAGTGCTCTGGAGCAGGTTTTCATCAAGGATCTCTCTGTACTTTTCTCCGTTCATCTTTCCCTCGATCCTGACGAGTCTCCCAGTCCCTGCTGCTGAAAACCATCCCCACAGCATGATGCTGCCACCACCATGTTTCACAGTAGGGATGGTGCCACGTTTCCTCTAGACGTGACGCTTGGCATTCAGGCAAAATAATTCAATCTTGGTTTCATCAGACCAGAGAATCTTGTTTCTCATGGTCTGAGAGTCCTTTAGGTGCCTTTTGGCAAACTCCAAATGGGCTGTCATGTGCCTTTTACTGAGGAGTGGCTTCCGTCTGGCCACTCTCCCATAAAGGCCTGATTGGTGGAGTGCTGTAGAGATGGTTGTCCTTCTGGAAGGTTCTCCCATCTCCACAGAGGAACTCTGGAGCTCTGTCAGAGTAACCATCGGGTTCTTGGTCACCTCCCTGACCAAGGCCCTTCTCCCCCGATTGCTCAGTTTGGCCAGATGGCCAGCTCTAGGAAGAGTCTTGGTGGTTCCAAACGTCTTCCAATTTAAGAATGATGGAGGCCACTGTGTTCTTGGGGACCTTCAATGCTGCACACATTTTTTGTACCCTTCCCCAGATCCTGTCTCGGAGCTCTGCTGTCATGTATACTCCCTCTCCGGGCCTCTAGGTCATCAGGCTGCTGATTATCCTGCACACCTGTCACCATCGTCAAGCGGACCGGCGCCTCATGACACTCACCTGGACTCCATCACCTCCTTGATGATCTTCCCTATATCTGTCACTCCCTCTTGGTTCGTTCCTCAGGTGTTATTCACTCGTGTTTTCATGTCGGTGCGTTGTTTGTGTTTCGTGTTTATCATTTTGTTTATTTATTAAAACACTCACTCCCTGTACTTGCTTCCCGACTCTCAGCGCACTCGTTATGTCTGCGGACAATTCCTTCGACCTCATGGCTTGGTTTTTGCTCTGACATGCGCTGTCAACTGTGGGACCTTATACAGACAGGTGTGTGCCTTTCCAAATCATGTCCAATCAATTGAATTTACCTGTCACGTCTTGGCCATAGATAGCCCTCTGGGTTATCTATGGTGTTTTGGTCAGGACGTGACCAGGTTTCTTTTGTTGTTCTATGTGGTGTGTTTCTATGTTGAGTTTTATGTTGGTTCCCAATTAGAGGCAGCTGTTAGTCGTTGCCTCTAATTGGGAATCCTATTTTAGTTCTTTCCCTTCCCCACCTGCCTGGTGGGTTATTGTTTCTGTTAGTGCATGTGTTTGTGCTATTCAGACATTACGGTTTGATTATCTTTATAGTCTCACTGAATTAAAATTATGTGGAACTACACCCGCGCTGCGCTTTGGTCCAATCCTTCCTCAGATCGTGACAGAATAACCCACCATTCCAGGACCAAGCAGCGTGCCAGGGAGATTATGGGAGGTAGCGAGACCCTTCCTTGGCGGGAGTCGCCGAGGAGAGAGAGGGAAACCGGGGTCCAGGGCCACAGCAACCCCAATACTTTTTTTTGGGGTGGGGCACATGGGGCTGTCGGGCGAACGGAGAGGAGAGCCTGAATGGAGGAACCTGAAGGAGATCAAGGAAGGTTACAGGAGAGAGGTATGGGCCAGGAAGGAGATGCAGTGCAGGCGCCTAGAAGAGCGTCTGCCCAGCCCGTTACGTCCAGTGCCTGCTCCCCGCACTCGCCCTGAGGTGCGTGTCGTCAGTCTGGTAGGACCTACCCCATCTCCACGCACCAGACCTGCAGTGCGCCTCTCCAGCCCGGTGAGTCCAGTACCAGCTCCCCGTACCAGGCGTCCTGTGCGCATCCCCAGCCCAGTACGTCCTGTTCCTGCTCCACGCACCAGGCCTCTAGGGTGTCGTCCCAGCCCAGTACGTCCTGTTCCTGCTCCACACACCAGGCCTCTAGGGTGTCGTTCCAGCCCAGTGCGTCCTGTTCCTGCTCGGGCCGGTACGGCCCGCACCGAGCCGCCACCGACAAAGGCCCCCTTTGACTGTAACGAATAAGGCTGTAACGTAACAAAATGTGGAAAAAGTGAAGGGGTCTGAATACTTTCCCGAATGCACTGTAAATACACGTTAAAATAAAAAAATACAGTCATGGGAAGCACAAATAAAACAAATCAACCAGAAAACCAGTTACATTCCTCCAAAAATAAGTCCCAAATAAATACTTTAAATTGCCCGAACGGCACCAGAACATCAAGATAAAATGTATTTTTTTTTTATTTCATGTATTTCGTTTTGCCCATATTCTGCACAAGTTTTAAATCAGCAATCGATTCCTGCATACTGTAGCTATAAAATCGGACTGTAGTTTTGACACAGCCAGATCAACAGTCGGGGAAACAGCATACATAATAGTATCATCCGCATATAGATGAAGTTCACAATTTTTTTTTACAGATTAAAATCGCCCCCCTGTGGTATACCTTCATGTACTTCAAGAAATTCAGACTTAACCCCATCCATCACGATGGCCTGAGTTCTGTCGCTAAGATAATCATGAAACCATGAACAGCCGTCAGAGCTCAGACCTATCAAGGACTTGTTCAATAAAATAACATGATCAACAGTATCAAAAGCTTTTGACAGGTCCACAAACAAAGCAGCACATTTCATTTTAGAGTCTAAAGTATTGACAAAATAATTAACAACTAAACTGGGTGCTGTAATAATTCAATGCCCAGGACTAAACCCTGACTGTAGTGGTTGTTGTAATAGTACTGTGTCCTAAACCGTGTGTCCTAAACCCTGTGTCCTAAACCCTGACTGTAGTGGTTGTTGTAATAGTACTGTGTCCTAATCCCTGTGTCCTAATCCCTGTGTCCTAAACCCTGTGTCCTACACCCTGTGTCCTAAACCCTGACTGTAGTGGTTGTTGTAATAGTGCTGTGTCTTAAACCCTGCATCCTAAACCCTGTGTCCTAAACCCTGACTGTAGTGGATTTACCAAGGATTCTAGAATATTAGCTAGACAAGGAAGCCTTGAAATGGGTTGATAAGTATTGAGATCACGACATAAGACACATGTTCGCCATCATGCTATCTATCTAAAACACTATAGACATGAGAGGCATGGACTTTATGGCTCATCCACACTCTGACAGGGTAGCTATAGATTACATAACAGCCTTTTTGTTTATAAACTGTAGAAACAGGAAGTGGAGAGACACTGGTTTAATGATGAGGTAAGGCTATTACATGGCGCTGTAACTATTTAGGAAGACCATGGACGGGTCCTAGCCAGGCTTACCTGACCGTAGTCACCCGAAACCAGCGGACAATAAAATATAATAAATTCTTCATTGTCGACTTCGGAGAGAAACTGACATTGTATTCTGTCTGACATTGTATTCTGTCTGACATTGTATTGTCAATAGCTGGCCCGGCAGGACCAATGGAGACCTAAAGACTTAGTATATGTCCTGCCATGGCCCTTCCTCTTTAACCCCACAGTGGTGCCACTTGACTTGAGATCCTGCTGCTACTATGTTCAACAGCACACTTCCCCTTCACTTTCACTTAACGACTTGCTGTCTTCACTAGCAGGGAGCTGACAGCAGATGGCACCGTTGTGGCTCTATTGGTCTCAAAGTCACCTGCAGCACACAGTCAGTCATCAAATCGAAATCAAATTGTATTGGTCACGTACGCGTGATTAGCAGATGTTACTGCGGGTGTTTAGCGAAGTGCTTGTGTTTCTAACTCCAACAGTGCAGTATTATCTAACAAGTAATATCTAACAAATTACACAACATATACCCAATACACACAAATCTAAGTAGGAATTAATTAAGACTATATGGATATGGACGAGCGATGTCAGAGCGGAACGGACTAAGATACCGTAGAATAGTGTAGAAAACAGTATATACATATGAGATGAGTAATGCCAGATATGTAAACATTATTAAAGTGACTAAGATACCGTAGAATAGTGTAGAAAACAGTATATACATATGAGATGAGTAATGCCAGATATGTAAACATTATTAAAGTGACTAAGATACCGTAGAATAGTATAGAATACAGTATATACATATGAGTTGAGTAATGCCAGATATGTAAACATTATTAAAGTGACTAAGATACCGTAGAATAGTATAGAATACAGTATATACATATGAGATGAGTAATGCCAGATATGTAAACATTATTAAAGTGACTAGTGTTACATTCCTTAAAGTGGACAGTGATTTCTAGTCTATGCCTCAAGGCAGCAGCCTCTATTGTGCTAGTGATGGCTGTTTAACAGTCGGATGCCCTTGCGATAGAAGCTGTTTTTCAGTCTCTCGGTCACAGCTTTGATGCACCTGTACTGACCTTGCCTTCTGGACGATAGCGGGGTGAACAGGCAATGGCTCGGGTGGTTGATGTCCTTGATGATATTTTTTGCCTTCCTGTGACATCGGTGTTGTAGGTGTCCTGGAGGGCAGGTAGTTTGACCCCGGTAATGCGTTGGGCAGACCAACCTCTGGAGAGCCTTGCAGTTGCGGGTGGTGCAGTTGACGTACCAGGCGGTGATACAGCCCGACAGGATGTTTTCAATTGTGCATCTGTAAAAGTTTGTGATGGTTTTAGGTGACAAGCCAAATTTCTTTAGCCTCCTGAGGTTGAAGAGGCGCTGTTGCGCCTTCTTCACCTCACTGGGTGGTCCATTTAAATTTGTCAGTGTACGACAAGGAACTTGAAGCTTTCCACCTGCCCCACTGCACACCCTCTGCTGTTTCCTAAAGTCCACGGTCATCTCCTTTGTTTTGTTGACATTTAGTGAGAGGTTGTTTTCCAGGAACCACACTCCCAGAGCCCTCACCTCCTCCCTGTAGGCTGTCTCGTCATCATTGGTAATCAAGCCTCCTCATGGAGGATGGATGCTCATCATACTCTAGAATGGACCTTTGGCTCAGGTCTGCCTAGCTGCATGACAGTAGTAGGCTGCATCATAGCACTAGTTCTATCTCAATTCATCTTTCTCCATTCCTTGCACCCTCTCTCCTCGCCCCGTTGGAGAAGAAGGTCCTGATGGTCGGGACCTTGGACCTTGTCCTCCAATACAGTTGAGAAGGAGGCGAAGAGATAGGATGCAAGGAATGCTTTAGCATGGCCCCAATCTCTCTAACATGGCCCCTCTAACACAATCTCTTCAACATTAACATGGCCTCTCTAACATGGCCCCAATCTCTTTAACATGGCCCCTCCTCTCTAACATGACCCCTCCTCTCGAACATGTCCCCTCCTTTCTAACATGGCCCCTCCTCTCTAACCTTTTTATTTTATTTAACTAGGCAAGTCAGTTAAGAACAAATTCTTATTTACAATGACGGCCTACACCGGCCAAACCCAGACGACGCTGGGCCAATTGTGCGCCGCCATATGGGACTCCCAATCACGACCGGTTGGATTCGAACCAGGGTGTCTGTAGTGATGCCTCTAGCACTGAGATGCAGTGCCTTAGACCGCTGCACGGTGCCCTTCCTCTAACATGGCCCTTCCTCTTTAACAAGGCCCCTCCTCTCTAAAATGGCCCCAATCTCTCTAACATGGCCCCTCATCTCTACCATGGCCCCTCATCTCTACCATGGCCCCTCATCTCTACCATGGCCCCTCATCTCTAACATGGCCCCTCATCTCTAACATGGCCCCTCATCTCTAACATGGCCTTTCCTCTCATACATGGCCCTTCCTCTAACATGGCCCTTCCTCTAACATGGTGCTTCTTCTAACATGGCCCTTATTTTAACATGGCCCTTATTCTAACATGGCCCCTCATCTCTAACAATGCCCTTCCTCACAAACATGGCCCTTTCTCTCTAACATGGCCCTTTCTCTCTAACATGGCCCTTTCTCTCTAACATGGCCCTTCCTCTAACATGGCCCTTCCTCTAACATGGCCCTTCCTTTAACATGGCCGCTCCTCTCTAACATGGCCCCTCCTCTAACAAGGCCCTTCCTCTAACATGGCCCTTCTTCTAACATGGCCCTTCTTCTAACATGGCCCTTCCATTAACATGGCCGCTCCTCTCTAGCATGGCCTATCATCTATCATGGCTCTTCCTCTAACATGGCCCTCGTCTCTAACATGGCCCTTCATCTCTAACATGGCCCCTCCTCTCTAACGTGTCCCTCCTCTCTAACATGGCCCCTCCTCTCTAACATGGCCCTTCCTCTCTAACATGGCCCTTCCTCTCTAACATGGCCCTTCCTCTAACTTGGCCCCTCCTCTAAAATGGCCCTTCCTCTAACATGGCCCCTCCTCTAAAATGGCCCCTCCTCTAACATGGCCCTTTCTCTAACATGGCCCCTCCTCTAACATGGCCCTTCCTTTAACATGGCCCCTCCTCTCTAACATGGCCCTCCTCTCTAACATGGCCCTTCCTCTAACATGGCCCTTCCTCTAACATGGCCCTTCCTCTAACATGGCCCTCCTCTCTAACATGGCCCTCCTCTCTAACATGGCCATTCCTCTCTAACATGGCCATTCCTCTCTAACATGGCCATTCCTCTCTAGCATGGCCCTCCCTCTCTCTAGCATGGCCCTTCCTCTCTAACATGGCCCTTCCTCTCTAACATGGCCCTTCCTCTCTAACATGGCCCTTCCTCTCTAACATGGCCCTTCCTCTCTAACATGGCCCTTCCTCTCTAACATGGCCCTTCCTCTAACATGGCTCCTCCTCACTAACATGGCCCCTCCTCTCTAACATGGCCCTCCTCTCTAACATGGAACTTCCTCTCTAACATGGCCCTTCCTCTAACATGGCCCCTGTCATCAGTCAAGATGAAACACTGCCAGTGAAACGCCCACTATTTCACTCCATGCACCAGACAGCAATTGTGTCCAAGTGGGTTTGATTTAGTGTGATTCATTTAGCACAAGATTATTCATTCTCCAGGATGTTCCTTTTCAGAAATGGAGGGCCAATCTCTAAATATGTTACTATGGGCCTCTTGCTGGATGATAATTGAATTGGTACGTCATGTATGGACAAGACCAGATAATACTTTGCATGGGAATTTTTTTCTTAAAGTGAAAGTATAATAAAAAATAAAAAATGGGGTATTCCGGAACATTTTCAATCAGTGTGACCAGTTTATGGGACTGGAGTACACTCCTTTGGAATGAATGGCTTCACACTGTAGAGCCTGGGGTGTAATAAGGAACGTGGTACTAGATTCAATAACCTGTTACACAATACATAAATAAAACAAAAATCCAATTTACATCAGGGGAAGGATAAATGAGAATAGCAGGCCTGAACTTCAACCCAGTGAAACAAAATGTGCATCCCCATCCACAGTTTGAGACATAAAGACACTGAAACATGAGATGCAAGCTGGGGATGTGACGACAACAACAACAACAACAACAACAACAAAGCTGATTTGTCTTATTGAACATCTGTGTTGTCGCAGAGGAAATCACCAGTTGATATTCTGCACGTACTCAACTATGAGTCAGTTTCCTGCATCGTTACGTCACCCTCTCCGTGCCCACTCATGTTGGATCAATTCAACAATTTGTAGCCTTATACATTTCTGCTGCATAGGTTGTTGTCTTTTTAGGCATGATTACCCTTACGTTGGGGGGTTACGGTAATGTATAAAAGATACCCCCTAGGCGTAGTCGTGATTCGGCTGGAGAACGTGCAGTGTGTCTCGCACTCTCATGCCGCGTGAGTCCATCCGAGCCAATCAGATAGCGAGGTGGAAATCGCCGCAAAACTCTCTTCCTGGATTCTGTCCACTTATCAGCACCGTCGCAGACGCCTTCTCTGTCCACTGAACGAGAGAGAACACTACCCTTGCACACGGTTAGGCCTGATAAAGGTAAGAGGAATACGTCTTTTTTTTTTTGCGGAATTAGTTTACTTAGTAATGACTATAATTGCTTCATGTCTCAAATTGCATTAAAATATCCGCTACTTTTAGACTATGTGTCTGATGACACATATCCTCTTCATCATCATCGAGTTCTCTCAGTGGTCTAAATCTTTTGGTCTTTTGTATTTTCATTTTAGAGCTTTCAGTTTTTTATATTTTTTATGCTATTCATGACATGATGTTGCCTGGCCATGTCTTGAAGCTTGGTAGCTATAGTCTATTTTAAACCCTCCCTCCCGTCAGCTGGCGAGATGTTACTCATTTAGATACAGCAGTGAGTGAGTCTGGGGGGAAGGGCGTCAAGTGGCAATCACATAGCTAGATAACTGTGTTTTCTCACTACTGAAATACTCTACCACACCTTTCTGTACCATTGTTGATAGATGAAGACAGTTCACTGCTGTTTGCTTGCCATTCCCTGGAATGCAGTGTGGCCAAGTTAGTACTAGATGTGGGAGGGTGTAGCTACAGAATGTTGCAATCTGTTGCTGATACAATGTAGCCAAACTGTGGTTACTTTGTGGTTCTCTTTCAGAGCTGTTGAGAAATCAATGCTACTATGTTTCCATTGCACATCGACAACGGAATAGACGTTAGGGCACGTTTACTAAAGATAAATATTTAAATAAATAGTTGAATTTCCAATCTTTATTGATTTTATTTAACCTTTATTTAACTAGGCAAGTCAAACAAATTATTTTTTACAATGACGACCTTAACCCGGCCAAAACCGGACGACGCTGGGCCAATTGCACGCCGCCCCTATGGGACTCCCAATCACAGCCGGTTGTGATACAGCCTGGAATCAAACCAGGGTCTGTAGTGACGCATCAAGCACTGAGATGTGGTGCCTTAGACCGCTGCACCACTCGGGAGCCCCTCGGGAGCCCCATCTGTTAGAGTTAATCATTTAACTTCCTTGTCATACCCACTCAGAGATAATGAAAAACAGGTGAAGGCAAGAAGATGAATTTAATCCTGGAATGTCAAGTCTTTTATTATTTATTTCATTGTGAGGAAGCCATTTAGGAGCCTATCAGACAAGGCAGACGGAAAAACCATAATGTGTTATAGCTACATGTTATAACTCATGTATTATAGCTACATGTTATAACTCAAGTGTTATAGCTGGATACTACCACAGGATTATGTTTTGTTTCCTTAAATGTCAGGTGACTTTAAATGCTGTGTGGTTCGACTGTAGGCTAAACATTACTGTGAGTGCTATAGAGAGCAGAGTCCTGTCTCTGCATGTATGCTTCTGTTAATGCGAGCTGACAGTTGCCCCCCTGCCCTCCCTTTCTGTGCTTTGTAGCCAGTGGCAAGTTTCCACACTATGGACATTTAAGGCCAGAGGATTTTCCATTGGTCCGGCCGGGGTTGGTTGGTGGAGTGTCTGTCTGTCGGGCTTTAGTGGCTGGGGCTGGAACATGTGGTTCATTCATGCATTTGGGGTAGATGAACTGGAAGTCAAGGCAAATCAGATAAAAACAGATCTATACGCTGTTCTGTATTGGGGGACATAGTTCAGTCACTCTAGTGCAGGGTTCATGCCCTAGTCGGAGGTCCTGAGCGCTCTGGAGCAGGTTTTCATCAAGGATCTCTCTGTACCTTGCTTCCGTTCATCTTTCCCTTGATTATGACTAGTCTCCCAGTCCCTGCCATGGAAAAACATCCCCACAGCATGATGCTGCCACCACCGTGCTTCACAATAGGGATGGTGCCAGGTTTCCTCAAGACGTGACGCTTTGCATCGTGATGCTTGCACTAATAATGGCGCTGACTAGGGAAAACGTTCCCTCTGTTCTTAGTGCCAGTCTACACGTTCAAACTAAAACAATGTAACTAATAGTGGCATCTTCACGCTTTCGTTAATAAAATAATGATAAAAATACTCTTTCAAAATGCAGATGTTTATTTAGTTATGGATCCATAACGAATTACTATGGGAATAAATATCACTGAATTACAGAAATATCCTCCAGTCCTCTATATGTAATTATTGGTGGAGAGTGACGTCATATTTTTCAATATACTGTAGGCCTTCCGTAGGCGACATGAGTCTCACTAGTGTTGAGTAATGTGCTGTTAAAAGTGGTGTAGGTCTTATTTATTTAAAGAGCTTATTGAAGTTGGAAGCAAAAGGATTTCAAGAAATAGCCTACAACTATTTCAGCACCGTTTCGCGCTAGTCTGAGGCCAGCATGGGGACTGGTCTTGATAAATCAATGAGATTTTTATTTTGACTGAATCTACATTTGGGTAGGCAAGTCAGTTAAGAACAAATTCTTATTTAGAAGGACAGCCTACTCCTTCCTCCCCGTTGGGGAATTGAATCCCGGTCTCCTGAGTGCCCGCACAACACAGTGATTCTTTAGTTAAATAGCCAGGTACTGTAGCCTACTCCCGACCGTCACGTTGTACAGTGCCATATTTTCGGTTCCAACCTAACGGAAACCCAGAGTTTTTTTTTGTTTTTCTTGGAATAGAAACACCATAATATTAATCAAATAATTAAGAAACATATACTATGTTCTTACAAAAAAAGTTTTTAATTCTCTAGTACAGCCACTATTGAAGGCTATCAAATGCTTCTCAAAGATGCCCTCTGGTGGTCAAACTAGCACTAACTAGCATTAAAGTATCAGTGGTTGGCACTTAAATAATGTATTTAACAAGGCCACACCCATGCTTAGGCCACCCAGACGGCAACTATCATGTTTTAAGGTATGACCCAGATGCAGACAGTGTTGAAGAAACAAAGATATGTTAGCCATTTTAGAGACTCACTTAGATAATTAATTTGATGATACAGCAGTAGCAATACAAGGATATAACATCTATAGAAGAGACAGGAATGCTTATGGGAGAGATGTTGCTGTATATATTCAGAGCCATATCCTTCTAATGCTTAGAGAAGATCTTATGTCAAGTGTTATTGAAGTGTTGTGGTTGCAGGTTCACCTGCCTCATCTAAAGCCTATTCTTTTGGGGTGTTGCATTAGGCCACCAAGTGCCAACAGTCAGTATCTAAATAATATGTGTGAAATACATGATAGTGTATGTGATGTAAACAGAGAGGTCTACTTTCTTGGGGACCTGAATATTGACTGGTTTTCATCAAACTGTCCGCCCAAGAGGAAGCTTCTCACTGTAACCAGTCCCTGTAATCTGGTTCACGTTATTAGTTAACCTACTAGGGTGTTTACAAACACTACAGGAACAAGATCATCCACATGTATTGATCACATGTTTACTAATACTGTAGAACTTTGTTCTAAAGCTGTATCCGTACCCATTGGACGCAGTGATCACAATATAGTGGCTTTATCCAGGAAAGCCAAGGTTCCAAAAGCCGAGCCTAAAATTGTGAATAAGAGATCATACAAAATATTTTTGACATAAAACAAATTTGTTAGTCTGATGTGATGAATAAGGAGCATCCAAACGCTGCACTTGATGCATTTATGAAATTGCTTCTTCCAATTATTGATAAATATTCACCTGTTAAGAAACTGACTGTTAGAACTGTTAAGGCTCCATGGATTGATGAGGAATTGAAAACCTGTATGGTTGAAAGAGATGGGGCAAAAGGAGTGGCTAATAAGTCTGGCTTCACATCTGACTGGCTGACTTACTGCAAACTGAGAAATGATGTGACTAAACTCAACAACAAGAAGAATAAACTTTATTATGAAGCCAAGATCAATGACATAAAGAATGATGGGAAAAAAACGTATGGGCAGAAAGACTAATTCAACTCCATCATCCAATCAGATGGCTTATTCATCACAAAACCATTTGATGTTGCCAATTATTTTAATGATTACTTAATTGGCAAAGTGGGCAAACTTAGGCAGTAAATGTCAACAACAAACAGTGAGCCATCGTATTCATGCATAGAAAAACAAATAATGAAACAAAAGCACTGTAAGTTTGAATTTTGGAAAAATTTGAAAAAATATTGTTATCAATTAATAATGACAAACATTGACAACTTAGATGGAAAGCTACTGAGGATGGTAGCTGACTCTATAGCCACTCTTATCTGTCATATATTTAATCTGAGCCGAGTGGAATATGTTTGTCCTCAGGCCTGTAGGAAAGCCAAAGTAAATCCGTTACCCAAGAGTGGTAAAATGACCTTTATTGGTTCTAGCAGCCAACCTATCAGCTTGCTGCCAGCTCTTAGCAAACTGTTGGAAAAAAATGTGTTTGATCAAATACAGTGCTATTTATCTGTAAACAAATTAACAACAGACTTTCAGCATGCTTATGGAGAAGGGCACTCAAAATGTACTGCACTGACACAAATTACTGATGATTGGTTGAAAGAAATTGATAATAAGAAGATTGTGGGAGCTGTATTGTTAGATTTCAGTGCAGCCTTTGATATTATTGACCATAACCTGTTGTTGAAAAAACGTATGTGTTATGGCTTTTCAACCGCTATCATATCGTGGATTTAGAGCTATCTATCTAATAGAACTCAAAGGGTTTACTTTAATGGAAGCTTCTCTAATGTCAAACATGTCATGTGTGGTGTACCGCAGGGCAGCTCTCTAGAACCTCTACTCTTTTCTATTTTTACCAATGACCTGCCACTGGCATTAAACAAAGCATGTGTGTCCATGTATGCTGACGATTCAACCATATACGCATCAGCAACCACAGCTAATGAAGTCACTGAAACCCTTAACAAAGAGTTGCAGTTTTGGAATGGGTGGCCAATAATAAACTGGTCCTGATCATCTCTAAAACTAAGAGCATTGTATTTGGTGCAAATCATTTCTTAAGTGCTAGACCTCAGCTGAATCTGGTAATGAACAGTGTGGCTGTTGAACAAGTTGAGGAGACTAAATTACTTGGCGTTACCTTAGATTGTAAACTGTCATGGTCAAAACATATAGATTCGATGGTTGTAAAGATGGGGAGAGGTCTAGCTGTAACAAAGAGATGCTCTGCTTTTTTGACACCACACTCCACAAAGCAAGTCCTGCAGGCTTTAGTTTTATCTTATCTTGATTGTTGTCCAGTCATATGGTCAGGTAATGCAAATAAGGACCTAGTTAATCTGCAGCTGACCCAGAACAGGGCGCCACATTTTGCTCTTCATTGTATTCAGAGGGCTGATATAAATACTATGCATGCCAGCCCCTCTTGGCTAAGAGTTGAGGAGAGACCGACTGCATAATTTCTAGTTTTTATAAGAAACATTGTGTTATACAAAGCATGGACACACACACACACACACACACTTACCCCACCAGACATGCCACCAGGGGTCTTTTCACAGTCCCCTGGTCCAGAACAATTTCAAGGAAACGTACAGTATACAGAGCCATGATTGCACGGCACTTCCTTCCATTTCATATAGTGCAAGTGAACAGCAAAACTGGTTTTAAAAAACAAACAAATAAAGCAACACCTCACGGCACAACGCCTCTCCCCCCCATGTGACCTACTTGTTGTGTGTATGTGCTGACATGTATGTGGAACTGATAGATGCACACACAGTGATTATCAGTCCCCCTCCCACCCATCAATCCCCTGAGTCTCCCCTTACATTCTCCCCGCTCTCCCCACAACGACCAGAGAACCACACCCCTTCGCTGTGGGACTGACAGGAAAGAAAGTAGCAAAAGTCTAGATAAATATATAAGTGTAATATATGTGGGGCTTTAGCTGAGATTGTTCTTTGCAGAGTCAAGTACATTTATCCAGGCCTCAATTGTTTGTTGAATAGCACCATTCATTTTCACTGTTTATCATTCTGATGTTATAACTTCTAATAGTAACTGTATCCACTGGTTAAATGGGAGAGAGTGAGGTGGTTGCCATCTTAGAGCCAACACCCTCTTTCTCTCCTCTCTCCCACCCTCTTTCTCTCCTCTCTCTCACCCTCTTTCTCTCCTCTCTCTCCACCCTCTTTCTCTCCTCTCTCTCCACCCTCTTTCTCTCCACCCTCTTTCTCTCCTCTCTCTCCACCCTCTTTCTCTCCTCTCTCTCCACCCTCTTTCTCTCCTCTCTCTCCACCCTCTTTCTCTCCACCCTCTTTCTCTCCTCTCTCTCCACCCTCTTTCTCTCCTCTCTCTCCACCCTCTTTCTCTCCTCTTAACCCTCTTCCTCTCCTCTCTTCTGTCCTGTGTAGTTCCAGAACCATGTCCATCCTGAAGATTCATGCTCGTGAGATTTTTGACTCCCGTGGAAACCCCACCGTGGAGGTCGACCTGTACACCAAGAAAGGTAAGAGATTATACTGGAGCAGGGCTATCTGTATACTTTGTTCTCTCAAGGGTTTGTGTTCGACTTTGAGTGCATGCCTTGCAGACGCTGCCTTTGCCCGAATCCCATTTGGGACTTATACAGTACATTATTTAGTCATGTGGCTTGAGTGTTGTCAATACAACAGTTCTCTCGAATGGGGCAGTTTGAACAGGTTGAGCAACATGCACATTATATAGGATATATTTAGCAACACAGTACTGTCTGTACTGTGTCAGATTTGCTAATAATTTTGTTTCATGAATTGATCACTTTAGAGTGATGAATACATTTTAAAGTGGGGGAACAGTCCGTTAGCTTACGGTGAATAAATCCTAGCAGAGCTAAGTGCCCCATGAGCTAATGAATCAAACATGTATTGTCCCTAGCAGGCAGCACTGGTCTGGCTCTGATAAAGTGCTCTGATAAAGTGCTCTGATAAAGTGCTCTGATTTAGTGCTCTGATTTAGTGCTCTGATTTAGTGCTCTGATTTAGTACTCTGATTTGGCGCTCTGATTTAGCGCTCTGATGAAGTGCTCTGATGAAGTGCTCTGATGAAGTGCTCTGATGAAGTGCTCTGATGAAGTGCTTTGATAAAGTGCTCTGATTTAGAGCTCTGATGAAGTGCTCTGATGAAGTGCTCTGATAAAGTGCTCTGATTTAGAGCTCTGATGAAGTGCTCTGATGAAGTGCTCTGATAAAGTGCTCTGATGAAGTGCTCTGATAAAGTGCCAACTCACTGTGATACTGCTCATTGTGTCGTGGAGGGGAGGGCGGAAGTGGAGGAAGAGGATGTCATTGTTTCCTTGGCTCACTCCTTCAATGTTCATGTTGTTTATACAGTATATTCAGAAAGGATTCAGATCCCTTGATGTTTCCCACATTTTGTTACGTTACAGCCTTATTCTAAAATGGTTTCAATTGTTTTTTCCCCCTCAACAATCTACACACAATACCACATAATGACTAAGCAAAAACTGTTTTTTTGAAATGTTTGCAAAAAGCGATTACAGTCTCGAGTCTTCTTGGGTATGACGCTACAAGCCTGGCACACCTGTATTTGGGGAGTTTCTCCCATTCTTCTCTGCAGATCCTCTCAAGCTCTGTCAGGTTGGATGGAGAGCGTCACTGCACAGCTATTTTCAGGTCTCTCCAGAGATGTTCGATCAGGTTCAAGTCCGGGCTCTGGCTGGGCCACTCAAGGACATTCAGAGACTTGTCCCGAAGCCACTCCTGTGTTGTCCTGTTGGAAGGTGAACCTTCGACCCAGTATGAGGTCCTGAGCGCTCTGGAGCAGGTTTTCATCAAGGATCTCTCTGTACCTTGCTCAGTTCATCTTTCCTGACTATTCTTCCAGTCCCGCCACTGAAAAACATCCCCACAGCATGATGCTGCCACCATCATGTTTGACCGTAGGGATGGTGCCAGGTTTCCTCCAGACGTGACACTTGTCATTCAGGCCAAAGAGTTCAATCTTGGTTTCATCAGACCAGAGAATCTTGTTTCTCATGGTCTGAGAGTCCTTTAGGTGCCTTTTGGCAAACTCCAAGCGGGCTGTCATGTGCCTTATACTAAGGAGTGTCTTCCATCTGGCCACTTTACCATAAAGGCCTGATTTGTGGAGTGCTGCAGAGATGGTTGTCCATCTGGAAGTTTCTCCCATCTCTACAGAGGAACTCTGGAGCTCTGTCAGAGGGACCTCCCTGACCAAGGCCCTTCTCCTACCGATTGCTGCCAAAGGTGCTTCAACAAAGTACTGAGTAAAGGGTCTGAATACTTATGTAAATATGATTATTACAGCTTTGTCATTATGGGGTATTGTGTGTAGATTGATGAGGACAATTTTTGTATTTATTTAATCCATTTTAGAATAAGGTTGTAACGTAATAAAGTTGTAAAACTTTCTAAATGTACTGTATCTCCATGAATTTTAGAAGTATTCAAATAATCCTTAAATCTTGGAATTAGAAAAAGTAACGTTCATTCCGGAACATTCCACATTATAAGTGATGGAAAGGTCAACGCCTGCTTTGGTTAACAATAGCTTGTTGTTGACAAGACATGTGCTGCCTTATTGGAATAAAGTCGACTGCAATGCAGAGGTTCCCATCACAAATATCATTGCATTGTGGAAACAAGTATGTTCATAATAGCACTGCTATGTTAATCAATAGTTTTAATCCATAGTGGTCAATCAATAGGTATTTTAAGTATTCCAGCACTTGGCCTGTCTGTTCCTCTGTGTTCCCACATGTTAATTCAAATAAATTCATTTCAAAATACAACAATTAACAAGACATGACATGACACCAATAGTTTTAGCTCCAGGCTAGTCCCTCTCCAACTAGCAGAGTGAGTTAGCTCCAGGCTAGTCCCTCTCCAACTAGCAGAGTGAGTTAGCTCCATGGTAAAGGTAGCCTATATCCTATAGCCTCTCCATCTAGCAGAGTGAGTTAGCTCCATGGTAAAGGTAGCCTATATCCTATAGCCTCTCCAACTAGCAGAGTGAGTTAGCTCCATGGTAAGGTAGCCTATATCCCTCTCCAACTAGCAGAGTGAGTTAGCTCCATGGTAAAGGTAGCCTATATCCTATAGCCTCTCCATCTAGCAGAGTGAGTTAGCTCCATGGTAAAGGTAGCCTATATCCTATAGCCTCTCCAACTAGCAGAGTGAGTTAGCTCCATGGTAAAGGTAGCCTATATCCTATAGCCTCTCCATCTAGCAGAGTGAGTTAGCTCCATGGTAAAGGTAGCCTATATCCTATAGCCTCTCCAACTAGCAGAGTGAGTTAGCTCCATGGTAAAGGTAGCCTATATCCTATAGCCTCTCCAACTAGCAGAGTGAGTTAGCTCCATGGTAAAGGTAGCCTATATCCTATAGCCTCTCCATCTAGCAGAGTGAGTTAGCTCCATGGTAAAGGTAGCCTATATCCTATAGCCTCTCCAACTAGCAGAGGGAGTTAGCTCCATGGTAAGGGTAGCCTATATCCTATAGCCTCTCCAACTAGCAGAGTGAGTTAGCTCCAGGCTAGTCCCTCTCCAACTAGCAGAGTGAGTTAGCTCCATGGTAAAGGTAGCCTATATCCTATAGCCTCTCCAACTAGCAGAGTGAGTTAGCTCCATGGTAAAGGTAGCCTATATCCTATAGCCTCTCCAACTAGCAGAGTGAGTTAGCTCCATGGTAAGGGTAGCCTATATCCTATAGCCTCTCCAACTAGCAGAGTGAGTTAGCTCCATGGTAAAGGTAGCCTATGTCCTATAGCCTCTCCAACTAGCAGAGTGAGTTAGCTCCATGGTAAAGGTAGCCTATATCTTATAGCCTCTCCATCTAGCAGAGTGAGTTAGCTCCATGGTAAAGGTAGCCTATATCCTATAGCCTCTCCATCTAGCAGAGTGAGTTAGCTCCATGGTAAAGGTAGCCTATATCCTATAGCCTCTCCATCTAGCAGAGTGAGTTAGCTCCATGGTAAAGGTAGCCTATGTCCTATAGCCTCTCCAACTAGCAGAGTGAGTTAGCTCCATGGTAAGGGTAGCCTATGTCCTATAGCCTCTCCAACTAGCAGAGTGAGTTAGCTCCATGGTAAAGGTAGCCTATGTCCTATAGCCTCTCCAACTAGCAGAGTGAGTTAGCTCCATGGTAAAGGTAGCCTATGTCCTATAGCCTCTCCAACTAGCAGAGTGAGTTAGCTCCATGGTAAAGGTAGCCTATATCCTATAGCCTCTCCAACTAGCAGAGTGAGTTAGCTCCATGGTAAAGGTAGCCTATATCCTATAGCCTCTCCAACTAGCAGAGTGAGTTAGCTCCATGGTAAAGGTAGCCTATATCTTATAGCCTCTCCATCTAGCAGAGTGAGTTAGCTCCATGGTAAAGGTAGCCTATATCCTATAGCCTCTCCAACTAGCAGAGTGAGTTAGCTCCATGGTAAGGGTAGCCTATATCCTATAGCCTCTCCAACTAGCAGAGTGAGTTAGCTCCATGGTAAAGGTAGCCTATATCCTATAGCCTCTCCAACTGGCAGAGTGAGTTAGCTCCATGGTAAGGGTAGCCTACTGTACATCCTACAACCTACTAGAGAGAGCTAGCAAATTAGATCGTGTTGGGGAAGTGAAAATAGCTACTCTCTGTAAGTGTACACTGCTTGGACAGCTCTACTGTAATGGTTCCTACTGGGAAATGTTGGACATACTGAGACACATACAGTAGTGTTTCTCCTGTAGTCATTTAGCAGCAGAACATTTGAAAGGGATAGTGTGAGATTTGAGCAATTAAGCCCGTTTTCTACTTACCCAGAGTCAGATGAATTCATGGATACCATTTTAATGTCTCTGCGTGCAGTTTGAAGGAAGTTGCTAACTAGCGTTAGCGCAATTGCTAACTAGCGTTAGCGCAATGACCGCTAGCTGTTCCCATATACTTCCAGTCATTGTGCTAACGCTAGTTAGCAATGGCTCGCAAAACGACCTTCCACTTCTTAGAAACTGTACGCAGAGACATACACATGGTTCATTTGACTTGGGGTAAGTAGAAAAATTGCTTGATTGTCAAAATCTCGCGCTATATCCCTTTAAGATCAGAGTGACACGTTTCAACATGTATTTGTAGCACATAGAGTGACATTTAGAAACGGCAGTAGGTGAGTCTGGGGAGGAAGTCAAGGTGCAGCTAGATAAGTGTTGTATCACTACTGAAATACTCTACCACACCTTTCTGTACTATTTTTAATAGATGATAACAGTTCACTATTGTTTGCTTGCCATTCGTGTGTGTGTGTGTGTGGCCAACTACCAGTTGCTGGCTGCCAGTTAGTACTAGGGTGTACAGAATATGAAATGTTGCAATCTGTTGCTGATACAATGTAGCCAAACTGTGGTTACTTTGTGGTTCTCTTTCAGAGCTGTTGAGAAATCAATGCTACTATGTTTTCATTGCACATCGACAACGGAATAGACGTTAGCGCACGTTTACTAAAGATACATATTTAAATAAATAGTTGAATTTCCTATCTGTTAAGAGTTAATCATTGAACTAAGGGAGAACACACAGCAAAATACTTCTTATCATACCCAAAGATATAAAACCAGGTGAAGACAAGAAGCCGAATTAAATCCTGGAATGTCAAGTATTTTATTACGTTCTTCATTGTGAGGAAGTCATTTAGGTAGACTAGCATCACGTTCTATCCTTCCATTTCCAATCTGTCACCGCCGAACACAGAAAAACCAAACCAGGCTGTTTCCCAAATGGCACTACTATTAGCACTATTACTTTAAGTGCACCTCTATGATCCCTGGGTCAAAAGTAATGTACTATGTAGTGAAAAGGGGAACCATTTGACACACACAGTACAGTAAAGTTTAATTCTATGTCTAAACCTCCAGCATTGTAATGTCTGTTGCACGGTATGGGCTATTTTTTTAAAACAATAGTTGTAGCTGATGCTTTCAAAGTTGATTATATTATATATCATTTGAAAGGTGATGTCGTGACCTTTCAGAACCACTTTGTAAAACAACGTTTAAAATCTATCAGAGTTTTCTTTTTTTTTTAAAGCAAATTTATACAGGTAATTATGATATGGTATCCTAGAGGTTGAAGGTCAAAGTTCTGTTTTATTTGAACATTCCTGAAAATGTGCTTGATGGATAGCAGTGAACCCAAGCTTTCCAATGATATACTGTATGATTAAAGGGTAAACGTGAGCAATAACTTGTATACTGACATTTTTTGTGATAGGGTCAAATCCATGTGGGAAAAATGAAAGGGACGGAGGGATGAATGAAAGAGTAATAACACAGAGGAAGCTGCCATTGCTGCAGTGCTATCACACATTTTACAACTAGGGACATAGACCTAGAAAATCACTATGAAACATCATCACCCTGAGTCCAACTCCAATCCTCCAGTACTCCTAACAGTCCAACTCCAATCCTCCAGTACTCCTAACAGTCCAACTCCAGTCCTCCAGTACCCCTAACAGTCCAACTCCAGTCCTCCAGTACTCCTAACAGTCCAACTCCAGTCCTCCAGTACTCCTAACAGTCCAACTCCAGTCTTCCAGTACCCCTAACAGTCCAACTCCAGTCCTCCAGTACTCCTAACAGTCCAACTCCAGTCCTCCAGTACTCCTAGCAGTCTAACTCCAGTCCTCCAGTACCCCTAACAGTCCAACTCCAGTCCTCCAGTACCCCTAGCAGTCTAACTCCAGTCCTCCAGTACCCCTAACAGTCCAACTCCAGTCCTCCAGTACTCCTAACAGTCCAACTCCAGTCCTCCAGTACTCCTAGCAGTCTAACTCCAGTACCCCCAACTGCACACATTTTTGTTCTAGCCCTCCAGACAAAAACATCTGATTCAACTTGTTAAGGGCTTGATGATTGGTTGACAACTAGAATCAGGTGTACTTGTCCATCACTACAAAAGAAAATATATGCACTATTGGTGGTACTCAAGTGCCTAGATCAGAGTTGGGAAACACTGATATAGGGAATAGGGAATAAGGAATAGGGAATAGGGTGCCATTTAGGATGCACAATTTGTGTTGTCTGCTGCTGTATAAAAAGGTAGTGTTGGAGCAGAAAGGCAGATGTGGCGTGTCTCTGATATAAGAACATAAGGGCCTTGAATTACATTCTCTATATCGTCTTTTGTTTTTTTCGTTTCTATTTTCAGATCCAGTAGGAATCCTCTGGGGTGAAAGTGACTTTCACATCCCTGATTGATGGCTTTTCTAAACACAGAAAATGCCATATTAAGGGCGATTAGTAGGTAGACAGGTATCTAACAGAATGTAGGCCTATGATATAAAAAGATACAGTTGAAGTCGGAAGTTTACATACACCTTAGCCAAATACATTTAAACTCCCACAATTCCTGACATTTAATCCTAGTAAAAATTCCCTGTCTTAGGTCAGTTAGGATCACCACTTTATTTTAAGAATGTGAAATGTCAGAATAATAGGTAGCCTCTCAGGTAGCCTTCCACAAGCTTCCCACAATAAGTTGGGTGAATTTTGGCCCGTTCCTCCTGACAGAGCTGCTGGTGTAACTGAGTCAGGTCTGTAGGCTTCCTTGCTCGCACACGCTGTTTCAGTTCTGCCCACACATTTTCTATAGGATTGAGGTCAGGGCTTTGTGATGGCCACTCCAATACCTTGACTTTGTTGTCCTTAAGCCATTGTGCCATTTTTGTGCCACAACTTTGGAAGTATGCTTGGGGGTCATTGTCCATTTGGAAGACCCATTTGTGACCAAGCTTTAACTTCCTGACTGATGTCTTCAATATATCCACATCATGTTGCTTCAATATATCCACATTCTTTTCCTTCCTCATGATGCCATCTATTTTGTGAAGTGCACCAGTCCCTCCTGCAGCAAAGCACCCCCACAACATGATGCTGCCACACCCGTGCTTCACGGTTGGGATGATGTTCTTCGGCTTGCAAGCCTCCCCCTTTTTCCTCCAAACATGACAATGGTCATTATGGGCAAACAGTTCTATTTTTGTTTCATCAGACCAGAGGACATTTCTCCAAAAAGTACAATGTTTGTCCCCATGTGCAGTTGCAAACCGTAGTATGGATTTTTTATGGCGGTTTTGTAACAGTGGCTTCTTCCTTGCTGAGCGGCCTTTCAGGTTATGCCGATATAGGACTCGTTTTACTGTGGATATAGATACTTTTGTACCTGTTTCCTCCAGTATCTTCACAAGGTCCTTTGCTGTTGTTCTGGAATGGATTTGCACTTTTCACACCAAAGTACGTTCATCTCTAGGAGACAGAACGTGTCTCCTTCCTGAGCGTTATGACGGCTGCGTGGTACAATGGTTTTTATACTTGAGTTCTATTGTTTGTACAGATGAACATGGTACCTTCAGTCATTTGGAAATTGCTCCCAAGGATGAACCAGACTTGTGGAGGTCTACAATTTTTTATGAGGTCTTGGCTGATTTCTTTTGATTTGATGATGTCAAGCAAGGAGGCACTGAGTTTGAAGGTAGGCCTTGAAATACATCCACAGGTACACCTCCAATTGACTGAAATGATGTCAATTAGCCTATCAGAAGCTTCTAAGGCAATGACATAATTTTCTGGAATTTTCAAAGCAGGTTTAAAGGCACAGTCAATTTAGTGTATGTAAACTTCTGACCCACTGGAATTGTGATAAAGTGAATTATAAGTTAAATAATCTGTCTGTAAACAATTGTTGAAAAACGAGTTTTAATGACTCCAAACTAAGTGTATGTAAACTTCCGACTTCAACTGTACCTACAAGTTCAAAAGATGAAATTACTGCAGTATTATTCTCGGTTAAAGGGTGAATTCATGCCTGGTTCACAGTCGGCGTTCCAATTCATCCCAAAGGTGTTCGATGGTTTTGAGGTCAGGGCTCTGTGTAGGCCATTCAAGTTCTTCCACACCGATCTCGACAAACCGTTTCTGTATGTTTTGTGCATGGGGGTATTGTCATGCTGAAACAGGAATGGGCCTTCCCCAAACTGTTGCTACAAAGTTGAAGCACAGAATCGTCTAGAATGTCATTGTATGCTGCAGCGTTAAGATTTCCCTTCACTGGAACTAAGGGGCCTAGCCCGAACCATGAAAAACAGCCCCAGACCATTATTCCACTTCCACCAAACTTTACAGTTGGCACTATGCATTGGGGCAGGTAGCGTTCTCCTGGCATCCACCAAATATGTTGCATGCTTTGTATTGCTGTTTTGATTAAAGTTTACTTGAAAACAAGTCACTAAGACTCAATCAATCTGTATAGGTTGATTTGGGATTTACTATATCAAGCATCCCATATCTGATCATGGCCTAAATCTCTCTGTGTGTCTCCAATGAGCAGTTAGAATTAAATGTGCATAGCCACTATCTTTCTTCACATGGTTGAATCCAAAATGTCTGACCTTGGTGTGTACCTGAGGCTGAGACAGCAGTCGCATCCTGGAGGCGCGTGTGTGTGTGTGTGTGTGTGTGTGTGTGTGTGTGTGTGTGTGTGTGTGAACCACATCCTGAGGCTGCTTCAGCTGCGCTGCACATGCGCAGTAGAGAGCTTTTCTTCGCTGTCCAAGCCTGTGGCATCACATTGATTTGCTTAGCATGTACGACCGGGCAGCGACTCTCCCTCTCTCTCTTCAGGCAACAAAATGGGATTAACGTATGAATGATGGAATTCTTTCCTGTTGTTTTCACTACATAAATACCAAAAAGAAAGCCATCATATTATAACTAAATATTATTATTTTAATTTATATTGATATTATTATTATTACTGGATCAGTCAATGTGTTAGGAACTGGATCAGTAATATAGTCTGGATCAGTCAATGTGTTAGGAACTGGATCAGTAATATAGTCTGGATCAGTCAATGTGTCAGGAACTGGATCAGTAATATAGTCTGGATCAGTCAATGTGTTAGGAACTGGATCAGTAATATAGTCTGGATCAGTCAATGTGTTAGGAACTGGATCGGTAATATAGTCTGGATCAGTCAATGTGTTAGGAACTGGATCGGTAATATAGTCTGGATCAGTCAATGTGTTAGGAACTGGATCGGTAATATAGTCTAGGCCCATATTTACAAAGTGTCTCAGAATAGGAGTGCCGATTTTAGGAGTGCCGATTTTAGGCAAAACTGATCCTAGGTCAGCACTATTACTCTGCAACACTTTGTGGATACCGGCCCTGGTTTCAGATCAGTTTGTGGATACCGGCCCTGGTTTCAGATCAGTTTGTGGATACCGGCCCTGGTTTCAGATCAGTTTGTGGATACCGGCCCTGGTTTCAGATCAGTTTGTGGATACCGGCCCTGGTTTCAGATCAGTTTGTGGATACCAGACCTGGTTTCAGATCAGTTTGTGGATACCAGACCTGGTTTCAGATCAGTTTGTGGATACCAGACCTGGTTTCAGATCAGTTTGTGGATACCAGACCTGGTTTCAGATCAGTTTGTGGATACCAGACCTGATTTGGTATTGGTATTTTATTAGGATCCCCATTAGCTGTTGCAAATGCAGCAGCTACTCTTCCTGGGGTCCACACAAAACATGAAACATAAAACAGAATTACATAATACGAAACATCAATAGACAAGAACAGAGTTTGTGCTGTTTCTGCCACATGGTTCACTTCTGTCTTCCTCAGGTTTCAAATAGAAATGAAATAGACTCATTAACAGCCAATCTTTCCTCCTCAGATGAAATCGATTAGACTCGTTACATCCTCTCTTATTCTGTGTTCTCCAGGTCTGTTCAGGGCTGCAGTCCCCAGCGGTGCCTCTACTGGTATCTATGAAGCTCTGGAACTCCGTGACAACGATAAGACACGCTACCTGGGCAAAGGTACGCACAACTCCCTCTTCTGATTGGACTAGCTAGTAATACTCCCTGTTCTGATTGGACTAGCTAGTTACCAGTCATTTACAGTGCATAGTGAAAGACTACACACCCCTTGCACAGGTTTTACATTTTGCTGCCTTAAAATAAAACAATTGATATACAGTGCATTTGGAAAGTATTCAGACCCCTTGACTTTTTCCACATTTCCACATTACAGACCCATTCAAAAATGTATTAAATTGGTTTTTCCCCTCATCAATCTACACACAATACACCATGGCAAAGCAAAAACACATTTTATACATTTTTGCAAATGTATAAAAATAAAAAAACAGAAATATCACATTTACATAAGTATTCAGACTCTTTACTCAGTACTTTGTTGAAGCACCTTTGGCAGCGATTACAGCCTAGAGTCTTCTTGAGTATGACGCTACAAGCTTGGCACACCTGTATTTGGGGAGTTTCTCTGCAGATCCTCTCAAGCTCTGTCAGGTTGGATGGGGAGCGTCACTACACAGCTATTTTCAGGTCTCTCCAGAGATCGGGTTCAAGTCTTGGCTCTGGCTGGTCCTCTCAAGGACATTCAGAGACTTGTCATGAAGCCACTTCTGTGTTGTCTTGGCTGTGTGCTTAGGGTCGTTGTCCTGTTGGAAGGTGAACCTTTGCCCCAGTCTGAGGTCCTGAGCGCTCTGGAGCAGGTTTTCATCAAGGACCTCTCTGTACTTTGCTCCATATGTCTTTCCCTCAAAGCTAACTGGTCTCCCAGTCCCTGCCACTGAAAAACATCCCCACAGCATGATGCTGCCACCACCATGCTTCACCTTAGGGATGGTGCCAGGTTTCCTCCAGACGTGACGCTTGGTATTCAGGCCAAAGAGTTCAATCTTGGTTTCATCAGACCAGAGGATCTTGTTTCTCATGGTCTGAGAGTCCTTTAGGTGCCTTTTGGCATACTCCAAGTGGGCTGTCATGTGCCTCATACTGAGGAGTGGCTTCTGTCTGGCCACTCTACCATAAAGGCCTGATTGGTGGAGTGCTACAGAGATGGTTGTCCTCCTGGAAGGTTCTCCCATCTCTACAGAGGAACTCTGGAGCTCTGTCAGAGGGACCTCCCTGACCAAGGCCCCCGATTGCTCAGTTTGGCCGGGCAGCAAGCTCTAGGTGGTTGGTGGTTCCAAACTTTTTAAGCATGATGGAGGCCACTGTGTTCTTGGGGACCTTCAATGCTGCAGACATTTTTTGGTACCCTTCCCCAGATCTGTGCCTCCACACAATCCTACAGACAATTCATTTTACCTCATGGCTTGTTTTTTTCTTTCTGACATGCACTGTCAACTGTGGGACCTTATATAGACAGGTGTGTGCCTTTCCAAATCATGTCCAATCAATTGAATTTACCACAGGTGGACTCCAATCAAATTGTGGAAACATCTCAAGAATGATCAATGGAAACAGGATGCACCTGAGCTTAATTTCGAGTCTCATAGCAAAGGGTCTGAATACTTATGTAAATAAGATATTTCAGATTTTTATTTTTTATAAAGTTGCAAAACATTAGCAAAACCTGTTTTCGCTTTGTCATTATGGGGTATTGTGATGTCATTATGGGGTTTTGTGATGTCATTATGGGGTATTGTGATGTCATTATGGGGTATTGTGTGTAGATTAAACATTTCTTTAATCCATTTTAGAATAAGGCTGTAACATAACAAAATGTGGAAAAAGCAAAGGGGTCTGAATACTTTCTGAATTTACTGCATATTTCCCTAAGAGTTCCGCAAAGTTGGTTGAATCTTATTCAAAATGGTTTACAGCTGTAATAGCTGCCGAAGGTGCTTCCATCAAGTATTAAAACAGGGGTGTGATGACATACGTTAATCAAGACATGTTATTTTTTATTAATTTGGAAATGTTTCTATAACTTTCTTTCACTTTCAAACATAATCCCTTTTTAGATAGATAGAATTTTAAGGCAGCAAACTGTGAAGACTGTGCTAGGTATGTGTAGACTTTCACTAGCCTAGAGGCACTGTATTTTAATTGGACTTTAAAAACATACTAGTCTTAGAATGTATCGTTGACATAGCTAGTTTCCAGTGTTTGTTTTCATTTCCAATGTCCATGTACTCTAGCCTGGTCCTAGTTCTCTTTGTGCTGTATGGCCAGCTCGTGTGGTTGGCATGGCAATAGCCATATAAGTTGTCAAGACAGCATAGACAGATCTGGGACCAGGCTAGAGTACACAGCTCACTCTATACATTTTTTACATGACATTTTTCTTTCTTTCTTTCCTTCTTCATCATTCCTTTCTCTGACACTTCATCCTTCTCTCCTCCTGTCAGGGGTGAAAAGGGCTGTTAAATATATTAATGAGTTCTTGGCCCCAGCTCTGTGTAACCAGGTAAATACACACCGTGTGGAGGAGCAACAGGAGTGAGACAGAGATAACACTGAAATGAACTGGGGTTGATGAAAGCATGACTTTCCAGTGGGTTTGGCCATGATTTTGACAACTAACTAACCTCTGTGGCAGGCATTCACAGACGATCACAGATTTTCTAAATCATTATTACGGCCATAAAAAATACGATGACTAGAAGGGACATTCCTCCAAGTCAACGTTCCGTGATGGGTGGACCGGCCGGCGGCCATATTGTCATTCTGTTTCTGTGATTACCCCATGATCCCAATAGTAGATCATTCCACTTGACGTTTGTTTAACCAGCCTAGTTGTTGCCATCACAGCAGATAATATTAGCGATATCTAAGGCTTGCTCTGTGATCGTCTAGTAATGCTTGCTGCTCTTGCATGGTCTACTTCTCCCTGGGTCGTGACGCTCTGCTTGTCCCTCTGCAGGTGTCTCAAAAGCTGTTGATCATATCAATAAAACTATTGCACCTGCACTTGTACGGCAGGTAGGAACATTTACTGTTTGACTAACATTCTGCATGTTGTGCTAGTGTCAAGTCAGTGTTGCATAGAGTGTACAGAATGGCATAGAGCAGCTAAGAACAATCCTGACTGAGTACAATGAAGTTCGAGGGTAAGAGAAGACACCTAATCATTTCAAGTTCCGTTTAGAGTTCTTCTTTACCCCATGGAGTTTGCTAGATACAATATATCCTCTTGGTCTGTTGAATTTATCTGTGATGATGTTATTATTGTATGGTAACAACACTGTACTCACCTCAGTGACCAGAGCTACAGAGGTCTCAGGTAATTTACCTAACCTGGCTAGTAGCACCTCCAAGATGCTGTGTGTAGTGTGTAGTGTGTACTAGTGAACCATAAACGTCCTTCAAGATAGGTGTTTTGAGCTAACCTGTTTGAACTTTGAACTAACCTTTTGTCTGTTTGTTGTCAGTTCCTCCCATATCTAATGACTGATGTGTTGTTCTGTGTCTGTCTGTCCTGTTGTTCAGAATGTCAACGTCCTGGAGCAGGAGAAGGTTGACCAGCTGATGCTGGACATGGATGGCACAGAGAACAAGTGTAGGTTACTTCCTTTGGTTGGTATATGGAATTTTAGCATAGAGTTGAGAGTGTACCGCGATGCAGTGCATTCCAGTGTCCCAGGCTTCAAAGCAAAGACAGGCATGTCATGTTACCTTCTGTAGTCCCTATGCAAGCAAAAAGAACAGCAGTCAACTTGAATACAGCCCAAATCAACAATTTAGGAAAATTAGAAAAAAAGGTCGGAAATTGTTTGCTTCATGGGCTCTCCGCTTTCTGTTCCCCCCTCAGCTAAGTTTGGTGCCAACGCCATCCTGGGCGTGTCCCTGGCTGTGTGCAAGGCCGGTGCTGCTGAGAAAGGCGTCCCCCTGTACCGTCACATCGCTGACCTCGCTGGCAATCCCAATGTCATCCTCCCCGTCCCCGTAAGTTTAACGTCATCCTTCCAGTCCCCATTAAGTTTAACGTCATCCTTCCAGTCCCCATTAAGTTTAACGTCATCCTTCCAGTCCCCATTAAGTTTAACGTCATCCTTCCAGTCCCCATTAAGTTTAACGTCATCTTCCCAGTCCCATTTAAGTCTGTGTTTACTAATGTGTGAGTCATCTTTATGTGACCTTGCTTCAAGACTGTATTATCCAGCTGAGCTAAAGCTGACTTACGTTAGCTCCCCTGAGCTAATGTTTAGGCTTTAGCTCAGCTGGATAACACAGTCTAGTGTTGCTGTGGTTCACTGAGCTGCTATGTCTTACCTCTGATACGTTGGTCTGAAGGTGAAACCCGTCTCGTCTCTCTCAGGCGTAGCTCTCCCTCCGTTACATGTACACATTGCTTGGCTCTTTTTTCCGTCATCTTAGAACACTTTTCATTTGTTTGATTTGAAACTTCTGTTCAAACCTCTCTTCCGTCTCTGTCCAGGCCTTCAACGTGATCAACGGAGGTTCCCACGCAGGCAACAAGCTGGCCATGCAGGAGTTCATGATCCTGCCTGTAGGAGCCAGCACCTTCAAGGAGGCCATGAGGATCGGAGCCGAGGTCTACCACAACCTGAAGAACGTCATCAAGAAGAAGTATGGTCAGGACGCCACTAACGTGGGAGACGAGGGAGGCTTCGCCCCCAACATCCTGGAGAACAAGGAAGGTAAGAGAGCGAGAGAGAGGGATGGAGGGGTTGAGAGAGGGATGGAGGGGTTGAGAGAGGGTGGAGGGGTTGAGAGAGGGAGGATGGAGGAATGCCACTAACGTGGGAGACAAGGGAGGCTTCGCCCCCAACATCCTGGAGAACAAGGAAGGTAAGAGAGAGAGAGGATGAGCGTCAGTCAGTTAATCCATCCATTAATCAGTCCGATGTACAGGCCTTTCTACAGCAACAGTTGTCACAGTATGGCACCAGTGCAGTGTCACTTCAGTTGGATAATGAGCTGTGATGCTGCTTCCTTACACATCTGTGCCTTAGCTGAGAGGGAATGTCCACTGAGTTTAACATTCCTAGAACCCTCTAGTACTTCACCTAAGACTCCCTCGCCCCCTCGCCCCCTCTCCTAGAGTTTACACCACCGTGACCCTATGTTGGAGGTGCTTTCTATTCATTGCCTAGGAATGCTACTCCGGAGGCGACAGATGATTTCTAAAGGCCTCAACCCAATACTGAATATTGTATAGACTGGCCAGCCACTGTAGCTCTGTTTGACTCAGTGTAGCTCTGTTTGACTCAGTGTAGCTCAGTGTACCTCGGGCTTGACTCAGTGTAGCTCTGTTTGACTCAGTGTAGCTCTGTTTGACTCAGTGTAGCTCTGTTTGACTCAGTGTAGCTCTGTTTGACTCAGTGTAGCTCTGTTTGACTCAGTGTAGCTCTGTTTGACTCAGTGTAGCTCTGTTTGACTCAGTGTAGCTCTGTTTGACTCAGTGTAGCTCAGTGTAGCTCTGTTTGACTCAGTGTAGCTCAGTGTAGCTCTGTTTGACTCAGTGTAGCTCTGTTTGACTCAGTGTAGCTCTGTTTGACTCAGTG